>VZDJ01000037.1:1076650-1109958 GCA_008694505.1 Cyanoderma ruficeps | reverse complement strand
TTTTTCTTTTTCTTTTTTCTTTTTTCTTTTTCTTTGTGCTTCCAAATAATTATTTAAAGCTCTGACTGCTTTTCATTATTTATATATTTTCCCTTGAGTCAGGAAGACAAGCCTGTTGATTCCTGCCTCCCTGCAGTTGTCACTGACTCTACTTCCACACCACTTTGCTGGCCACACTGTACATAGGGGACAAGTTCATCAAGAAGACTGGAGACCAATTCATGGCTGAAAGGGAGAAGCCAGGAGCAGAGACTGCCAACTGCTCCTCACAGGGACATACCATCTGCATGTGTTAAAAGTTACTCTCTCTTTTTTAAGTGACACTCAAGCTAAACCAAAAAGGAACTAAAAAACTAAATTAAAAGGTAACAGGAAATAAGAGTTCATTTATACACTCTGTGATTTTAAATAGGTTTTAAGTATGGGAAATCAACTTATTGATTGACAGCTCAACTCATAGAAATGTTAACTGATTTTTCTTTTAAGCAAATCCAAAAGCTTTGTAATTTTTTCCTGTATAACACAGTAAAGATAGGGATCCCTCTGAACTGAGCAGGATAGGGCAAGACCACTGGAGAGATGTTCAGTGAGGATCCCTCAGGGGATCCCTCTCTCCCAGCTGCCTTTCCACCACTCCACAGGGATCCTGTACCTGCCGGAAGGAAGGGACCGACCCCGGCCCCTCCCTGTGGCAGAGGGGACGGGCAGGCTGGCTGGGAGGGTGGCACAGGTGGCACAGCTCCCCAGGAGTGCTGCAGCCCAGCAGGAATCATCATCTGAGCAGCCAACAGCTGCTCTCAGGTCAGGCTCTGAGTGCTCAGAAACACCTCAGCTCTTACAGAGCTACTGACACACCCTGCTCCAGGGCAGAACCTGCCAGGAAGGCAGCACTGGCTGGAGAGGAGGTGTTTGCCATCGTGTCACATTAGCACAGCTGCGGGAGCTGTGCCAGCCCCGGGATCCGTCACCTCGGGAACACCAGGCACCCTGCAAAGCTGGGGTGCTCGGCTCCAGACTGCCTGGGCTCAGCAGGACCTGCTGGGCTTTGACAGCAGGCTTTCCTCCACCTCCCTGAGCAAATGGGACAGAGCAAGGACCTGCTGGCAGTGCCTCTGTCACGCTGGTGGGGAGGGGACGCTGTTAAATAACCACGTGCACCACCAGGACAGCAGCAGCAGTGTTGTTAAGCAGCCTGTGGCTGGGCACTGAGGCACACAAGCACTGCAACTGCAGTGGGAATGTGAATCCTGCCCCTCCTCTGCTGGGCCCTGCTCTCTCCAGCCCCTGCTCTCACTCCCCTTCTCCTCTCCTGCCTCTTCCATCCTGCTTCTCTCCTTTGTCCCTTAACTGTGGTGGCATTTGCTTTTAGAGGGGGACAGGGATGTGCCCCCAGTAAGGAATGGGCTGCCAGAGGGGTTTCCAGTTGGGCTCTCAGCATCTGTCCTCTTCCTCCAGCTGCAGGGAAGTCTGCAAGGGCTCTGCCACACCGTCCCTGAGCCATGGTCTAGGAAGTACTGGGACCATGAAGGGCTTAGGAGACAACAGAAGCCGCCATCTCTCCGAGAACCTGGACTCCCCTCAAGACTCTCTTTATGCCCCCCAGGACAGGAATCCTTATCTCCTCAGTCCCACCGACTCCTTCACCATGGATCCCCGATTCCCAGCCCAGAACACCGTCCATGGCGACTGTCTCCTTCCGCTCAACAACCAGATCTCCAACAGCAGCACTTTCCCCCGCATCCATTACAACTCCCACTTTGAGGTCCCGGATGACAACCCTTTTCCGAGCCATGCCCAAGCCACAAAGATCAATCGCCTGCCTGCCAACCTCCTCGACCAGTTTGAGAAGCAGCTGCCCATCCACAGGGACGGCTTCAGCACCCTCCAGTTCCAGCGGAGCGACGCGAAGCACCGGAGCGAGAGCCCGGGGCGCATCCGGCACCTCGTGCACTCCGTGCAGAAGCTCTTCGCCAAGTCCCAGTCTCTGGAGGGCCCTGCCAAGGGCAACGTGAATGGGAAGAAGGGGGCAGATGATGCCAAGCAGAACCGGAGGAGCAAGAGCAAGGACCGGGCGAAGACCTCGGAGCCCAAGCGCAGGACCAGGTCCAACATCTCCGGCTGGTGGAGCTCCGATGACAACCTGGACAGCGACACCTGCAGCTACCGCAACCCCATGGGGCTGATGACACTGGGCCGGCAGCCCGACCACAGCCAGCCAAAGTACTTCATGCACGCCTACAACACCATCAGTGAGCACATGCTGAAATCCTCCAAGAGCAATAACGACCTCAAGGTCACCCCCTGCACCAATATCCCCATCAACAACGACTCCAACTACATCAAGCGGGGCTCCTGGTCCACGCTGACGCTCAGCCATGCCCGGGAGGTGTGCCAGAAGGCCTCTGCCACCATCGACAAAGCCTTGCTCAAATCCAAGTCCTGCCACCAGGACTTGGCCTACCACTACCTGCAGGTGGGTGCCGTGGGGGAATATGGGGCGCTCCGCGCAGGGAGAGCACAGGAGTTCAGGGCCATCCTCTCAGTGGGCACCCGTGTGACCTTATCAAACATCTCCAGATGGTTCAGCTGCCATCTCAGGTCACACTGCCAGGAGAGGGCTGGGGAGGGCCCTGGGAACAGACTCCTACTCCTCCTGCAGGGACACCGGTGGTGATGGGGCCCATCTCCCACAGCTTCAGCACGGTTCCAGCACCCCCAGTCCCAGTGCTGGACCGTGACAGTGTGGCAGGGACATGCCACCCCACCTCTGCTAGGTGTGATCCCATTTCCTGCAGGCCTCCCACGTGTCCCCACTGCCTGCCCAGGCCCTGCAGGTGCTGGGGGACACCCCTGGGCAGGTGGGGATGTAGCTGCCCCGTGTGGCTGTTTCCCCTGAGTGCCCACACAGCCGGGAACGCTGAAGGGCCACGTCTCACCAGACACAGCTCCCCAGGCTCCCCTGGAGACTCCTGTGCCACCGCCCACGGGCAGAAGGTCAGCAGCACGAACTAACACTCCCCCCTTATCTCCACGCCTCGCAAGGATGTGCCGGCGTGCCCGGCCAGCCCCGCCCTGCCCAGCTTTCCCGGAGCACTGGTAGGACCTGCAGCCGCCTCGCTGCTCGCCGCGGGGCAGGGCTGGGGCAGCAGGGCAGTGCCAGCCCCGCTTGCATGGCCTGCATGGCTGATGCTGGTTTGAAACCCTGGCACCTGCAGCTCCAGGTCTGTGACAGGTTCCAAAAGCAGCGACGGAGCTGCATGAACCTGGTTGTGCCCTAGAGAGAGGAATGAAGACAAATAAGCCAGGCCTGGATGGGGGGAGGAGGGGACCAGCGTGTGTATGTAAAGCTCTAGCATCCTTTTAATGCAGAGGTGCTAGGGGCTTCCCTGGCTGTGCCCAGCGGGCTTAGAGGCTTTAAAAAGTGATAAATTATTGAAGCATACTCAGCTTCCGATACCTCGCTGGCTGTGGCTGCAAATCAAATTTCCAAGGGACTGAACTGACTGCATCAGGAACAGCAGCAGGGAAAATTATCTTGGCCTGGTTTCTTTTTCTTTACCCCTGCTCCTTCCAGTTAAGCATTTGAGGTTAAAGAGCTGCAGCCAAGCTCTCCAAGGGCCCCGTTCCCCTCAGGCTGCAGCACAGAGCCCAGCAGGCAGCCCCGACAGCCCCTGGGCTCTGGGGTGCAAGGCTGCCCTGCTCCTTCCCCCCCATGTAATGAGCCTCCATTTCTCGACAGCCTGACGCAGGGCTGTGGGCACAGCTGGGTGGCACGGGCCTGGCCAGCAGCTGGGCAGCCCCACCGCTCGGCTGGGAGGACACGGGTGCTCCGCGGAGCTGGGACCAGCCCCTCAGCCCCGCGCCGACCGACGCAGGCAGCGCCCAGGTAGGGATCTTGTTTTGAGGAGGAGCTTTTGGCCAGCTCCCTCCCGCTCTGATCCTCCTGGGACCATTGGCCAGGGGCAGCAGCCTGTGCCGCCAGACTTGGAGCGGGCAGGGAGCAGCCAGCAGCCAAGACTGGCATGGCTGGAGGGGCACTGGGGGACACCGGGGTGTGACCAACGTCCCCCGTGCTTGGGGCACACCCTGTGCTCGGTTCACCAGCAGAACCAAGACCCCGGGCACCCAGTCCCAAAAACACAATGCCTGGTGCCCCCACAAGTCAACAGGTCACACGTATTTGGGCTCACCTTGTCCCCAGGCGTCCAATGTCAGCCCCAAAGATCAGGACACAGGGCTCAGGCACTTCACAGGAGGATGGGGTCAGTGTATCCCAACCCCTCCTTGGCACAGGAGAGGCGGTGGAGAAGTCACCTCTGGAGGTTGTGTGTGGGTATTGTCCTTTTGCAAAGCCACATGTCCCCTGTCATACCTGGGGACAGGGCGAGCCCCTTCCCTCCATGTGCCAGGGGGAGGGACAGCAAGGATCTGTTTTCCCAGTGCCTGGGGGACACAGGGGCCCTGCCCTGCTGCAGAGGGGGCTGCTGCCAGGCAGAAATGCCCAGTGGGTGCCAGAGATGTAGGGACATGAGGGAGGGTGAGAGTGGGATGGGGACAAACAGGACACCCAAGCCTCCAAGCTGGGTAAGCCCCCAAGGCTATTCACCTCTCCTGCCCCATTTGAAGGGTCTGGGTATTTTGGGAGTTCATCAGCAACTATTGGGGGTCAGTGTTATGTTTCCAGGCCCTGGAAATACTCATACCCAGATATTGGAGCTGGTGATCGCCCAGCTCCAGGTCCAGCCCTGTCCCATCAGCGTAGGGGTGTCTTGGATCAGTCCCTAGGATGACACAGCTCCATCCTTAGAACACAGTCCTCAAGGAGGGAGGCTGTGCTCCCCATCCCCTGTCCCCATGGGCCCCATGTGCAGCTGAGAATACAAGGAGAGAGGCTGAGAAGCTCCTTGGAGTGGGAGATGCCGCAGGCAGGAGTGAGCAGGAGCTGTGGATCCACAGACAGCACTGAAGGGATGGGCAGTGTGTGGGCTCCAAGGGGACAGTCACCATTAACCTGATGCATCATCCAGATCAGCCTCCTCAACCCCACCTATAGTCAGACCACACCAGAGCTTCCTTAACTCCCAGGAGCCCTGAAAATAAACTCATAATCCAGAGTGTGTGGCCTGTCCAGTCCCAGCCACTCCACGATGCTGAGTGCCCCACGCCAGGCCCACCGAGCTGCCATTGAGCAGGAATACAGCCCAGGTCCTTCCCAGAGGGTGCCCTGCCAGAGGGACAGCCTGGCTCCAGCTTGCTTTCTCGAGGACATGGCTGAGCCCATGGCTGAGCCCGTGGGACAGCACAAGGGACACAGCCACCAAGGGAGCAGCGCTGTGCCTGCAGCAGTGGAGCCTGTGCATGGCCCATGCACCCCTGGAGTGCTCAGCAGGGCGTTCCTGTGCTGCATGTCCATGTGTGGAGGGCTGGGCTGCATGGCAGAGCTGGCACTTGTGTGATGGGAACCCTGTTTGCTCTTTGAGTCTCTTCCCCCTGACCTGCACGGAGTGGAGGGAGCACTGCAGCTCCTGCCAGAGCCCGGGAGTGGAGCTTTCCCCTTCCCCCCACTCCCTGCTGTTAGTGCTCCAGGGACTGGGGGATGCCCCAAGGGAAGACTCTCCTGTGACCCCTTCCCTTTTCCCTCCGTGCTCGGCTCATGGCAGGAGAGCAGCAGAGCCAGACGGTGCTGCTGGTTGGTGACTGTGCAGGACGTGGTGACAGTGCAATGTGGTGGCAGCAGTGGAGGCCAGCTCCAGGAGTGGACACATGCCTGGATCCCACATCCCTGCACCACATGGCACCACATGGACCACGACTGGGCACAAGGAAGGACCCACATCCTGCAGCCCCCAAATCCCCATAAAGTCTCTGGACCCGGACATCCTCTTACAGCCACTCCTTCCACACCAAAGCACCATGGGCAGAGCCAAGACCAAGCTGGGAGAGCAGCAGGAAGGGCAGCAGAGCCCCATCACCTGTGAGGAGCTGCTCTGTGCCTGGCCTGGGTGCACTCATGGCCACTTGGGCATGACACACAGTCTGTGCTCAGAGACCCAGGTCTCACCTGCCAGGAACTCTGCTGCCATCGAGGGGCTGCAGTGGCCACTGTCAGATCTGTCCTTGATCACAGAAGCTGCTCTGGGCTCATCACCCCCATTGCAGAGCTTCAGACTGTGGGACAGGCTCTTCACATCCTCCTGCAGAGAAGCACCCCAGAGGACCGTGAACAGCACCCAAAGAACCTTGTATCTGAGGTGCCTGAAGGCAGCTGCTTGTCTTTGCTGGTGTGACACTTAAAGAACATTTGTCCCGCTCTTTGTCCCATGGGAGCAAGAGCTGTGGGAGTCCTGGTGGACTCTGTGCACGCAGAGGTGAGACGTGGCCCAAAGTGAGGCAGCAGATTCAGAGGGTGTCTTCCCAAGCACCTTCCTTCCCCTTGACTGCTGAACTGGAATGCAAAGCACCTTGAGAGCAGCTCTGTGTCCTGCTGCCTTGCCAAGGCACAAAGTGGAGGAGAGGCAGGGAAAGGAGGATTAAGGCAGCTTGGTCAGGACCAGGTGCTGTCGTGATGCCCCAGGGAGGCTGTTCCTGGGAGAGAGATAGGTCCCAGTGGGGCAGGCAGAGCTGGGGCTGCACCAGCAGAGAGAGATGCACTGGAACTGTCTTTGTGCTGCTGTGCCCGAGAGCCCAAGTCCAGGAGGTAAATGGAGCAGCCATGGCAGAACTGAGCAGCCCCCAGCCCATGCCCTCAAGCAGTGGCAGCAGAGCAGCTGCAGGATCCTGAGGTGTTAAAGCCCCCACTGTCCTGGGCTGAGCTCAGCACCCCTCACTGCCCCACACCATCCAGCACTGGCCCTGCACAGGAACAACCAGGCAGTCCCTGTCCTGCAAGTCCCTGTTCTGCAGTCCCTGTCCTGCATGGCACACTTGGCTGCTGGCTGGCCCTGCCCTCCTCAGCCAGGGGCTGTAGCCAGCCCTGCCTGCCCTCACCAGCACTGCCACCCTTCACCAGCCCTGCCTGCTCTCTCCAGCACCATGCTGGCCCAGGCTCCACAGGCAGGAGCTGCAGCTCAGCCCAAGAAGGCAGGCAGTAAAATGCAGTCTCCAGTCAGACCTGACACCAAGGTGATTGATATAAAAGTGATTCTTACGGTCCTTGTCTCCTTTAGAAAGGGTCAGAGCCAGACATCCCCGTGACCTGTGAGATCCTTCCAATGGCAGGACTCAGCTGGAGCCAGCGGGGTCCCTACTGGCCTCAAGGCCACCAGTACAGACGGGGGCTGGGGCAGGAGCAGCATTCACACTCGGCAGGGAAAGGGTTCTCAGCTCTTGCATTAATAAGGACCTGATGGATGGCACCCACAGCCCCTGAGCTGGACAATCATGTGAGCAGCCAGCCTGGGAGCCATGGCCAAGCATAAAGATTGCAGGAGCAGAGTGGAAAGAGCTGGGAGAATCCACACAAGCAGCAAGTGGGTCCAGGGAGGCCTGGCCAGTGTGTGTGCCTCATGTGGAAGACTCACTCCGCTTCGTCCCCAGCTGGATCTCACACACCTGGATCAGCCCTGGCTCTGTTCCACATCTCCCAGAAATGTGGGTGCTGGGTCATGGGCACACTCCAGGCAGGGGCCTGTCACCAAAGCAGCCCCAAGAGTGGCTTGGGGTCTGTTCCACAGAGGGGACACAAGGAGCAGGCTGGTGGGACAAGAGCTGAGTCCCTGCTCCTTCGGGCTGGAGAAAGCCCTTGACTGTGGTGTGTGAATTGAGCCTGCTCCTGGACACAGCCTGCAGCCTGCAGATCTGAACCTCACTCAAAGGTGCTACAACCCAGCAGCATCAGACACTACCTCAGACTGGCTCTGGCTCCCACAAAGGCCTACTGGGAGCAGGGATGGGAACAGGCACCACAGGGCTCTGGCTCATCACAGCTGCAGCACAGCCCTGCATCCCTGGAGCAGTGTGTGAGCTATGGCTGCTCAGTCCCACGGCTCCCTGGGCAGCTGGGCAGGTCCAGCAGCTCCATCCAGCAGAGCCAAGGTGGAATCTCTCACCAGCACAAGACCTGTCACTGTCCCCATGGCATCCCCAGGTGCTGCTGAAGCAGTTTGGGTGGCCCTGGGCTGCCCTGGCTCTGGTATGGCATGGACATTGCTTCATCCTCCCATCTGGCCTGGCTGTTCCTTGGCTATGTTGTCGAGGGCAGGACAAAGGCCAACAGCAGTCCAAGTGAGCCAAGGCTTGCTCCTGGAAACCTGGGCTTCCCCATCTTTTTCCTGACTTGTCCCACACCGGATATGGTTCATCCTGGTCAGTCCTGGGCACCTTGGCTCTGCCTCTGGTCCGCCCCACAAACCCTTCACTGGATGGGCAGGCAGGGTGGTGGCTACTGTGGCTGCTCAGCGCTTCAGGCCTCCCATGGGACCATCAACTCACTCCTCTCCAGTAAGAGGAGACTACGTCTGCCTTAAATTAATTGTGGAGTTGTCATCTTGGTGGGGTTAGAAGTGCTTGTCATGCCCAAGGTGCTGCTCATCTCTCTGCAGAGAGGCCAGCAAAAGGTCTGTATGTCCAAGCTGCTCTAGAGGGACTTGTGAGAGCCTGACTTGGTTCCCGAAAGTAATTTCAGCCACTCAGAGTCACATTCAACTCAAAACCTTAAAGAACCCATGAAGGTCTGGGCCCTGAGCCCCAAGCCATGCTCCACAAAAGCACTTTTATGTTCAGTGACATGGTCTCTGTGATGAACATCCATATCCAGCCCTGTCCAAGTGCCCCACACAGGCCCAGCAAGACTGTCACTGCCCCTTCCTCCCCCCATTACGCCTGGCATCGTGCAGCTTGTCCTGGCTGTGTGAGCATGTCTGGGATGGAGGTGTCCAGCAGCGGGGAATGGCTGTGATGTGCTAAAACAGAGGCCACCAAAGCAAGGGTGCCTGGCATGAACTGGTAAGGGAGGGTTGTGAAGGAATTGTGTTGCTTATTCCCGCTACACTACAATGGAAGGTCCAACAATCTCCCCAGTTCCCCATGATCCCGCTGGTCCCAGGATCGTGGGCATGTGCCATCCCTCACACCTGCTCACGCTGCCCTTCCTCCTGCAGGTGCCTCACGGGGAGTGGAACAACACGCTGTCCCGGGACAAGGACAGCGAGATCCCGTGCCGGCGCATGCGGAGCGGGAGTTACATCAAAGCCATGGGGGATGACGATAGCGAAGACTCAGAAACCAGCCCCAAACCATCCCCGAAAACTGCAGCTCGGAGGCAGAGTTACCTCAAGGCCACCCAACAGTCCCTGAGTGAGCAGAGTACCACACAAAGGTAACATTGGAGCACCTCTGGGAGCTCTGCATGGGTCCTCAGGGCCACCCCTGGAGCAGTCCTTGGGTTGCAGCACCCTAAAGAGGCCCCGTGTGGCTCCTGCACCCCAGCTCTGACAGAGAGATGAGAAGTGGGACAGGAGAAGATGTGGCTCCCCATCCTGATGATTCCCAGTAGCCATGGTGTTAGGAGCTGCTTCAGGCCCCTGTCCCCTCAGCCATGGGGAGAGCATTCCTCTGATGGAGCTGTGGGGATTTCCTCTCCAAGCATCTTCTGCTCTGGGGGAGTGCAGAGATCCCAACCCCAAGGTGCCCCTTGGCCATGGAAGCTGCTCACCAGCACGGCTGAGGACATTTGTCCTGCTGGGACTGTGCCTGGAGCTGCTCTGCTCCAGAGGTGTCCAGGGACCTTGTGACCAGCCAGAAAGTTGGGACACTGGGCTGGATGATATCCTGAGGAGCTGAGAGGTTTGGCACCAGGTATTGAGGGAGGAAGACCCACAGTGGTTTGAACCAAAGTCAGGGAAGCAGAACAGAAGCTTTGCTGTGCCAAAGGCTGGTCCTGCAGGACAGGCTGTGAGTGACCTGGGCAGTGCTGCTTTCCAGCACTGTGAGAGTGTTGGGAGACAGTGACAAAATCAGCTGTGGGGAGCCCTGGAAATGCCTGCTCTGGATCCGTCCGTGTTCTGAGCCTTCACATCCTCAGGGGAGCATGGTCCTGGAGTCTCTGGTGAAAAATGCCCACATGGAGAGGCTGGGGCTCCTTCTGCCCTGGGCATCGTCCCGCCAGACCGTGTCCATCGGGACGTGGCCCGCCCTGAGCGTTGGGCTCAGCCTGAGCCGGGACAATGCTGGGAAAGGTCTGGGGAGCACGGCAAGTTGGGACAGCAGGGATGCGGCTGCGGGGGGCTCCGGGCAGGGTTCGTCCCTCCAGGAGCTCTGCGGGTAGGACCCTCCGGGATCCTGTCCGAGAATGGAGCTGGAGCTGGAGCTGGGACTAGAGCCGGGACTAGAACCGGAACCGGGGATAGAGCCGGGGCTGAAACCAGGGATAGAGCTGAGAATGGAGCCGGGATTGAGGCTGGAGCCAGGAAAAGAGCCGAGGATGGAGCCGGGAATAAAACCGGGCATGAAGCCGGAGCCGGGAATAAAACCGGGCATGAAGCCGGAACCGGGGATGGAGCCGGGAATAAAACCGGGCAGGACGCCGGGGCCGGGGATGGAGCCGGGAATAAAACCGGGCATGAAACCGGAGCCGGGGATGGAGCCGGGAATAAAACCGGGCAGGACGCCGGGGCCGGGGATGGAGCCGGGGCCGGGAGCGGAGCGCGGCCGCCACCTGGTGACCGGCCCTCGCCGCCCACCCGCAGCCCCGAGCCCCGGCAGCCGAGGGACCCCGGGCTGTGGCTGGGACGGCGGGGCCGCAGGGACAGGCAGAGCCAGGGCAGGGCACAGAGTCTCTCCGAAGGTCTCTGCCCCTCCAAGCGCTGTTGGCCGCTCTGTGGTTTCCCCGTGGGCAGGCGGGGTGAAGGCCGGTAGGATGGCACAGGGTCACTGCCCACCTCAGCACATGGCTGGCTCATGGTGTGAGCTCCCTGGCAGAACACTCGGCGTGAGGGAAAGCCGGGAGTCAGCAGAGAGCCCAGCTCTAGGGGTGTCACACGGCCCTTGGTCCCCATGTGGCCTGGGTGTCTCCTCCATCTCCCCTGGCCAAAGGGACAATTCCCTGCTCCCATCCCACCACAGGGTGGACACTTCAGAGTCCCTGTGGGATGCTGCACAGGGCCTGCCTTGCCCTCAGCTCTGCTGTCCCCAGACAGGTGGCAATCAGGCCTCTATACCCACGGCCCTGTCAGATGTGGGGGAAGTGGCACCATGAGGGTCTCTGTTGGGATCACGGGCTATTCCAGAGGAAGAGGCCCCACAGCTGTCCTAGGCTACTGTCGCTGATGATGTCCCCCACCATGTGCCCAGCCTGGGACCAGGACTCCTTCTCACAGGGTCTCGTGGTGGAACAGAGCCCCATGGGACTCCCATCCTTCCCCATCCCTCCTAGCCCCCATGTGCCTGGGTCTCAGCTGAGAGCTGGGCTGGGTCAGGTTCAGTGAGAGCTCTGCTCTCCTCCTGTGCAGAGCCTGCTGCTGTGCCCCAGGATGCAGCATCAGTTTCTCCCAGCAAAGCTGTACTGGAAATACTGATCCCCTGCTCATGCACTATTGTCATTCCAGCTAGGCTCCCACTGGACTTCTTCCAGATGATCTTTTGGGTTGCTCTATACAAATGTAAATATATGTATCTTGCAGTTGTTTCCAATTGCAAAGTCCACAAAATACAAATTAAAACTCATTTCTCAGCCTGCCTCTCCCTCCTTTTCCAGCAATCCAGGCAGTGCTGTGATAGGAGGCTGGCACAATCCCACATGCTCCCTGGGGTTCAACTGGACTAACTTGGCATCTGCAGTGCATTCCTGGGGGCAGCAGGACCCAAAATCTTGCTCCTCTCCTTCCACTGCACCCCACAAGCCTTTCCCTGTGTGCCGTGCCCCAGCCAGGGGCCAGCAGCGTGAGGAAGTGCTGCCTTCTCCAGGAACCAAGCAGGGGACACTGCCCAGCATCAGCTCCGTGCTGCCACACCTGCCTGTGCCTGGTGCTGTGCCTGGCAGAGGGGAGTGGGCTGGAGTGGTCTGGGGGTGGGCAGGGGTGGTCT
Source organism: Cyanoderma ruficeps (assembly GCA_008694505.1). Lineage (NCBI taxonomy): Eukaryota > Metazoa > Chordata > Aves > Passeriformes > Timaliidae > Cyanoderma > Cyanoderma ruficeps. The sequence continues at coordinate 1,097,937 of VZDJ01000037.1, read as the reverse complement.
GGCTCTGCCCCAGCACTGCCCCAGCACTGCCCCTGCCATGGGGACACCCTCACACCCTCTCTCTGCTGGCAGGAGCCTGGACCGCCTGGATTCTGTCGAGATCCTCCTACCTCCGAAGTTCCCAACCTGGGAGGAAGAATACAACCAGATCTCCGACAGTGTCAATGAGTCCAGCTGCATCAACCAGGTGAGGTGCTGAAGTGCTGACCCACTGTGCTGGCACAGCCAGCGAGGGAGGAGGCCAGCTCAGGGGAGAGGGAGCATCTTCTTCCCTCTTCAAAACAAGGCACTGGCTGTGCTCCAGGAACTGCACAGGCTGTTCCCTGGCAGCTTTACCAAAGTGTCATGGCCAGCTCTTTAATCAGGATTCCTATTAGACCTCCTTCCTGCAGCTTTGTGTCCTCTCACACTGCTGGAGCAGCCAAAATCCCTCTGCCACAGGTAGGGTAACCCAGAGGGTGCCCCACAGTGCTGGGGGAAGCTCAGGGCTGCTCTGGGTGCAGTCTCACCGTGTCACTCCCCAGAACCATCTGCAAGGCTGTTCAACCTTGCTGAAAGCCCCTCATGCCCACTGGGTGGGTCCAGCAGCAGGGCCACCACCTCTGGTGGTGTCAAGAGGGTCACCAGGGACAGTCACCCTGCTCAGCTCAGGACCTCACCCCTCACGCAGCAGACCAGACCCAGGAACAAGGTGCCCATAGCTGGGGAGGCTGTCCTGCCAGCCAGGTGAGGATGTCTGCTTTGGATATTCCTGGGCCCCATGGCAAAGCCCAGGATGCCTGTGAGATGCTGGCAGAGGGTGGCAACCCCTTGCCACAAGGTGGGCTCATGCCCGAACTGCAACATTTGGGATGCAATTGGGATGCAAAATGGGTCTAACTTCCCACACCATGGTTGTGGGATTGCCCTGGAGCTCCTTGGGGCTGGGATTGCTCTGGAGCTGCCCCCCAGGCTGGGAAATAACCATGTCAGGATGAGCCTTTGCAGAGGTCTCGTGTGCTCATCTCAGCCCTTTCACTGCAGGGCAGTGATGGCTCCACAGCTTTGCCCAGCGAGCCCTGCCACCCTGGGCCTCTGTTCCATCTGTCCCTGTGTCTGCATGGGGGGCACCCACCCCGCTGCTCTGTGTGTGCGGGGGGGGGCAGAGCAGCGGGGTGGCATCAGGAGCCCTGGGCTGTTGGGGTGAAAAGGGCATGTCTTGCCTGTGTTCCCTTACAGGTGTGGGGGACCCTGAGCCCCTTGGCTGGAGTCTCCTGCTGTCCCAGAGTGGTCAGAGCCCTTGGAGGGGAGCTCAGGGGAACAGGGGCATTGCTGGGCATTCCTGTTCCCTGTGGTCAGTCCTGTCCCTTGTGCAGCAGCAGCAGCAGCAATGTGCTGGGTGTCTCAGTGCACAGCGGGGTCAGGACCGTCATGTCCTCGTCCTTTGCATGTCAGTCTGTGCTGAAGTCTCTGCAGGAGGCCATGGGTCTGTGCTCTATCTGTGTCTAGAGCTGCTTCCAGGAGCTGAGTGCAGCACGCCCCCATGGAGACATCAGGGGGGTCTTAGAGCTGAAGGGTCTGAGCAGCCCATGATGTGCCAGGAGCTGCACAGGCAGCCAGCCCTGAGCCAGACTGGTGGCACTGGCATTGCCGGGGGCACATCAACTGCCACAGGGGGCTGCTGCCATCACGTGCACTCTGCCACTGTCCCCTGAAAAACAGAGTTCAGCTGCAGCTGGTTGGGATTGAGAAGTCTCCTACAAACCTCCCGTCTGTTGATCCAGGATGGAGCTGGTTCATCTGCCAGTGCATGCTGGTCTCATCCATCCCGATGCCAGAGGCAGTTCCTGCCCTGCCCTCACTTTTGTGTGACCTCCAACACTTTCCTTGTGTGTCCAGCCAGACCCCAGTGTTTTCCCACATGGAAACACCCCCAACTCTGACAGACAAGTCCCCTCTGCCTGGTTTTGTCCCCACCCAGCTTCACCGTGCAGCCCCCTGGCAGTCCGGGGATCACCAGGTGCGTGTGTGGCACGCCCTGTCACACCAAGGGGGACAGAGCTGGTGTCCCCAACACTGCCAAGCCCACCATGGGCTGTGCCCTATGCAAGAGGGCCGGGCCCATTCCCAGAGCCAAGCCTCTTCCCTCAGGTATACTTTGAACCTGGATTCTTCCCAAGAGGGGCCATCCTGGGCAGGTGGTGCCAGGCAAAGCCCCGAGGGTGGAGAGGAGGAGGAGGCAGCCATGGCCCCACGGCCAGCGCAGTGTCTGTCGGGGGTCTGTCCGTATGCCGAGTGTGTGCCGTGGCTTTGCTGTGCTGGGGAGGCACAACAGCTTCCATGTGGCTTCTTCTGGCACAGGGAGACAGCAGTGAGGTGGCCAGCCCCACCCTGAGGCTGAAGAACAGCTTCCCCCACATGGAGCACTTGGGCTGCCCACACCCCTGGCTCTGTGGGTTGTGAGGTGCTGGCCAGTGCTGGGGCTACCCAGAGGTGCTCAGAGAGAGCCACAGCCACCTTGTCCAGCTGCTCCTGTGTGCAGAGGGGTGTCCCAGCACAGTGTGCTCCCAGTGTCCCCTGTGGGTATATGTGGATATGGTGCACACAGCAGGCTGAATGCTCAGCAGCTTCTCCCGTGGTTGAGGTGTCCTGTGGAGCTTTGCTGTGTCCGTGCCACTGTGTGAGGGGCCTGTGTGGCCTCACCTGGCATCTTATGAGCTCTGCAGTTTGTACTGAAGTGTCAGCAGCAGTGGCCCCAGGGGACAGGTCCCCCACTCCCCTTGTCCTCAGTCCCTGTACAGTGACTGTCTGTGTGAGGGGCTCCCCTGTTCTTGGCCTTTAACCTTCTCCAACTCTTTCTTCCAGATCTTTGGACCCCCCTCACTTATCCCTCAGATATTTACCCATGGAGAGCAGGTATTGTCCCGCTGGCGTTTCTCTCATCCTTCCTCACAGAGCTTTCTGGGGCCAGCCTGGACCATGGCAGGGTGTGAGGCAGGCGCTGGGGTCAGCCCATGCCCAGGCCAGCGGCAGGAGGAGAAGGAAAAGAGGAGGAGGAGACAGCACTCCTGACCACTGCAAGGCAGCTGGAGAGCTTCAGTCCTGGGCCCAGCAGGGGCTTAGGGACCATCAGTTTTAGGGGGAAAGCAGATGAACTTCTTAAGCCAAATCCAGTGGAGCTCAGATGCCAACGCTGGGCAGAAACAACGTCCTTATGTGCCAGGAGAAAGAAAGGGCCAGGAGAGATGGATGTGGGCAACAGGGCCAGTCTCAGCATCTCTCACCTATATTTCAGAACAGTCTGCTCTGGGCTGGGTCTGGTTTGACATGGCTGAGCCTCTCCCAAGACCAAGTTTGCCCGGCAGCTGCCACGGAGAGCAAGGCAGGGCTGTGGACAAGAGTGGGGAAGGCAGGGGCAGTGGGAGAGCTGCTCCTGCCCTGCTCACCCCTGGCCATAGCTGAGCCCTCTCCTGGCCCTCACCAGGGATGGGGCTGGAGTGGATTCCAAGACCCACCCTAGGCAAGTGTGGGGGCTGTTCCCCAGCCCACACCTCTCCCCTGCTGTCTTCCCATGTTGCCCCCCGAGGAGCAAGCCTGTCCTGGAGCGGTCTCCCATTGAGGCTGGGGTGTCCCAGCTGTGCTGGGACAGGGGCCCTGGCAGAGGCTGGACTGGAATTTTGGCCACACTCACCAGCAGGAATGGGGGTGTTTCACAGGCACTTTGCTGGTGTCTCCTACTCCACAAGCAGGGGACAGACTCCCTCTTGCCTCCAAGGAGGGGCCCCTCTTCCCTCTCTCACCCTGTGCCCCAGCAGCACTGACCACTGCTGACCTCTGAGCACTGACCACTGCACCTCCCGTCCCCCCTGCCGCGAGTGGGGCCACGCAGGAGTGGCCGGAGGGCGAGGAGGAGGAGGGAAGGGAAAGGAAGGGAAGGGCCGCCGCAGGCAGAGGCTGACTGGGGCTGTCCCTGTCCCCGTGCAGGCACCCGAGCCGGAGCTGGGGGAGCAGTACGAGCCCGTCTGCGACTCCACCTACAGCGAGGCCGAGTCGGCGGCAGCAGAGGTGCTGGACCTGCCTCTGCCCAGCTACTTCCGATCCCGGAGCCACAGCTACCTCCGCGCCATCCAGGCAGGCTGCTCCCAGGAGGACGACACGGGCTCCGTCCGCTCCATCTCCCCGCCGCCCACGGGCAGCCTCAGCGGCAGCAGGACCTTGCCCACCAACAGCAGTGAGTGCAGGGGCGTGCAGGGCACGGCAGCGAGGACAGCGGGGCTGGGGGACACGGGACACTGCTGTCACTGCCTGGGGGCTGTGGAGCGTGCAAGGCTCTGGGCTCCGGTACCTGCATCCCCAGCCGTGGCTGACCGTGACTTTTGGGGGTGTCTGGGGGCTTGCTCTGTGCCTGAGGATGGGCAGCAGCTGGATGTGAGTGCTGGAATGGCAGACGGGCCCTGGGGCAAAGGAGGTGTGACCAGCAGGTCAAGGGAAGAAACTCCCCCTGCTTTACTCTGATCTCATGAGACCCCTCCTGCAGAGCTGCCTCCAGCTCTGGGGCCCTTAACACAAGAAAGATGTGGAACTGCTGGAGCAACTCCAGAGGATGCTGCAGAGATGCTCCAAGAGCTGGAGCCCCTCTGCTCTGGAGACAGGCTGAGAGAGGTGGCAATGTTCCACCTGGACAAGAGGAGGGTCCAGGAAGATCTTAGAGGTTAGTGAGGTGCTTGTACAGGCTGCCCAGAGTAGTTGTGGCTGCCCATCCCTGGAAGTGTCCAAGGCCAGGTTGGATAGGGTTTGAAGCAACCTAGGGATAGTGGAAGGTGTCCCTGCTTAGGGCAGGGGTGGGGCTGGATGAGTTTTAAGGTCCTTTCAACCCAAACCATTCTGTGCCCCTGTGATGACCCATAGAGAGGCCCCAACAGCCCTGACTGTGGGGTACAAACAAGCTTTGCACTGAATTTCAAGGCACTAACAAGCCTCCCCGAGCCCCAAAGACCAACATCCCTGTGCTGAGCCATGGCAGCATTTCCATGATGCTCCAAATCTCTTGATCGACATCACTTTGCATCATTTTCTCCAAGGCAGCCTATGCCCTTCCCAGCTCTGGCCAGCCCCAGTGCTCCAGATGGGGCTCAGGTGTAGCACAAGGTGTGAGGAGCTGAGAGGTCCCATTCTGAGGATAATTTTGGGAACTGGTTAGCAAAGGTGATACCTTGGCATTCCTGAACATGGTGGTGCAAGGCAGATGCCAGAGCAGGCAGGAAGAATCCAGAACCTCCCCAGGGTTGTCTGTGGAGGCAGCATGTCCCATCCCCATGGGAATGCCAGGGTCAGGCCCAGCAGGACGGTGCCTCTCAGCACCAGCTCTGGCACCAAGGGGGGTTCAGTGCAGCCTCAGGTCATCTGCTGTGGGCAAAGCTGCCAGAGCACTGGGGTGGGCTGTCAGTGGGAGACAGCACATCCCAGCTCTGGGCAGAGTGAGGAGTGGGGGGGAGGCACCAGCAGCCTTCCTGCCTGGCTCCAGGCCTTCATCCCCAGAGATATGGGCATGGCCAAACATCTTCCTTCAGTGGTCTGAGCTGCAGAGGCATCCCAGAAAAGGTCCACAGGATGAGGCAGGAACTGGAAGACATCCCCTGGGAGAGATGGGCTGTTTGCTCAGCCCTGTCCCTCCTTCCTGTCACCCTCTCTGCCTCTGTCACCCTCTTCTATCCCACACTCCTCCCACCTGGCTGCCCCTCTCCCACAGCCCTCTCCTTGCTGGCTCAGCACTGCTGAGCTTGGTGTTGCCACGAGTCCAGGCTGACACCAGGCAGCAGCAGCAGGCACAGCACAGAAGGGGCTTCCAAATTGCCTGGGTGCCACCTCTCTCTGACATGACCCAGCACAGTTCTGCTGGTTCCCAGAGCATCCCCAAGCCCTTCACATTGGCTGCTGGGGCTTGGAGAGGAAAAGAGTTTTGGTGGGGGGTTGGGGAGCAGAGAGGAGCATCTGTGGTTGTGCATGCACAGGATGTGGGAACCAGGAGACACATCTGGACAGCACTCACACCTCTAATCAGCCATCTGGGCTCAGTTCCCCTGGAAATCATGGAATTATTTTCGTTGGAAAAGCCCTCTAAGATCATTGAGACCAACCGTTAACCCAGCACTGCCACGGCCACCACTAACCCATGTCCCCACATGCCACATCCACAAGTTTTTTGAACACTTCCCAGGGATGGTGACTTCACCAATGCCCTGGACAGCCTGTGCCAGTGCCTGAGCACCCTTTCCATGAAGAGTTTTCCCTAACATCCAATCTAAACCTCCCCTGGTGCAACTTGAGGCCATTTCCTCTCATCCTGCCACTTGTTACCTGGGAGAAGAGCCCAACGCCCACCTGGCTGCACCCTCCTGTCAGGCGGTTGTAGAGAGTGAGGTCCCCCTGAGCCTCCTTTCCTCTGGGCTGAGCCCCCCCAGCTCCTCCAGCTGTTCCTGGTGCTCCGGCCCCTTCCCCAGATCTGTTTCCTTCCCTCAACATGCTCCAGCCCCTCAATGTCTTTCTTGTCACAAGAGGCCCAGAAATGGACACAACACTGGAGGTGCCTCACCAGTGCCCAGCACAGGGAGTCACTGCCCTGGTCCTGCTGCCACACCATGGCTGGTACAGGCCAGGTGCCCTTGGCCTCTCGCCCACCTGGGCACACCTGGCTCTTGGTCAGCTGCTGTCAACCAGCTCCCCCAGGGCCTCTTCTGTGCATCCCTGAGGCTCTAATGGCTGGTGGTGTAGGAGAGGGGCCTCCTGAGCAGCAGGTGGCAGCTTGGTGGCATCAGTCTAGACGCACAGGGAGAAGTGGGTGCACTGTCACCTGCAGGTGTAGTGGTCACTCGTGGCCTCTGCTCCACGCAGGGCTCTGGATGACACCATTAAAAGCCCTCACCCAGACACATCCCAGGGATTTGCCTTTCTTCATCCAACATCCATGCACCAGCCCAGAGGAATGGGGACCACCACACTTTTGTCTGGGTAGGGACACATCCTAAAGAGGCACCAACAGCCTCAGTTCTGGGGCCAGCACAGGCTTCTTGTTCCTTGAAGGCCGTGTGGGGGTTGGATGCTAAAGCAGAGGGATTCAGGCACTGTCAGAGGGCAGGAGGAGGGGCAGCAAACTCCATGCGGGGTGTGTGGGGAGCACGGGGGAGAGCCCTGACAGCTGTCACACCCCTGCCACGCCAGTTCCTCCCACTAATGCCTGTGTCACCGGCACATTACAAGGCAATTAGCTCCCGTTTGACAGCCAGCGAGACAGATGATGAGCTGCCCTTGATCAGCCTTAAACAAACCTTTGTGCCTTGCACAGCCGGAGACTCAAAAGCCCCAGTGGAACCTATTCCTCTAATTGCCAGGCGTGTGGTGACAGCCGCGCGGCTCCCGAGCACCACAAAGGGCTCCCCAGCCCCGTCTCCTGCTTATTAGAGGCAGCTCTGGGAATTGCTTGTTTAATAGACTGTTTGCAATGCAGAGTGGAATATTTGATGTCCAGGGGAAACAGGAAAGCAGAGGTGAGCAAGCAAATGCAGCAGGGAAAGCTCACATTAAGGCAATTCTACTCGAGTTCTTCCCAGTCCTCCTCGTGCCATCTGGTAACCCCACCCTTGCTCAGAACATCTTGCCCTGGGATTCAGCAGCCTGTTCCAAAAAGCTCAGGTGTCCAGCTCCTTATCCTGTGTCCAGATCCTTGCAGGGAGGCCAGGGCTGCACGCATCTTGTGCCCATCCATATACCAGAGCTTTGCCAAGCCCAGGCTGTGCAGGAGAGCACTACCTGGGAGAGATACTCCCAAAGGTTGGGACAGAACAGCTGCCCTGTGTCCCACCTGCTTCCTGTCTTCTTTGCATTGCTTTTGTTTCCCTGTTCATGACTAAATTAGAGAGCCAGCTCCCAGGCCCATGGCTGTGCTGGGGACCCTGCCCTGCCCTGGGAGAAGGAACATGCCAGCCCAGTACCCTGGCACTGATGCTCTTGCAGGGGCAGCAGGGCTCTGCTTAGGAAGAAGGACAAAGTGCCTGCACCCCTCATTGTGCTGGCCCACTCCCCAAGGGCTGGCTCACTGTGGGACGGTTTCCACGTCTTCTGGGAAAGTCATGTGGCTTCTGGGAAAGTCATATATCTTCCTCCTCCTTCTCCTCCTCTGTGTGCCATGATCCTGGTCTCTGTGTAGGCAGGTGATTGCTGTTGCACTCCTCTTGGCTGTCATGGCCTTCTCTCCTGTGTGGGGAAGCATCTGCGATGGCAAGACACAGGGAGCTCACACCAGGCCAGGAGCCATCGCTCAGCCAGGGGTGAAGCACCACTGTGGCCCCTTGCTAATCCCATCAGCCTGAGCTGACCCCACACGGCCTTTGGGAGGGACTGTTATCATTCCCTTCAGATTTTCTCCTTCTTTTTGACCTAGATTTCACGTTCCAGAAATAGCTTTCTCTGACATACAAGCAGGAAAGAGATTAGAGGGAGAGCATGTGTGTGTATGTGTGTGCCAGGGAAAGATTTCTGTTGCATGCTCCATCAGTGTTTGCAGAGGAAAAAAGGGCACGTACACACGTTCTGTGATGTATTCATGTGTCTGTTGGACAAAAAGAAATTCATGACAGCTGTTTCTGTCCACATTTGCCAGTTCATATTTCACCTCTGATCTTTCCCTTGTTATTATGGAAACTCCACCACCGCCCTGTGCCCAGCCAGCGCTCCCTTTTCCCCAGGAAGCCGTGCCATGGCCACAGCCCCGCTCTCGGCTCCACCCCCAAACCCAAACCATCTCTGTCTTTATGTGCCTGGTGCTCTTCGCTGCCAGATTTCAGCGCTCCCGCGGGCAGCACCCAGGCTGTGAGCTTGCTGCCTGCCGCAGGCACGTGTCTGGCACACAAAACCAGCTGCAATGGGTTTGAGCCCACAGAAATGCCCAGGTCCCCGGGAAGGGGGGAACTGCAGCCACGCTGTGTGATGCTGTGCTGGCAGAAACAGACACAGGGGAGGTGAGCACAGCTCCAAGGTCCTGGCCAAGCCTGCCTTCTCCCGGCAGGGACCATCTACAAAGGAGTAGAAACAAAGGCAGCTGCCAGCATTTCCCTTTGCTGATATGCTCTGAAATACACGTCCTTCTTGTTGCTTGCTTTTTATCAGCTTTGATAGCAGGAAAGGGAGTTGGTGCTGTCCTCGTGGGAGAGGAGAAGCCAAAGCACCAAGGGGTGCCTCAGCTCATTCAGAGGCTCTGGGGGGGCAGCACCAGGAGTCTGTGCAGGGTGCTGTGCTCTGCCTGTGAGGAGAGCTGGCTGGAGGGCAGTGTGCCAGAGACAGACACCTGAGGTCTCTCCTCAGGCCAAGGGGCCTGGTGGCCTCCCCACATGCTGGCCATCCTTGTGACCCAGGTGAACACAGAGCGGCCCTGACACCAGACAGTCGCAGGTGCCCCTTTGTGTCCCCTCTGTCAGTGATGCTCAGCCCCTTTGCAGCTCCCCATGGCCACAGGGCTCATGCCATCACTGGGGCAGCCCCTCAGCAACCAACACAGCCTCAGCTGAGACAGACACACGTGCCAGGAGACCAGGGCTGGGTGGGGTTGAATGAGGTTCTGCAAACAGCCTGGAGCATTTTCAGGATGTCAGACAGTGCAGGCAAATGAGGGTTTCTTTGTGTACATCTTGGTTTGGGTTGCTTTTCTTTTCCTTTACGCTCTCCCATTATCTTTTCCATCTACTGAGCCATGACCTGGCTATTTCTGAGGGTTCAGGAAGAGACTGGTAGTTCAGAGCTATCCGGGACTGAAAACAAGTTGCCTTTTTTGCTTGGTAGGCCCTAGACTGAGGGTCCCAAGCCTCAGGGCTGGCTCTGTGACCAAATCCTCCTTCAGCCCCATTGTGCTGCTGCTTCCAAGAGCAGAAGCAGCAAATCCGCAGCGATTTGGTCGCTGAATGCCGAGGGCGGCGGCAGCTCAGTCCTGCCTGCAGAGCCGGCAGCACTTGAGCTCAGCGCACTGTTTCTTCTCACGGCGCTTTGATCGCTCCCTGCTGCAGACCAGCCCTTCTCCGAGCGCTGGGAGCCCAGCGAGACACCAGTAAATCACAGCATCAAGGAGTGATGGTAGCAGCAAGGGACCGGGGCAGCACACGTTCTGCTGGCAGGGGCCATGCGGCAACACCACTGCTGGCACAGCCACGGCCCTGCTCAGGGCCGGGCACCACCAGTGCCCACACCACGCCGGACTGGCTGCCCGTCTCCGTCAGACACCACAGAGAGTGACTCCAACCTCGCAGAGCTGTCCCCAGCACCGTCCTTGTGCTCAGCTCCGTGTGTCGGTGCAGGATCTGAGGGATAGAGGTGGATGCTCCTGCAGCATCCAGCATAGCTGTCCCAGGGTGCAGACCCAGCTGGCTCTGCCCAGCAGGTTCTTCCCACAGTCCGCACGCTGTGCAGCCCTGCTCCCCTCTGCACCTCTCTCCTCCATCATCCCACAAGGGAAACCTCCTCGTCCCTCTTGTTCCTTTTCCATGTGTTTCCCTCTGCACTGGAGGATTCCTCTTGGCGATGCTACAGGAGGTGCGTGGCGGCAGCGCTGTGCCCCTGCACCCGCCGCCCACGGGGGTCCCACCGCGCCCGCTCCGGGGCTGGAGCGGGGGGAAACGGGAGGGCTCTTTCAGCCAAACCCACGTTTGCGCGTGGGTGGGACCGCGGCCGCGCTGTGGAAGATGTCACCGCAGCTGCCGCGACAAGGAGACAAAGCTCCCGAGTGGGGTGGGAGCGGCACCCGCTTTGTTCAGCGGCGCTCGGCTCCCCCCGCGGCAGCGGCGGTGAGGCAGCGGCTGCCGCCGCCCATGTCCCCTCTCGGCACTGCCGGGGGTCCCGAGGGTGCCGGCCACGCCGAGCGCCACCACGGCCCGTCCGGCGGGGCGGAGGGACGCGCGCGGCCGTGGGAGCGCGGCGGGGCGGGGCCCGGGGCGGTGCCGGGGCCCGGGTGCGGGGCGGGCCCGGGGCGGGGCGGCCGTTTAATGCGCGGCCCCGCCCGGGCGCGCGGCCGGAGCGGCGGGCGGGCGCGGTGAGTGCGGCGGCGGCTCCGCGCGTCTCCTCCCTTCTCCAGCGGCGGCCGCACGAGCAGCCGGAGCGGCCCCGGACCGCGAGCGGCCCCGCCGGCGGCTCGTCCTCCTCTTCCTCCCCTCCGCGGGACCCAGGCCGGGCCGAGCGCCCTCGCCCCGCGCCCCCCCCGTCTCTCCGATCCCCTCCGCCCCTCTTTGTGTCTCCCATGGCTTTGTGTCTGGAGCTCCTCAGGCAATGTGAGTGACCGCGCGAGCGGGGGGCCGAGCCGGGCCCTGCATGGCTGCGGGCGGGGGTGCCGCCCCCCTCCCTCCCTCCCTTCCTCGCTGCTGCCGCTGCTCCGCCGCTTGCCGGGCCCGCCGCCCCTTCCGCTTCCCACGCGCGTCCCGGGCCTCCGTGGGAGCGCCGGGGCCGCCCCGCTCGGCTCCGGGCTGGGCTGGGCTGTGGGGGCCGCTCCATCCTCCTCCTCCTCCCCCGCATGCCGCCTGCGCCGCGGGGAGCCGGGCCCGGGCGGGGGTGGGCGCTGCCCCGGTGCCAGCCCCGCCGTGCCCGGCCCGCAGGGGCCGCGCGGGGTCAGGCCGGTGCCCGGCCCGGTGCTTCAGGTCGTTGAGGAGTCCCTGGGTGCCGCAGGGAAGGAAGCGGCGCTTCGCTAAGTGCGTTCCCCGCCGGGGGACGCGGGCCCTTTCTTTGGTGAGGCGTTCGGATTCTTCCTCCCCTGGAGAAGAAAAGGGAATTGTCTGGGCGAGGCACGGAGCTGAAGGCTGACATTTCGCAGCGCAACGAGCTGGCACCTCCCGGCCAGAGCTGGCTCTGAAAAGTCTTTTTTTAGCCTGGGAGAACAGGTCCTGGCTGAAGGTACCTGGTGGGGCAGCCCAGCCTCAAGCCGCCTGCCCTGTGCAGGAGTTGAGGCTGAACCCCTCGGGATTTAACCGCAGGTGCAACCCGGGTTTGGTGTGCCTTGCAGGAGGGTGGGGACGTTACGATTGGTTGTGAGCAGTCAGTAAATGTAGCTCTTGATTCCTACTCCCGTCATAACTGAGAGGCTCAAAAAGGAGGATTGTTTGCAGGATGCTGTTGGTCGGACTGATATTACTTAGTCTGCAAAGACCTTGACCCCAGGGTGTGCAGGAAATGTCTTTGAGATGGGAATGGAATTAGGACCTCTGAATTCTAGGCTGTAGCTTGTCACTTGGGGGAGGAAAAGAAGAAAAGGGAGGAAAAAAAGAACCTCACAGCATGTGGCATTGAATCCTAAAATAAATTCCAATCATGTGGGATGATAACAAGCCAGATTGCCAAGTCGTGTAAGTTGGCAGACTTGACTCCAGTGGGTCCAAATTACTTTGCTGGTAATTGCTCTTCCAACAGGCATTTGGTGCTATGAAGTTACATGTTCTTGAAGGTGTGGAGAAAAGTGTAACTATTGATCAAATTCTGTTTGGTTTTCTGATAAGTACCGATGCGTGTCTGTACCCAGATATTTGGAGGAGGGTTACGTGCAGAATTTGTCTGTTGTTGGCAGGCGTGGAAAACCTAGAAACTCATCTTTAAGGTGCAAATGGCGAGCTGCCATATGCTATTTTTGCATCTAGCTCGCTGCGTCTGTCCCACTTCTGTGGTGGTAATGTAAGTTCGGGGTGCAGCTGAGGGCCCCAGGATCTGTAGTGTGGCCCTGGAAGTGTTGGAGTGTAACTGCTGTGCACTGTGCCAGCCTGGAAAGGACAAGGAGACCCTGGGCAACAAAGGTGATAATGGAAGGACTTGGTTTCTGTGAAATGTGGGTTGTCTGTCTGTAGAATCCAATGGGATCTGGCAAAGCACAGTGTGCTGGGAGTCCCACAGGTCCCTGTGTGGAAACGCAGCCGGTGTCCCAGCACACGTTGTCACCTTGTTTTGCACACAGCTCTGTGTGTCAGTCGTTGGGTAGTCAGGTGCTTGATCTGAGTGTGCAGTTTGGATTTGTGGACACTTCTGACAGCGCAGCTCAAGGTTATTCTGCTGCTCCAGCCTGATGCATGGGAGACCTGCTGCTCCGTGAGCGCGTTCCTAGGTGTGCGTGCTGCCAGAGCAAGAGAACTTTAAAAGCTTTTAATGGGTAACTAATGACGGCCGGGCGTTTACAAATAGCTGTGTCGGTTCTTGTCACCTGTATGGATTTTCTTGCTGTTTGAGGCCAGACTGGGGGATGGTCTGGAGTGAGCTAATCACTGGACTGTGTGAGAGTCACTGTGACACTTTAATGTTTCTCATAACCCACTTCACACACACCTGCAGAGGGAAGCCTGCAGAGCCATGGTGCAGCAGGGCTTGGATGTGCCTCTTCAGCTGATACTCTTGCTCTGTGCAACCTGCACAACAGCCTCAGATATTTTTTAATGGATTGAGGAGGCATAATTGGATTCAGAGCAGTGCAAGTTACAGGGACATATGTGAGTTGGAAGGATTAAGGCTGTGCAGGCGGGTGGCCTTGTTCAAGAAAAATCCACTTTAATTTCTGCAGTGAAAAGTTGTCAGTGTGTTTTCTATCAGAGCAGATTTAAAAGGGGTGGGAGTGGTGCTAAGTATGATTGCTGTTTGCTGTGAAAGGCGATTAGAGTTCAGGCTGTCGGATAAAGTTCTGTGAGGACTGCAGTTGGGAATGGTGAATTCGGGTCTCTCCAGAAGAGCTCCTGGAAAAATGAGTTTCTTTCCCTTGTCTCCTTGTTTCCCACCTGGAGAGAAGAAGTGGGGTGCAGAATGACACCAGGGTTTGACATAAGCTTCCTTTAAACAGGCAAAAGTTAAACTATTTGCAGATGGGCCAATTTTGGAGAGGAGAAGACATTTAGAAATTCTGTCCACTTCAATTTGTCTTGCAGAATTAATTAATTGCTGACCCTTTTGGTGCAGATCAGTGCATTAACTATCAGCCTTCTATCCCCTGGAGAAGAAAGAAGAAACAACAGCCCCAAAAGTCCTGAGCTGGGTCTCAGCCCTGAGCTTCACTTCTGCTCTGCCAGGGTCTGACTGGTAAATGCAAAAGGCACCATTGCAAAAGCATTTATGATTTTCTCTGAAAACAGTGAGGTAAGTGCTCAGATCCATCTTCCCAGCCTCTAATTACATGGGCAGCATTAGGTAGGGCAGTCCCAGTGTTTACATAGCTCAGTGTGGGCTGCTAGTCTGCTGTCACAGAAGGTGACAAGCATTACTGCAGGACATAATGGTCCCCCAGGACTGGAGACCAGTTGATTTCTGTAGAGCACAGGGCTGTGAGTTGTGCACTGCCAGGTGTCTTCCCAAATTTCTGTACATCTAGGAAGACAGCTGAGTTCTCATTCTCTCCTCCTTCCCTCCTTGGAGCTGATCTTGGTCTTGCACTGTGAATTGCCAGTAAAAGCAGAGGGGCACACGCACCTAGGGGGACACAGGCAGGGTGCTTGATATCTGCACAGGTGCAGCAGCATCACCTGAGCAGCAGTGCATGCAGGAACTGGGTTATTCCCATTGCCCTGCAGGGTCTCAGGGGGCTGAAGTTTGTCAGTTTCTCTGGGAACACCAAGAACATGAAATCAGTCTCTCTCTAAAGGACTCACCTGAGCCAGGCTGTAACTTGGTGTATCAGACAGCAGTGCTCAAAAAGGAAACAGTGAATGTGCGAAAGTTTTAAACCTTAGCACTAGTATTTACATCAAGGATGTGTTGACAGTCAGTCTTGTGTATCCCATTTAGTGCTCTTCATTAAGACATCCAGGTTTCACTGCAGTGATCTTTTCTGAACCTAGTTCCAAGAGATCAAAGCTTTAGCTGCTGTTTTGTCTCTCCAGTTTGAAGTTTGACCAAGGAACTTGAGTGGTGAATGTTTCAAAGGTAAATTCTTACCTGTGGTGCAGGTCTGTCAGAGCTGGAATTAAAGTGGAGATCAGAAGTTGCTTATGCTTTTCTGCTGATGTGCTGTCATGATGCAAGGTGATGTTTGATGAAAGCTGAAAGCTATTTAAGAGTTCATAAAAGGGAATTTTTATTACAAGTTGCTTTCATAAGATTAGTCAAACTTCTAAGTATTATTTGTCTTGTTTTGTTTCTATTCTGGGAGTGGTTGAGATCCACCTGAACAGCGCCCAGCCAGATATTTGCTGTGTGCAGGAGGGATCTCCAAGCCTAAACTTTCTACCCAGAGTGGGCATATCTGCATTGAATTGGAAGTTAAAATTGAGAAGTTAAAGCATGGATGCTGCATCCCTCTTAGGCCTTACACATAAGCCAGCTACCTGTATCTAAAACCAGAGAAAGTGTTCCCAAGGCTGCTGTGGAACTGTCCCCAAGGGAGCGGAGCCTTCACTGGACCCTCGTGCAGGCCCTCGTTAGGAGCCGTGTGTGTGCTTGGCCGCCAGCCTGCTCGGAGCTGCTCTGTGGAGAACAGCGTGTGCGGGACAGGCCATGGGAGCACGCCACGGCAGGGCTCTCAGGTCACTGCAGTGGCCATTGTGTTGGCAACCCTCCTTTCCCTCGTTTGAACCCTGAGGCTTTTCAGTCCCTCAGCATGCCCAAAACGTGGGGTCCCGAGTTACAACATTTCTGTGCAGGAACCCTTTTAGGCTTTGGTGCACTCTGAGCAGCTGCCAGTGCTGCCAGTCTGAGCTGCTGCTCCAGCAGCAGGCCCAGACTGGGAATTCTGGCCTCTCAGCCCTGCTGCTCTGAGCAGCACAGCAAGCTTCCTGGCAGTGCAGGACTGCTGTAATGCCCAGCCTTGTACAGCCTGGGCTGGAACATTCCAGGGGAGAAGGTGGCTTTAGGGAGATGAGTACTGGTGGAATGGAGCTGGAGAACTTTTCCCAGTGCCTGGATCAGTGTTTAGTCTGAACCCTTGGAAGTACAAGGGTGTTGGATAGTGCTTGCACCTCCTGAGCACCTGGCTCTGGACAAAGCAGCTACTTTATTTCCAAAGTATTGGGTTTCAGTGATGCTTAGGTTTGCAGCATGTTATGTGCCAGGCCTTGAGCGGGGAGTCCTCGATGCTGGGAAGCAGAGCCCTGCTCACCAGCAGCCTGTTGCCTTGGCCATGACGCTGCTGCTCTTGGCCTCTGTGCTTGGCAGAGGTTCAGTGTCAGCGTTGCTGTCACCCTGCAATCTCCTCCCCATTGCACTACCAGCGGTGTGGTGCCACACATTAACTTTTATCGCTGCTCCATTGAGGGCCCTGCTGGAGATGAGTGCTGCAGAGTACCTGGGTGCTGAGGGGATGCTGCCAGAGCAGCCCTCCAAGCCCTGCTCCCTCCCAGTTATTGTTCCCACATGAGTCAAACACTGAACCAGGCTGACTGGGGGGAATCAGGACTTTGGGGAGGGCAGACAAAAGGCCTGGATGGAGCTGTGGCTTGCTGCTGTGAGTGCTGCTCCCTGTCAGCTGTCACAGCCGTGTGAGGGTTTGGTGAACACGCAGCTCTGACAGTCATGCATTTCCTCAGACCCATCGAGCCCTTGTGGGCTCCAGCCAGAAGGATCCCTGCATTTTGGGTGTTGATCTGTGTGATGCTTTAATTCCTGTTTGTAGTGCTGATGGACTGATGAAATGTGCAGGGTTAAGAGATAAAAGGGAGAACGTCTTGAGTTGCATCCTCAGAGCAGCAACTGAGGACCAGCTTCTGCTCCCAGGCAGCCAGCAACAGGATGAGAGGATATTGTCCTTAAGCTGTTTAGGTTGGACATTAGGAGCAATTTCTTCAAAGAAAGGGTGATCAGGCACTGACTGGAAGGGCTGCCCGGGCAGATGGTGGAGTCCCCTTCCCTGGAGGTATCCAGGGAAGGACTGGATATGGCATTCAGTGCTCTGGACCAGTGACAAGGTCACAGATAGGACTCGGTGGTCTCAGAGGTGTTTTCCAGCCGAAAATTCAGTCATTCTGTGACAGCAGGAGCCGGCTGGGCCCCGGGAGCCGTGGGCTGGAGCCGGGAGATGCTCAGCGCTTGCTTGCCAGGCGTGCTCAGAGTGGGTTTCCCACGGGTGCACAAACGGGACAGGGAGTGTGCTGCTCCGGGGGTGGCGGCGGGGCGGCCCCGGGCGCTGCAGGGCGGGGGGTCCCGGTGCGGGGTCCCGGTGCCGGCCCCGGGCGCTGCAGGGCGGGGGGTCCCGGTGCCGGCCCCGCGGCCCGGGGCGCTGCCTGCCCGGCGCCGGGCGCGCTTTGCGGCCGCCGCGCTTTGCAGCAGGGCCGTAGGGCGAGGTGCGGCCGGGCCGGGCCGCTCCGGTGCGGGCTGCCGGCGGTGCCAGGGCCCCGAGAGCCGCGCAGCCCCGGGCCCGGCCGGCCTCTGCGGGGCGAGCTCCGACCCCCGCTTCGAGAGCGCCGTGTGCTCTGTCAGTGTGCAGGGACACGGCCCCGGCCTGTCGCCCCCGTTGTCCTGGGAAGGGAATGGGGCACCTGGAGCAGCTGGGGGGGACTCAGCCTGGAGAAAAGGAGGGTCGGGGGCACTTCTGGCTCTGCACAGCTCCCTGACAGGAGATGGCAGGGGAGGGGATCATCCTCTGCTCCCAGGGGACAGGGACAGGAGGAGAGGGCTGTCTTCAACTGCACCAGGGGATGTTCAGGTTGGGCATTAAGAGTAATTTCTTCGCAGAAAGGGCAGTCAAGCACTGGAATGGGCTGCTCAGGGCAATGATGAAGTCACCGTTCCTGGAGGTGCTTAAGGAAAGACGGAATGTGGCCTCAGCCATGGTTTAGTTGACAAGGTGGTGTTTGGTCACAGGTTGGACTCAGTCTCAGAGGTCCTTTCCAACCGAATTGATTCTGTGACAACCGTGTGCTGTCCAAAGGGGATGGATGCACTGGCTGTCCTTTCCCCCGCCCAGGCTGTGCTCATTCCCAGCAATGCCCGACTGGCACCATCCTGCAGTGCCCAGCACACGTGGGTTGTGTGCCCGGAGCTCGCTGTGGCACAGCAAGGCAAGGTCCAGGCTAATGAGGCTGCCCTGAGTGGAGCAGAACCAGGCCAGCCATCGCTGCTGGTGGCAGCAGTAACTTTGAAGCACTGTCTGCTTTCTCCTGGCAGCACTATTTGTGCGCTTACCTTTGATTTATATTTTTTTTCAACGGCTCTGAATATCTTGGGTGTTGGGGGAGGCAGCTCTAAAAATAACTTTAGAGGCTGGTTATTTCCAAAGCTGTTATTTCTGCCTCTGCCTGTTTCTTTCCCTTCTGTAGCTAATGGCTTTTTCTACTGCTGCAAGGCCTGGTTCACACAGAAAATCCTGTTTTCTGCTCTGTGCTAGTGCTTGCTCTGTTAGCAAACATGCTCTGGGTGTCAGTTATGGTGTGTGTGCAGGCAGCAGGTGCATGTGATTGCAGATCTGGGTGAATGAGCTGGTAAAGCAGGAACACGGAGTCCAGAAAGTACTAAAAAATGAACACAAACCTTCTGAAGGGTCCATCTCCACTGTTTGGAAATTGGAGCCACTCGGCTGCAGCTCTGCAGAAGCCATATGCCAAAAGGCGTCTCCTCTTTGAACCAACTGTGCTCAGAGGAGACGGTGGCTTGAGGAAGTCCCATTGTCCCATTTCTTGGGCATATGCCATAGGATGGCTCATTTTTAATCATGAATCCCAGCAAGAACCCCAGTCACTGTTAGTACCTTACCTCAAGTTCTGCTGCTGCATGTGATGGTACAAGGGTTGTGTACAAAGACTCTCACTTGTATGAATTATGACTGAAAAATGCTTCTGCAGAGGTTGTTAGGGGCACCTTTTAAGTCTAATTTATCCTAATTCTTAGTGTGATGGTGTGATGATTTTCAGCTTTTTTTTTTTCCTAAGGTGACTCAGTTTTAGGCAGCTGTGCCTCTTATCAGAGAGCAGCTGCCAAGCAGATTGCTGCCCTGCCTCCACATGAGTGTTCCAGTACCAGGGACCTGTGTGCTCTGCCTGCCCTGCTGGCGTTGAATGTCTCACTTTCCCTTGGAATTGCGGGAGAGGAGCCCAACAGGGCTGCTCCCAGGAGCTGTGAGAAGCAGCGTTACCCGCAGAGGTTTAACCTCCAGTGTGCGCAGGTGCTATGCTCCAGTGGCTGTGTTGGATGCTGCTCTCCTTGCTCCACATGCCCTGACTTTGTACTGTGCCTCACACCTTCAGGCTTCCTTTCTTGGGAAGTTTGTGCTCAGTTTGTTCCCACCTGCTGCAGCTTTTAGGCCTGATTGAGAAAAAAGAAATGTGGTGAGTGTAGGGCATGTCACTGGTGTTTAATGGGCTGAATGTATGGCCGAAGTGGAGCTGCCTCAGGCTGACAGCCTGGCTGTGGAACACTCCAAGCAGCTGCTCTCCCTGGGGAATTCCTAGAGCTGTGTGTTGCTTCTGGCCACTCTGAAGCAATAGAGCAGCTGCATCATCTCTGGGACTGCAGCAAGTACTTCCTGATCAATCTGCACCATAGGATGTGGAGTGCAGATCAGCTGGAGCAGATTTGGCACTGTCATAGTGTTACTGGCTTGGCTGAGACTGCTCCTGTGTGTGTCTCATTTGGAGGTTGAAAACAAAACAACGTAGATATTTAGAGGGTCCAGATCTTGTTCATATCATCCATCCCAAAGCCTGAGTGTGCTTCATCCCTGAAGCTGGAGCCTTAGCTGGTGTGAGTCACTCTGCATTGGCAGCCTGGGGTTGGTTTCTTTCGTGTTCCCCCGCACACGTGTGTGTGCTAATTGTGGCAGGATGAAAGGCACCTCAGCTGGGAGGCTCTGCTTGAGCTCAGGGGCTGAGCAGCCTCCTAAGCATGTGAGCAGGCTCCAGTGGAGAGGAGAACTCAACATGAGGGGAGATGAAAACTGATCTCTCAGATCCAGGCTGTGTTCAGGGTTCTGTGGAACTGGGAATGCAGTGATATCATGGATTTTCCAGTCTAGAAGGGATTTTTTGTATATATGGTTTGGGGTTCACCTAGCAAGCTAAAAGCAAGCTTTTTATTGTTACAACAATGTCTTTTTTATAACGGCTTCTCTCATTTCTGTGATTACTATGGATCCAGCCACAAAAGAGCTTTCTTGTTCTAATTGGCCTCCTCCTGTTTCGATTCAGTTGTGTTGCTGTGTCACCATGGAGACAGTCATGATGTCATGAGATGTGGCATCACCGAAAAGTGGCTGGGAGACAATTGCTTATGTTCCCCCTCACCCCATCCACCCCAGTAATCAGTAGCTGGAGCAAAAAGCAGAACAGCTCAATAGACTTCAGGGAAGATATGGAGCTGTGAAATGAGCCTGAATTACAGCTGTGGTTTTAAGGCTGTTACTGGAGTGGTGATGACAGAAAAGATCTCATATACCCTCCTTCTCCTGCCTTTCCAGCACTTCTGAGACAGCTGTTTCTTCTGTGGAAGCACTCAGTGGGGTGAGCTGGGTGCTGGCACCAGGAGAGTCAACCTGGTCTGTGTGAGCTCAGCAGAGGCAGGGATGTAGCAGAGAATTTGGCTTATTTAATGGCTTAATTCCACTCTGCCAAAATTAAGGGAACTTCCAGTTTCCTAAATACCCTGATTTGTCACCAAAACACTGTGAGGATGTATTCTGCCATGTACAGTTTTTGCTGTGCATTTGTCTTCAGCTCTGTCTTATTTTAATTTTTTTGTAAGGAGTCTAGTTGAGAGCATGGCACAGTGTACTCGATCCTGTGCCTTGAGCTGTAATAGCCTACTCAAATATTAACTAACTTCCTCCTGATTAATGGGAGGCAGGGTGGTGTCAGTGCCTGGCCTGGCAAGCAGAGAGCTGGTACTTTCCAGTTATTTCTTGTTTTTGTCAGGGCTTTGTCGTACCCATCACAGAAGCTTGTTACCTATAACTGTTCTGTTTGTAATGTTTGATATGGGGGGGTGAACATGCAGCTTTCCCCTGTTTGTGAGATATCTCTGGGTGAGATTGGGATGCTCTCCTAGGGCTGTGTGCTGGTCCCACTGCTCAGCAGGGACCTGTGCATGGCACCTGCACGGCTTGGCTGGGGCTGCTCCGAGTTATCATCTCTCAGGACTGACACTTCCTTGGCAAGTACATCCTCTCCCTTGAGCTTTGCTTTCTTTAAGCAACCTTGTATTCAGGTGAAAAGGACAAAACTTTGTGTAATGTGGAAGCTCAAACAAGTTGACTTTTTCAGTGTGTGAGAAATTT
Source organism: Cyanoderma ruficeps (assembly GCA_008694505.1). Taxonomy (NCBI): domain Eukaryota; kingdom Metazoa; phylum Chordata; class Aves; order Passeriformes; family Timaliidae; genus Cyanoderma; species Cyanoderma ruficeps. The sequence goes on along the minus strand of VZDJ01000037.1, from coordinate 1,076,768 downwards.
TTGGCTGTTTTCCTGAAAAGATCAAAACTGTTTTCCAGCAGTTCTCAGTTCTGCTGACAGACTCATCTTTTTTTTTTTTCTTCTTTTTTTTTTTTTCTTTTTTTTTTTTTTTTTCATT
>VZDJ01000037.1:1029379-1076645 GCA_008694505.1 Cyanoderma ruficeps | reverse complement strand
TTCTTTTTTTTTTTCCTAACTTTTCCTCTGGGTTGCTGGGTCTTCAGGATGAAAGGCTACAACAGTTCATAGCATGAAGACAAAGGTTTTTTTCACCTTGTCTGTTCCCTTGAAACATTTGATAATGTGTCCTGTTTAGGGGAAAAATGACTGAAAGGCCAGTTGCATTTGAATCATGTTAATTTATAGTGCTGCTGTTTTAAAAGTAGCTGCTGTTTGCCTAAAGATGCTAAAATCTGCTTTTTAAAGAGCATTGCTTAAAAAAACAGAGGGTAGGACATGTTTTCCATTCTCTCCTGACACCGATCACATCTGTCCTGGTGGCTGCGAGGCCCTTCCAAGGCTGCTTGACTCTGACTTCCCTCACTCCGGTTACTGTAGAGGGGAAAAATAACTGCATGAAGGTCTGGGATTGACACTGTTAGTGGCTGCTGTGGGCAGACAGAGGCTGTTAGGAAATGAGTTAAAAGCTCACTTTCAAACTGTGCATGGTTTGTAGGTTTAGCTAAATTGTAGCATGTTTTCCATTTTCAGTGTGTGTAGAGAACTACATCCATGGGAAGGGTGAGATGAAGTTTCCCTTAATGCAGCAAAACAACCAATTCCCGAGTATTTGGAGATTTCCATTAAAGGCTATGAGTATGTTGCTTCCTGGAAGGAAACGAGTCCTTCTGTCCTTACTCATGGGCTTGTCTAAACAGTTAACCTCATCAAATTCCTTTATTACATGAGCAAGCCACTGTGAAATGGTTTATTCTCTCAGAATAAGACTGTGTGGAGTTCCTTATCCCCCAGATTTGAGCCCCAGAGAATTAACTGTTATCTGCTTCCCCTTGCAGGGCTGCACAGACCCCCCTGGGCTGCAGTGCAAGTGTTTTACCCTTGCAAATGCATTGGGTGATGTCCTTTCCCATGAGCCAAACCCCTTCCCTCAGGACCTGCAGGTTCCTCAAGCCCCTCAGGTGAGCTCAGTTAGCCTCTGGAAAAGGAAAAGAGGGAAAACCTGAGGTGCCAACCAAGGCAGGCTGAGTGTTTGAGGATGGGAACAGAAACATAAAACCTAATATTCTGTAAATGAATGTAGTGTTCTGCTGAGTTCTCTGAACTTCAGACCTGTATTCAAACAAGTTTTAAAAGATGTCTTTTTAGAAGATGGTCACCTACAGGGTGGTAAGCAGTGTCGAGACTTCAAAGGGAAGAGTGAGTGAGTGGACACAGACAATTTTTACAGAATAACTGCAAAAATATACAAGATACAGAGAAATGGCATTCCTGCCTGAAAGATAAAGTAGTGAAAATTGCTACAAGTTTCTCTGGGCATATTCCCAGCACTGAAGTTTCCAGCATTCTTGCAGTAGGAGCTGGTTCAGAGTTGTGACACCGAGTGCTTGTTCAGATTGCAAGTCAACAGATTGCTTGTCTCCAGGTCCTGGCTTGCAGCAGGCATCAAATTGTTGTGTGTGATCTCTGATAAAGGCTGTGAAACCAGAGCTGCCCGATCCTGTTGCAGCCATAGCCTTGTGTACTCATGTACAGGTGATAGCTCCTGCAAGCATCCCCCAGAGACGGAGGTTAACAAATATGCATTTGTGCTCAAAGCAAACAAAAGGAGAGGCTGCAGAGCTGGCAGATGCTCTTAGGCAGATGAGTAGAGAAGTGAAGTTACAGAATGTGTGGAAGCCTCGGGTTCCCATCTGGGCGAGCTGCCACACAAGAGCAGGACTTCTCCCTTGGTGTCTCTTTACCTCCTGGTAACTGGTCGGTGATTGGCAAAAGACAAGAGAGTCCTTTCTGCTGCTTTGGGGAGAAATGCATTTGCTCTTTGTATTGTCTGTGCTTTTCTAAGCCCTCAGCAGAAGGAGGATACCTCGGTGAGCTGTGCCTGAGCTCTTTATACTCACTGAACTCTGTGTACTGATGTGAGGCAAGCAGAATGGGCAAGGGTGGCACTTGGTTGTTTTCAGTCTTAAAGATCTCCTTCTCCAGCCAGTGACAAACTTCAGGGCTGTGAATCACTAGTGTGTCAGTAATATTTGCATATTTTAGGCAGACTTTCTGCACTGCGTGTTGTGCAACGCTGTGAGAAACTTTGGAGCTCGGAGGGAAGCACAGCTGGCAGTTTTGTCAGACACCTCTGCTCCTGGTGCTGAAAGCTGAGCTGACAGTTTAACTCTCTTCAGGCTGACTGGTGCTTAATCCTCTTGGCAGGATTGCCAGAAACTTGGGAATGGCTGGTAAACTGGAAAGCCTGCACACCTGGCCACAGAGGAGGGGCAGCCTGGGCTAGTGGAAAGTGTCCCTGCCTGTGGCAGGGGGGTGGGACTGGATGATCTTTAAGGTCCCTTCTGGCGCAGATCATTCTGGGATTCTGGGTAACTTCCAAAAGCCATAACCTATGCTTAAATCCCTGCCCAGGTTTTCCACGTCCTTTGAGGTTTTCCTGGAGAGGGAATGTATTCAAGAAGAGGCTGGTCTGTGCTGGTTTGGGAATGCCTGTGTGCTGTGCTGCGCTGTGGGCACACCTCAGCTCGCCTATTCCACATGTTCTCTTGGCTTCAGGTTACCAACAGATTTCTTTATTCGAAGGGGCGGTGGCTGCTGTTCAGTTGGCCTCTTGTACTGAGGTTCTCTGAGCCATCCATCTGCACCACAGCTGATTCCTGCCAGACCTGGCCCTGCTCTTGGAGCATGGTGCTTATGGCTGCCTGGATTTGGAGCTGGCCTTGTGGAACATGTCGAGGTCCAGTGCACAGGCTCGGAAGGGTGCCAGTGGAGTTCTCTTGCTGGGAAGCACTGACTGCAGTTCTGAACTCTTGGTTGCTGTTTTCCTCCATCTCTAAGCAGTGAAGGTCAGAGTTGGGGTTTTCAAGTAGCTACAGTCAGAAATGAAGGAAGGAAATAGTCCAGCAGGGAGCTGCTGAAGGGGGAACTCTGCATGTTCTGTAGTGGAACTTGTGCATATGGGAACTCTGGTTTTTACACAGTTTCTGCATGTTCCAGTAACTAAAAATTGAAGGTAGAACTCCTTTTTCCTTGCACAAGTGAGATTTATGAATAAATTTCTTAGCTGGCTTTATGGTGAACTCTCACTGATAAGACAAGCAGGTGAATTTCCTGAGTAAGGAGCTTCTGACTGGGAGGTCTGATTTTTCTGGTATTGATAAAACAGAATCCTTATACATCTGAACTGCTACCTGGTATCCTGCTAGGCACCAGGGCATGAAAGTCTGGGCCCCTGTTCTCAAACATATGGGAAATGACTCTTCAAGCAGTGTGATTCCAGCTCTGCAACTGCTCCTCAGAGTGCAGCTGCTTTACAATGTGTGCTGGTGTTGTGGGTGTGTTTGTTTCTGGTCTTGAGAGGCAGCAGATGCTTGTTGCTCACCTTGGTGGGCTGCCCACAGTGAGACCCCCACAGTGCTCATGGTGGGAACGGGGACAGGGATGGGTCATCTTAATGTGGGGAAACCTACACTTATTAGTGGTTTGGGGATTTTTGAAGTGTGCTCTCTGCAGTTTCAGGTTGTACCTTCTGGTTTGCTCAGTTTGTGTTCTTGTTCCCTGGTACCTTCAGGGAGCCAGCGTTCCCTCTGTCCTGGGGCTGCACACTCTGAATGCCAGTGGGACATGGCAGGACAAAGTCTGACTGAAACCTGCCCCAGCCAGACTGAGAGCTTTCACACTGCAGAAACAATTATTGTTCCATGGCATTGCTCTTTGCACTTTATTGCTCTTACCACTAACAGTAACTAAGGATCGTTCTGATCCTTACAGAGAATATACATTGTATGTGAGAAATCTAAAGGTCAAATAACTTGAGGGTTTTGAAACTCCTGACATCTGGTGTGCAAGAACCAAAGCCTAAAGCACGGTGGCTCATTCTGGCAGGGGCTGCTGAATTAAACCATAAATGAGTTCTCTGCGTAGATACCTGAGAGCATTATTCCTCTGATTACAGCCTGGATAAGGAACTGCAGGATCATTTGCTCATGAGAGCCTGTCTGTAGCTTTAGGAAGTGCTGCTGTGCCTTCCTCTGTGTTCAGAGTGCTTGCTGCATGTATTGAGGAGCTGGGGTACAGGCTCCTGGGATGGAACGGAAAGAAGGAAAGGCAGTCTGCTGAGGTGAGATTTCCAGCCACCATGTGAATTCATACCCCATTAAAATTTCCCCTAAATCTATTCATACTACAAAATCACAGCAGAAATGAGCAAAGAGAAAGTTCAGACTGAAGTCTGCAAGACAAATTCCCGGGTGTTTTTAGTTTTGACCACTCACTCAAATGCTGTGTGCGCATCTGTGCCTGCAGAACTGGCATGCACTGGTGTTCCTGTGAAAAATTTATCAGCTTAGCCAAACTACCAGTATAGTTGCATCAAGGTGTTTCCTTCAGCACTGCCATAGCATTGAACTCTATCCCTGAATTCTGAACAGGGAGCACTTCTGAAACACCCCAGCTGAGTAGTCCTGGGGGAGACACTGTTGTGCCAGGCACATGTCCTGCCAGACAGCAGCCTGGGGAGGGTGTGCTGGATTTGGGGTGTCATTCTGGCTTTCAGGACAGCTGGTACTTAACCTAACACAATACTAATATTTGTATTGTAAATTGGAACGTGGTTGGGTTCCAGACCTAGGAATGCCTTATCCAAGAGTTACCTGGATCTTCTGTCCTTCATGAGTGGAATGTTAACAGAGCTCAGACCTGAGCCCTGCAGCTCCCTGCAATGGGGTGGGGGCTGTGTGCCCACCTGGGCATGGGCTGTGGCTGCTCAGCACTGAGGGGGCTCAGGTGAAGGTGAGAGGAAAAGGGCCCTGGCTCTGCTGCTGTCCCCAGGCCCTGTGGCTGTAACACTCATGTGGCAGTGCAGAGGGCAAGCACAGTTTTATGTTCTGTATTGTGCCACCCTAACCCTGGGCTACTTCTTCCATTTTTCCTTTGAGCTCAGCGGTTCTGACCGTGGTCCTCTGTCCACGGATCCCATCACAGGAATGCTGGCTCTGTTACCCTGTGCAGACCACCTGTGTTGTTCTGTGGTGCTGGAGCACTGCCAGCACTGCCTGCCTGCTGTGAGCTGCCAGGGCAGACACATTCTCCTGCAGTCAGGAGGCTGTGCTGGCTTCACTTCTGTCCCAGGGCTGGCCCGCTGTGTCTGTGAGGTGACTCACTGCTGTTACACCCTCTCCCCATGGATAAGGTATTCCTCCTACAGGGAGAAGGAGGCCCAGCTTCCATCAGGCTCTAGAGCAGCTGAGTCAGATGTCTTTGTCAATGAATGTAATTAGCAATTAGCTGAGGAAATGCCTCCTATAACTGTCTTCGTGGTTGTGTCTGTAAGTGGCCAGAGTAGGAGGGGACAGTCCTGTGGTAGGGAGGTGGCATCTCACAGATTCTCCCAGGTGTGTTGCAGCAAAGCTGCTGACATTGCAGTCCATGGAAATTTCCTGATGGAGATGATGCAAACTGCTGTGAAATAACCCTGCAAGTGCTCTGTTGCTCTCTCCAAGCCTACTCACATCCATGTTCCCACAATTAGATAACTGGCTACGCATGAGTTTACAAAGCAGTATCCAAAATAACGTGTTGGTCTGTTTCCTCAGCTGGGCTGTGTGTCATGGTTACAGCTAAAGAATAGAATTGAATCTCTTGCTAAAAGGCGGCTGTTGGGTTTTTTTCTATGGCTGCTTTAGTGCATAGCTGTCTTTCCCATCTCAAGCCTTGGGCTTGTAGGTATGAAGCTTGTCTGCTGTCATCTCATAGGCATCGTGTGTCTGCTGCATGTCTGGGACAGGAATAGAAACACCCCTGAGAACAGGATCTGTTGTTGGTGTGATGGTGCTGCTGGAGGCACCAGCCATAGCATGTGGGGAATGGGCACTGTGGGAAGGGCTGACCAAGCTGCTCTGCCTCCCTGAAAGGCCACAAGACGCTAATCCCAGAGCAGCTGGCACTTCCTGTGGGTTTGGGACGCTCCTGGAGCAGGTGGTGCCCCACCCTGCAGCAGTGTGGGGGCCCTGTGGGGCAGTGGCTGCCTGGCAGCAGCACTTTGGGCCCCACATGTTTCTGGGGTGCACCAGCCCCCTCGGAGTGGGGTCCAGGATCTGCCTGCTCTTCATAAGCTCTGTGCCCTTGGAAACAAGAGAAGTCAGATGTGAAAATTAAAGGCTCTTATTCATTGTTGCCCCACCTTTGCCTCCTGCAGTTTACCATTATTCTGTCTTCAAAAGCATTTGTAGCTGCTTTTGGCCTTGGAAAGAATGTTGGAGGATAAAGGACATTTTTTCTCTTGGTATCATATAGTGACAGAGCTGAGAGCAGACTTTTTTTAGGTTTATTAAGGAGGACAATTATTCCTGCAGTATGAGCTCCAGGTCTCCAGTAACCTGGGCTGCAGTAGGAGTTTAAGCCCTCTGTTTCCAGCACTGGACTTCTCCCTGCTGGATCAATCTCTTGCTGACAGCAGGTTCCCAGTGTTGGTCCTGCCTGGCTGCCAGAGCCCTACGGAGGAGTTGTTTGGAGTCATTCTGTTCCACTGACCTTCATCTTCAGTCAGTATCCACTGTGTCTGTCTTGAGGCTTCTGACACGGCTCAGATCCAAGAAACTTGACTGGGCAGCTCTTCCTCTGAAACTGGGCCTCTGCTATGTAAACAACCCCAATGTTTTCTTGAAAGTGCTTTCCAGGAAAATACAGCAGCAGGGATTGGGTGGGTTTGTTTCCCAGTGAGGTGTCACAGACATCAGAAGTGGCCCCAAGTGCACAGTCCCTGTACAGGTGCCACTGAGACCACTGTGTGTGCTGAAGGTCTGTGCCTGGGTGTGTGTGCTCTGTGCTTCACCCTGGAGTGACAAGGGCAGACCAGTGTCCTTCAGTCCTTCCCAGCCACGTGCTGCATGGTGGCACTGTGTTCTGGTGTGTTTTGCCATAGTATGATGAAGGATTCCTTCTGGCAAACAAACCCTTTGAGCAGATACTTGGAGACCTACTCCTTGATCCCACAAGCTCAGTGCTGGCCTGGGGCTGTGTCAGCCCTCACTGTTGGGTTATTTTTGGCTGGTGGTTCTTGTTTCACTAGGCCACTTCAGGTGAAAGCACTTGCTGGACTCGCCCCAAGTAGCTGACACAGTCAGTCTGTCCTGGGAGGCCACGGTAGCTGCTCTCAGCAATGCCTTTGAGCTGAACACAGCAGAGATCGAGCTGGTGACTGCCCTGGAAAGCCCTGAATCCAAAGATTGGCATTTTGCTGTTCCTAGGAATTTCATCCTCCAGCTGGTCTGGGGGTTGGACAACTGGCACAATAAGGAGTGGCTGCTTGAATGCAATAATGCATTCCAAATCTAAAATTGTTCCCAGGCCAAGTGTGGGGAGATGGCCAAGTGGAGGAATAACTCCAGCCTTGGGCAATCTTTGCAGTTTGGCTGGGATTTTTAGAGAAGGGTAGAGATGGGATTTTTCCTGGAGAGTTGATGGCACCATCTTTTCTTTGCGGTGTCAGTTCTTGGTAGTCGGGTTTTAGAAATCTTGAGCCGGTTCTCTCCAAAACCATTTTGGCCTTGGTTGGGTGAGGAGGTGTCTGCAAGGAGCAGTTTGCTTTGTTCCCTCTATGCCCTTGCAAGAAGAACTTGCTGTGTGTGCTTTGGAGCTGTAGCAGCTGCCAGAGCACTGAGACCTGGGCTGGGAGCAAGGGAAGGGATGGGTATGGACATGGTTAGAACATCACCAGCCTGCTGAACCTCAGAGTGCCTTCAAAGGCTGGCACACAGCTCTTGGGCAGGGTTGTAACTCTGAAGATCTGTCACAAAAGCCCCATAAATTCCTATCTGGAACATCACTTGGACTGATGTTTTCTGTTAGACTGAGTCCAGCAGATCCCACATTTGTGCCATGGCCTCACTGTGCCTTCTGGTTAGGTCACTTTAGAACTGACAAAGGTGCTTGTTTGGAGCAGGAGCTTTGTGTTCCTAAGAACCCCAGTGGCTCGTTTTCACCGTGGTTGAGGGTGCCTGAGAGCACCTGGAATGTGCTGCGAGGGAGAACTGAAGATGAGCAGGAAGAGGAAGCGTTGTGGATAGGCTTCTTTCAAGGCTGCTTATGATCTGTTTAGGGCTCCTTGGACTATGAAATAGCTGGGCTGGTGTGTTTTCCAGCAGACTCTGGAGAACCTTCAGCTCTGGGAGACCAAGTGCACACTGTTTTGTGGGAAGATCCCATTGCTGTGCTTGAGCAAGGGATGGCTTCTTCCAAAGACACCTCTGGTCAATTGTCTCTTGCAGGAACACCTGCGAAACAGACAGCCTAGATCACTCGCATCACCTTTCTTATGCCACTCTAAATCACTTGTTACCTGTTCCCTGTCCTGCCATTCACCCTCTTCCATCCAGTGCCAAGCCACAGATCAGGAAAAGCCAAAATGCCTCTGCTTCACCTGCTGGTTGGTACTTGGTGTTTACAGGTGAAGTACTGGGAGGAAGCTTTTTGGAATATCCTGCAGAGCACCCTAAGATTTCCGAATTTGGTGTGGATGGTTTTTGTTTTGTAGCTGGAGTTATACAACTGTTAAGTTGAAAGGAGTGGAGGGAGAGGAGATCACTCGTTTGGAAACAGGAATAAATATAAGCAAGGTGGGAAATGAAGCCAAGAAGGCTTTTGGCTCATAGCTTCCAAGACAGGAAAATGGTCTGTTCCACACTGAGCAGGTTCCTGAAAGCAGCAGGGAATGCTCTGGTGACGTTTAATGCCGTTGATGGAGGCTGGTGTTTACTGATAACCCTCCTTGGAAGGCCAGGGAGTCATTGTCACATTCTGAATTCCAGAGAGCAGGACAGAAGGGAGTAGGTCCCAATGCCATGGGAACAGCATGACTAAGCCAGTGCATTCAGCTCTGTGGCCAAATACTAGATGTGGTGAATAGAGCTGTGCTCTGGGCTCTCCCTTGTGTCCCTTTCCTAGTTAAGTCTCAGGTCCTTGGAATACCCTCCTGGCAGGTTCTGCAAGCTGGAGGGGCCGGGTGTGTGGGCAAACAGGTACTGCACCCCTGAATCCAGACCTGCTACCCATACTTGTGGCTAAGCGGTGGTCTGGGCTCTGAACTTGAAAGCTGATGGGGACTCTTCAGGCCTGTGAACCAGAAATGTGGTGTTTTGGAGCCTGCAGGAAAAGCAGACTGAACTGTGAAGATGAAGACTTGGTGGTGGCTGGAAGCTTTGTCGGTCACAGGCACTGGAGCTTCAGACGTGCTTGGAGAAGGCTCTGGGTGCACGCCTGGGGTCTGTTGTGCTCTTAGATTTCAGAGCTGCAGTTGCACAGTGGCTCTGGTCAATGCCTGCTCGCTTCCTGAGACCAAGTACTCCAGAAGGTGCCGGGTCTGCTCCGGATACCCCCTCCCTTGGGGCGTCCATTGTTCAGGGAGTGCTTGTGATACTTGAAATTCTTACGGAACAGTGTGAGCAGTGGCACTGGTGACATGGCTCTGCTCCTCTGTGTGCCTCTGTCACCAGGGAGGAAAGCTCTGTGCTCTGCAGGGGCCATGGTTAGTTCAGATGAGCACAGCTTTCCAAAGCTTCCTAGCACCCTACCCAAAGGGAATAAAAGGTTGGAATATTTGTTTAATTGCCTGCTCTGAGACTGAGGACTTCCTCTCCAGATCAGACCAGACTGTGCTGCAACAGCTGAACCACTGTCAAATTTAATGCTAATGTAGAGGGAGCAGTCTGCTACAGCCTTTTCTGTGTTTGTTCATGTCATTCTTTTTTTAATCTTATGGGTAATGCCATGTTAAACAGTGAAATAGAATATGGAGTAGCTTTCTCTAACATGCAAAGCTTATCCTGTGCCTTAGCCAGCAGAAGTTTCCCAGCAATTTTGACTTTGATTCTTCAGTATTAGCATAATGTTGCCACATCTTGGTTTGTACATACTTAAGGGAGGAAATAGCTTCAATTGAATCTGGCTATTAAACCTCTTGATGATTTTGTAGCTTTGAAGATGTAAATCTTGGGTGCTGCCTGCCTGACAGCCACTGTCCAAGTGGAAAGACTGTTGACTAAAGGCTGGAATTTTTCACTGTGAGATAAGTCCAGCCTGATGCCTTCCCATCTCCGAGGTGCAGAGACTGTTCACTGCTGTCTCCTCAGCTGCTGACACATGTGCTTTCCCTGGCCCTATGGCTACAGGGTGGGGTTTGTTTTCAGCTTACAAAGAATCCCTAGTCATCTGGGTGTGGGGAGGGTTTTTCATAATGTCCTGGGAAAACCACTTCTGCTGCTCCTGCTGGCATCACTAAATGCTTGGCCTTGCCTAAAACAGCGGAATATCTTCCCGTGAGCAAGGGGGAGAGTAGCAGATTTCCTGCATCAGGTAGAATTTGGGATACAGTAACTCAAAACTGTGATAAAAATCCTGATGCTGAACAAAGTGATAGAGAAATTAATTCTTGCCTTGAGGGGTGTTTTGTTGGCAGTAATGGTGGCAGTTTCTTGAAATTTTAGGTAGGCTACAGAATTGCTGGTTGCTTGTGTTCCTGGGGATGGAGCAATTCCCTGGGAGCCCCGTTTGTGCTGGGGAACTCAGTGATTGCTGCCATCAGCACAGGCCTGTTCCTGTTATCACGCTCTGTGCTGACAAGCTGCTGGCTGCCATCAGTGTTTTCAGCACCCTCTTGGCCAGCTCTTCTGTTAACAGTGTTTAGTGGCACACTTAAAATGATGGTAACCCCTCCACCCAACTTCCAGGACTGTCCATAAGTGGGAATGTGCCAGTAATGCCTGAGCCACTGAGTAATGTTTGCAAAACCTTCTGTGGACCACGCTGTGGGCTTGGTTGTCCCAAAGCTTTGGGTGTGATTCTGCTGTAGGGGAGAACTCCTGTTCCTGGAGCTGTCAAAAAGTCCAGGACAAAGTGATTCCTGGTGGGCTGGGGGGAGGCATATGGGTGGTCCCACAGAGTCACAGTGCTGTTTTGCCATGCTGGACTGACACACTCACCTTTCTGAGATGCCAAGACTTGGGTTATTGCACTTACTGTTGTGCTCAAGGTGCATCTTGCTGCCTGTATGTGGAGAACTTGAGATGTGTCTTCTGTGACACGTGAGCAAATGCTTGGGAATGACTGGATTTGGGGCTTCAGCAATCAGCATAACCTAAAATAGCCCATCTGAGCTGCTGAGCTCTGACATAGATAGGAAGAGATTCAGTTTGCCATGGTTTCCAGCCATTTCTGGCCATATGGATTTTGACTGGCTGTGACTTTGAGGAGGTGTGTTGAAATTCCCTGGACTTCTGCAGTGGCAGGGAAGTGAGTTAAAAGCATCCACATATGCCATCCTCCAAGTTATGTGGCAGTGCATGAAATGAAGTGATAGTGAAGGGAGAGGATATTTCATATATTGCATCATTAACTGGTGGATCTTACTTCTGCAGGAGATTCTAAAAGCTGCTGGCTTGGAGAAAAATTAAAAGGCCTCCCTAAACTTGGATGATTAATGCTAATACCCTTGGTGGACTTAGGAGTGGCTACAGTAGTGGGTGCATGGAGGATTTGCCATCACTCCCACGTGTCTCCTCCCAAAGCATCCCCTCCTCCCTGCAGTCCAAAGCAGCCGGATAACACCCCATGTGGAGCAGCCTGTCACCTGGTGGCACTGGCTAATTCCTGTCTGGTTCACGTTTATGCCCTAATTCCACGTCTGTGCTGGATAACCCTGAGCAACACTTGCAGAAAAAGCAGCATTAAACAGGGAGAGGGACACAAGAACCGGTTACTGCTGTAGGACAGGAATTCTGTAGCGCCCAGTTCCGTTCCCCTCTCTGCTTCTTACGCATGGTCTGGCATGTCCCATGCCTCTCTCCTGGAGACGGTCGGGGCTGCAGAGCCCAAACCAGCCCAGACACAAAGCTGCAGAGTGCAATTGGCAGAGCAGCCCCTGCAGTCCCAGAGCAGCAGAGTCGACGTTTTGGGACTGCCACAGTGAGTGTTTAAAAGCAAGGAGGGATGGGGCCTGCCTGCAAGAAGTGCCATTCCTGAGAAATACTCTCTGGAATGCAAATCTCTACATATCTTCAGTTGTGTTTTCCCTCTCCTGTTGTGCTAGCAGGTCCCTCTTGTCTCTGACCTGCTGACTGATGGTGTTAGAGCTGCCCTGGGCACTGCATGGTTGTGCTGCTGCACTGATCACCCGTGTGTGTGGTTGAGTCCCGTGGGCACTTCCTTGTGCTGCTGCTGAGCTTTATTTGCCACATCTGGGTGAGATGCTGCAGGCACAGGTCCCTGCATCAGGAAGATGAAGTGGATGATGCTTCAGTGCATCAGCAGAAAGGATTGCTGCTCTTACCGTGGCAGCACCTTTCAGCACAGCTTGTCTCACTGTCTGAGGGCTTTTGGCTGATATGTGGTCACTAAGCTGTGGTCTGTGTAGTTCTGAAGTGGTCCTGGTATCTCCTGGAGCCCTGGGAGTGGTGGGTGGTAAGCTGCTGGGTAGTCTCAGTGAGGTACTGTGTGCTCCATTCTGTCCAGTCTTGTGTTCTCTGACCTGCCACTGGCTGCAGGAATGTCCATGTGACCTGTTCCAATACCAGGGGCTGATGGAAGTGCCTGGTCTCTCTAGAAATCCTGTGGCACGGATGGTTCAGAGCTGAGCCCCTTCCTGCTGGCCCTCTCAAGAGGACTGACTGCTCTGTGCAGATGTGTAGACAGGGTGTCTGCAGGGCTTCCTTGCCTTGTGCAGAGGCAGGAAAAGCAGCAGTGTAGGTTCTCCATGTTCTCTGTTCCCATGTTCCAGTTGCTGTGTGCACAGAAAGGTTTCAACCCCTCCGTCCTGGCATCCCCACTGTGCTGCAGGCAGGGCCCTGCTCCCTCCCCCTGTGCCTGCCCTGGCTCAGGCCGGGGCCAGAGCCCTCTGGAGCTGTGAGTGAGGAGGAGTCTGTAGCAAGCAGGCTGCTGGGTGATGCAGCAAGTCCTGGGTCTCACATTTTTGCACCGGGTGTTCCTTGATTATTCCTTCCCATTTATCTTTGCACCTTCCTTTACCTGATACCCCCTGTATCTCCTGAGTCTGCCCCCACTGGTCAACAGACCCCTGTTCGTCCCCTCCCCCTTAGGGCTTAAAACCCCTCAGACAAAGGGTCCTGCCCTCTTTCTTCTGGATTTTAAGGTGTTAGTTCTACATTAAACCTGTGGGACTGTTTCCCACGAGGAGTCAGAGCGCCTTTTGTCTTTTGTTCTCGTCCTAGCCCAGTTTCTTCCCTGAGGTCCACAGCTAGCCAGGGCCAGGCCTCAGGAGCAAAGGAACTCGGGCAGATTGGTGTCCCAAGACATGGTGGCTCCTTAGCACTGTGGGACCCCATTTCTGCATCCTCTGAACAAAGGCCAGCAGGGAGAAATGGTGTGGCCTTAAAGCCCTGCTGGGCTCCTGTTGCCCGGAGCTTTCTACTCCTGCAAAATCTGCTGTGAGATTAAAATTCCACTGGCCCTTCTCTCGTGGCCTCTGCTCACCATCCTGTGCTGCAGGGTGCCCGTGTGCAGGGGTCTGGCTGGGGAAGGGCTGTGTGTGGCCAGGGGACCGAGCTCCAGGCCTGCCTGGGTGTGTTCTCAGCTCCTCTGGCTGCCCTGGCATAGCTAGAGGAGCCAGGCAGGATCTGGCAGCAGGAGGAATCACTGGTGACTCTTGTGCCCACCTGGCAGGACAGCCCAGGTGCCGCTGGGGACTCTGGTGCTGCACTCCTGGTGCAGGGTCCTGGGCTGGGTGGACACCAGGAGTGTGGCTGTTGATCAGGGATCCCAAGGCTCTGTTAGCTTGGGCTCCCACTATCTCTGCTGCTTCACCTCTTTGGTATGAAACGCATCAGCCTTTATTAGTGAGGGTTTTTGAGGGAATAAGCACATCCTGAGTCCCAGCACAGACCCCTTCAGTCCAGCTCCTCTGTGGAAGAAGTGTGTGCCAGGACTAAATGGGCAGTGAGCTGGCAAGGGACGCTGTCCCTGGGGATCAGGCAGCCCCACCCATCAGAGATGCAGTTCTGCTCCTTCTGGGACCAGGCTCATGGCTTTTCACTTCCCAGGGTTACTTCTTGAGGCAGAACGGTTGGGCTTGGGGGCCTTGGTGGTTGTTAATGAATTAACCCCTGGGGCAGGGAGTGCACCTTTTGGCTGCTGCCCTGTGCTGGCTGGGTTGGAGATCTGGCTGAGCCCCCAGGACAGAAGGACACTTGCTGCATGTGTGGTTGGAGCAGGGTGGAGCTGCTCCCCATGGCTTCAACTCGCTTAAAAACCCTTGCAATCACTTTGGGGAGGGTGGGGAGAAATCTGTGTCTCCTCTAGCACACACAGCAGCCCCAGTGTCAGCTGCTGCAGCTGGGTTTGGGAGTGCCTGTGGCTGGCGTCCCCTGCAGTGTCTGCTGTGTCCCTGCTGACTCTGCAGCAGGCTGTGCTGAAAGGAGGGATGGCCAGATCTGTCAGGAGCCAGCAGTGTGAGGTACCCTATTTTTAACCCCCAGCATTCTGGGGGGTGTAGCTTCTGTTGCTTCATGTCTCTTTTAAATTTGTGGCTTTAAAAAAAAAAAAAAGCAACCTGCCTTGCCTTCCCAGTGTAATAGTTCTCAGTGTATCAGTGTTTATTGTCATTTCTGTGCTTCAGTTCCAAATTGGAACATCTCCATGATGCTTCTGGTACATTGAAAAATCCAAAGTCCCTTATATAAATAGTTCACAGCCCTCAGCCTTTCCTTCTCTTGTTAAATGTTCCCTCTCAAAGTACAGGGACTGGGTCTGTGATTAGAACTGGCTGCTGGGCCTCATGCAGCCCTGAGTGCCCCTGTGCCTGGTTCAGGCCTCCCTGGACACCCTGTGTGGTGGCTCTGAGGTGACCAGGGCTGCAGCTCTCACTAAGGGCACCTCAGGCACCGCTGATCAGAGAGCACAAATGGTTGTACAGAGCATTTTGTAGTTCATTTCTGGCTGAGAGCTGTACTGTTAGTCTACAAACACACAGCTGATGCTCAGAGGGAGCCTTTGCTTCTGACTGCAACATTTGAGAGATGCTCCCTTGAGTCTGAGGTCTTTTTTCTGCAGAAATGTCCATTTCTTTCATTTCAGTGATACTCGGGAACACACCGTACTTGGCAGTGGTCAGGCAAGTGCAGGGCAGTCCCTTTTTTCCTAACACCAAATACCAGATGGACAGATGGGTGATAAAATACTGTCCTGCCAGCAGAGCCTTTGGGGTGTGCGGGAGTGCTGCTGGCAGGGTGTGCCGGACCTGAACAGGAGCGAGGGATAACAAATCTCTCACAGCTCTGGCTGTATGCTCACTGCACCAGCCCTTGGAAATGTCTCCCAGCTGGGCAGCAAAGATCTATTGGCACAGGTCTGTTAATGCTGTGACAGCCTCTCTGACTGCTCAGGCAGGGCTTTGAGGAGGGCGTTTGCTAAAAGCTAAGAAGTTGTTTCTTTGTGTAGCAAAATGCCAGATTGCTGAAAGGCAGACTGCAGACCCAGTGTGGGCTGTGCCGAGGGGGACCTGCAGTGTGGGGCTGGATGGAGGCTGCTCCCAGAAGAGCCTCTGTGGCAGCAGTGGTACTCAGGAAGGGCATCTCTCCTCTCTGTGCTTATCTAACAAGTGAATTGATGCCGTTCAGGGTGGAAATAGCCACTTCCCATGGGTCAGGAAAAGTGACTGGGGTATAATTCTGAGTGAGGGCTGCTCATCTTCTGTAGCTGCTGGTGGGAGCAGCTGTAGTGGTTGGAGTGACACTACTGCCTTGGAGTGTCAGGGTGTGACCCCAGCCTGCTGCTCCTCATCTCTCCTTGGTCCCTGCTGCAGACCCTCCTGCCCTTTGCTGTGCTCCCTGACACTATTGGTATGCTCCTGCCTCTGCCTGGAGTCCCTGTGGGGTGAGGGTGTCCCGTGGCACAGAGCCCAGGGCCTGGCTCTCTGTCCTGGGAACAAGAGGATTATATGGTGGGAGAAGTGGCAAGCCTGCAGTGGTCCCCTTGTCCCAGGTGCCATTCCGGCCGTGCCCAAGCACTGCTGCTCCGCCTGAGCCGTGCTGAGGATGGGGAATGTTGAAATTCTCCTCTGCCCTCCTTCAGAAGGTCATTTGGGTGTCTGGGCTGGGTTTATGCAGGGCTATCACAACAGGTGAGAAGGCTCTTCCCTGGTGCTGCTGCCTGAGAGGAGCTCCTGGGGAATTCTGTCCTCTGAGTCACAAGCACAGCCTGGCGTGTGTGTGGGCTCCATGACAAGCAGAAGCAGCTGGTGAAGTGTTCATGGTGTTCCTCTGGGTCATCTGAGAGTTAAAGGGCTCTGCTGGGCTGGTCACTCTGCAGGGCACACCACAGAGGTGGCACACGGTTTGGGCTGTTCTCTGGGGAGCTGCTTGTGCCTGGATGCTGCTGGTGTTGGGGTCACCCTACAGCTTGGAGTGAGGACTGGCAGGAGAGCCTGTGGCCCTTCCCTGTCTCCCACAGCCCACTTGTGTGTGTGTCTTACCTCTGTGTAGTATCAAGGTGAGATTTTTAGTTTTTCAAAGATCACTTCTACTGAGATTTACAAAGGGAAAGCACTGAGGTAGGAGGTATTTATAGCATTTCCATAAACAGC
Source organism: Cyanoderma ruficeps (assembly GCA_008694505.1). Lineage (NCBI taxonomy): Eukaryota > Metazoa > Chordata > Aves > Passeriformes > Timaliidae > Cyanoderma > Cyanoderma ruficeps. Next base: position 1,060,054 of record VZDJ01000037.1, on the reverse strand, counting down.
CTCTCTGAACAAATGCAGTCGTTTGACTTTGCTTTCCAAGAGTTTTGTTTAATCACTATAAAGTTTCTTTTAAATCTCCTCCAGCACTCTAAAGACAGTCATTCTGTCAGAGCAAGAGGTGACATCTTCACAGGCATTTCCCATCATGTTTAGATGGAAATTTATGGGAGCCATGTGACTTTTCACATGGGCAGATAGGGATAGGACAAGCAGAAATTGTTTTAAAGAGGTGAGATTTAGATTAGATACTAGGGAAAAAAATCTTCCCTGGGAGGATGGGGAGGCCTTGCCACAGGGTGCCCAGAACAGCTGTGGCTGCCCCATCCCTGGCAGTGTCCATGGCCAGGTTGGATGGGGCTTGGAGCAACCTGGGATAGTGGAAGCTGTCCCTGCCCAGGGCAGGGGTAGGAAAAAGATGAGCATTAAGGTTTCTCCAACCCAAGCCTCTGTGATTTCTGACGTGTATGGTTTTCCTGTTGACTAACAGAATTTGAGTAGGTTTCTCAGCGGTGCCTCTAAGTGGTGCAGGTATCTTGACCTTCAGCGTGCAGAAGGAGAAAAATCATGTGTCAAGTGATTATTGTGACCCATAAAATCGGTGTGTCCATATTGTCCTCGGTATTAATTGTCACTGGGGCTCATTTTCACTTGGACTCTGTGCAAATAAAACATCCTACAGTTCATTGCAGCTCCAACCTTGAAGTGTTGCACGAGCTGATGAAAATCAGAGGTCAGGGCACTTGGAATGCAACTGTTCCAGTTCCCTTTGCTATTGGAAACTGCCTCCCAAAGCAGCTCCTTCCAGCTGGGACACCCTGTGGCAAAGGCCAGCCCAAAGCCCTGCAGCTGGAATCTCCAAGGGGATAATGCCACTGATGCCATTTGCTGCAAGATTATTCAATGGTTGTTTTATTTGAAAGGCAAATGAGCTTGCCTTGTGGGAGAGATTATTTCAGAGCGTTCTGCTTTATGTGTGAGGAAATGAGGTCGTTCCTCCAGTCATTCCCATGGGGAAAAAGGGATGCATGGAGCAGGACAGGGTAGCAGCCAGTCTTGATGTTTGAGGGCAGGGGAACTTGCCTCCACAACTGACCATGGCTGGGGGCCTTTGAGGTGATTTACCAAAAATAAGGATGGTTTGAGTAGGTCTTTGAAGTTCCTGGAATGTTTGGAAATGTCGCCAGGCCGTATTGAATCAGCAATACCAGCAGAACACTGGCACTTGAGGCCAGACACACTTGAGGGCAATTGTGGTCCTTAAATCTGACTCCAAATACCTTTGCTGTGATCCGGGTGGTGCTGCCAGGTCCTGAGCAGGTACCAGCATGGTGGGGTGGGAGCAGGGGCTGGATTTCACATTCTCTTATGACTCTACTTTTAGTCTTCCAAGAAGCAAATGCCTCTGAAAGAAGAGGGAGAGGATCCCAGCATGCCCAGCTGGTTTTTGAGGGTATAAGGCTCTGCAAACAGCTCCTCTGCCAAGGGCTGCATCCTTGGGGATTGCCCAAGCCCCTGAGGGCAGGTGCAAGGTGCTAATTTGGAAAGATGGCTGCTTTCTAAAAATAATTACAGAAGAAAGACTATAAACAAACATCCTCCTCCCCAAAATCATCATCCACAGCATGCTGTGAATTCCTACTGCTTGCTGAAAGAAGCCTTAGAAGATCCTGTGGGCAGAAAGAGCCTGGTGCTGCAAAACTGGAAGCTTAAGCATGATTACCATGTTCTTCTGTTGTTTCACACCTTTTCAGAGCAGGGATGATGTTCCCAAGCAAACTGAGCTGATGGTCCTGCTCCAGTGCTTACAGGAACTGTAGTTCCACATTGCAGCTCACGCTGATTTTAAAATATAAAAGTCTGTGACCTCAGCAAGTTCAGAGCAGATCCATGCCTGCTGAGCTGTAGCCCTTTGGAGGGGTAAGTCAGCAACTGGAATGCTCCTGACTGGTGGGATTGGCCTCAGAGCCAAGAGGGAATGCTGCCTGCTTCTCCTCTGGAGACACTGGGATGTTCTTGTCTTCCTTGAGATTCGTCTCCTCCCACAGGTGCAGGAAGCACTGAACCGCAGTTCAGCGTTGTGTTGAGGGCCATGGACAGACTGCTCTGGGTGGGCTTGCTCTGACTTGGGCTTTTGAAGCCTGTTCTAAGGTGTGGTTTCTGAGTTTGCTGGGCAGTCAGAAGTCCTGTTTTATATTTGCAGAGGGCTTCAGTGGGGTTAATTTGCAGTTGCATTAACTAATGCATCCCCATTCTTCAAAAGTCCTGATCTTTTGTGCTTGTCATTTGCAATGTTTCTTAGAGCCTTAGACTTACTTTTGTAGCTCAGGTAGTAAACCCTTTGAGCACAGATACATGAACAGGGGTGTATTTTGTTGGTCCTGGGTCTTTCCCATCCAACAAAGCCTGTGCTGCCCTTCAGCCAAGCCAGGTGGCACAGAGGGATCCCAGGAACATGCCAGGGCGATTCAGCAGTTTCCCCCTTTAAAAGAACAGCACAGACATTGTTTGTGCTGTCTGTCGGTAAGTGGACAATGACTTTGGGTCTGGCTTACTGACCCTGGACACCACTGATCTGCCCCAGGAGTTCTGTGCTGCTGTACCCTCCCCTTGCTCTGCCTGGCCAGGCTGTTCGATGTCAGATAGCCATCGATTTCCTTTTCCCAGTCCCGGCTCTGGTAGTGTCCACAGCAGCTGGGAGCTGGGCTGAGCTCATGGTGACCATGCCAGCCAAGCCACCAAGGGCTGTGGCCAGTCCAGCTCCAAGCAGGACAGTGTCACAGGAGCTGTGGACAGTAGCAGGGCACCCTGGGCACTGTCCCTGGGGAAGAACAGGGGCCATGTGAAGGGGTTTAACTGAAGGGACATGTGACATGCTGTCACCTCTGCCAGTTGGGGTGGCTCTAGCTTGCCCTGGCCAGTGGCCACTGTAGCCCTGGTGCAGTAACAGGAGTAACCTGTTGTTTTGGGGTGCAGGCACAGCTGATCAAGGGGTGCCTCTGCCGTGGCTCTGGTCAGGCTGATCCTACACTGCCCCATTAGGATGGGCTGTGTGAGTCAGGTCATGAGACTGGGCCATGGAATTGCTGTTGGAGATGATGCTCCACATCAGGCAGCTCTGGCAGGGGGACTGTGGTCAGCCCTCACCCATGTGAGGCAGAGAGTGATGGGTGGTGGGATGGGTCCTGCTCTCCTGCCATCAGGACACTGCTCAGTTTGTGCTGGACTTGGTGTAGTGGCCTGAGGGAACTGGGATGCATTTGGTGCTTTCTGAGCTCCTGATCCAGACTGGACAGCTGAGTTGACAGCCCTGCAGAGCTGACAGCCACAGCCTCTCAATTCTCCTCTGCCACCGTTGTGGTGCTGCTCAGCATCTCTGGGTGCAGAAATGCTGCTGGAAACACAGATCTCCTCCTAGGTAATTCCTCCCTTTTGGTTCCTCCTTTGAAGTGCAGCTTTAGCTCTTAATATGGTAAATAGTGGGACTTATAAGTGCAGGCATGTCCACACACTGTCAGTAAGGCTCATGGGGCAGCTCTGTGATTGCCCCACAGGGAATGTGGCTCCCAGGGGCACTCGGAACTGGCTCTGGCTCTGCTGGAAATGGTGAGGCAGGAGTGACATGGGGAGTAACTGCAGATCTCTGGAACTAAGGAGGCTGCTGGCAAGGGCTGGAATGTGTTGTGGGGTGCAGGGGAAAAGCAGTTTGGGATTGCACAGGACTTAATGGGAGGAATGAGAGGTAGGATAAGAAAGGGAGTCTGGGGACTTGGGGAGGATGAGAGTACAGGGATAGGGGGATAAAGTTGTGGGTAGGAAGGTGGCTGGCCAGTGTGTTTGGCCATGCCCTGCCCAGTGCAGCCTGTCCTGGCTGCACAGCAGCTGGAGTGGGACTGTGGCCTCAGGGGCTTATATATCTTGGGCAGACTGAGAGCCTAAACATGGCTGCTGCAGCATCCATATGGATTTTACTTGTATTTTACATGTATTTTCACTGGTAGACTTTCATCCTGTCCAGCCAGAGACAGGAACGGGCTGGGGCTGTGGCTGCTGTCCTGATTTGTGTGGCCAGCCAAGTATCTATCCCTCCAAGTGGGATATGTGTGTTCTGTGTCTGCTGGGCACATGTCTCCATCTTTGCTGCCGCTTGGATCTGGGGCCATGGAGCAGCAGCCTCACCACTCTTGGGCTGTTGCATCCAGACAGTGTCTTTCTTTGGCATGGAGTAGCTGGGCTTGTCGGGCTTCAAATATGTGTTCCTGCCATCAACATCTAACAAATTTTATGGCTTCTTTCCATTTTTATAGGAAAAACCATCACCCTGATCCAGACATTGAAACTTGTCAACTGATGGGACAAAGATCTGAGACACTTGGCTGTACTAGGACACTAAAACATAGGGTTTAGCCAAAGAATATTTCCCCACTGTGGAGGCTTACACCTGCCAAACCCTGTAGCATTCTTGGGAGGCTTTTCTATCTCTCTTCTCCGTTTCCAGATTTCCACGCATCATGGTATTCCTTTTGACTTCTTTTGCAAGCTAGCTCTGGCTCTGCCTTCGCTTCCCCTATGCTTTGGTGTGGGTCCCCGGCGTGAGCTGCTGCCTGTGGGCTGGTTCTGCACCTCTGCCTCCAGCTGCTGCTCGGAGGCTCCTCTTGGATGTCGTGACTGACCTGCTTTTTCTCTCTCTTCCACCGTATCTCTTTCCCTCCAACCTGTCTCCTGGGTTCTCCGTTCTCCCCCCTCCATCCCTGCAGGTTCATCATGCCTAGTGGCATATAAAAAGACTCCACCTCCTGTCCCACCTCGGACCACGTCCAAGCCGTTCATCTCTGTCACTGTGCAGAGCAGCACTGAGTCGGCGCAGGACACCTACCTGGACAGCCAGGACCACAAGAGTGAGGTCACCAGCCAGTCAGGGCTCAGCAATTCCTCAGACAGCTTGGACAGCACCAGGACACCCAGCGTGACCAGAGGCAGCGTCGTGACTCCGGCCAGAGACACTCCAGAGTTACCTCAGAAAAATGCAACTTTGAAAAGTGACAAAGGGACTCTGACTAACGAAGAGCCTAAAGTGGAGAATATCCCCAAAAGAAAGCTATCATCTATAGGAATACAAGTATGGAATTGTTTGTTCTCCTTTGTCCCAAGGAATGTCTTTGCCCCATCCTTTTAGCATGTGCCTTTTCTGTGACCAGGTGTGCATCTGAGCTCACTTAGAATAGCAAGAGACACTCACTGCCTTGTCAGAATAACTGCCTGTGTGTCCCAGGGCGAGAGACAGCAGCACTTTTCCTCAACAGCCCAGAAAGGACTGAGCTGTTTTAGTACAAATTTAAAATGTTTTCTAGAGCAGAGGGGCCATGTTAACTGGGTGAGTCCCTCTGAAGAGGCCTTTTGCTGCTGGTCTGTCTGTGCCCTGTACTCTGTATTGCTTCCCATCAGTCTGCTCCTTGTCCATCACGGTTCTAGGGACAATTCTCCCCTGAGAGGTGGGCTGTTCTGCTTGATGTCCATGTGGGAAGGGCTGCTGCAGTGCCAAGTAGTCTCAGGGCTGCAGGCAGGAGAGAGCAATTCCTTGCTGCCTAGTGTTCCCAGCAGATTGGTGCTTCCCTTGCTGGAAGCATTTAACTGTGGGAATCAATGGAAATCAGCTGTTGATGACACAGTGAAATGAGAACCCAGTGAGTAGTGTAAATCCCTGCTTTAGTCAGCAAAATGCATCCTCTGGGGCTGTGCCCTCTGGGACAGGTGTGTCAGTTACAGGTGGCTGTGAGCTCTGGTTCTGTCCCAAGTGCTGGTTACCAGCAAAGGGGGACTTGGGCAGCTCCAAGTACAGGATCTGAGCTTTGAGTTGCTCCTCTGTATGCTGAACAAGTTCTCCATCAGCTTTACAGCAAGGCCAGCTCAATACAGGTGACAGTGAAGGCCTCTTTGCAAGCCTGGTTGGACAGAACACCTGAAAGGGCAGCAAGGGGGAGAAACACACTGGAGAGGCTGACTGCCTTCCTCTGCTTTTCCTTTCCTGAGCTGGTTCCTAAGTCACCTGGATTTCTTTCCTAAAACCTTTTAACCCTCTTATCCAGAGCCATGGAGGGTGTCAATCCTTGGGAGAGAGGCTTTGCTGTCAGTCTCAATCACCTCGCTGTCCTCCCTCGAATGCCGTGGTCCCTGACTGTGTGGGATGCCATGGGGACACAGCCCCAGCCATGCAGAGCGCAGGGCTCCTGGCACCAGTGGTGGCAGCAGCCTGGCAGGACACAGCCTTGGTCTTGAGATGGGAGCAGAGCTGAGCAGTGCCCTCGTGCTTGTCCTTAGCCAGCCCCCCCATGTGGTGTCAACATGCTCGGTGTGTGCACACTCCTGGTCTACTAATGTGGATTCCAGCCGCAAGTTCTTGTGTCTGTTTTTGTCTGTATTTTTTTTCGTTCAATAAGGTTGACTGCCTTCAGCCAGTGGCAAAAGAGGAGCCTCCTCCACCAGCCACCAAATTCCAGTCCATCGGGGTACAGGTAGAGGACGAGTGGCGGTAAGTGAGACGCAACTTGTGCAGTTTCCTTTTATTTTAAATTGTGCCTCCCCCACTTGTGTTTAGACCTTCTTCCCTGCTTTGTGCCAGTGAGTGGTGTTGAATGGGGCCCACAGAGAGCTCTTCCTCCACAGTGCACACCCACTGCAAAAAGCACTTGTTCTCTAACAGCCAAATCAATGGGAGCTTGAAATTAAATAAAAAATTCAAAAATTCCAAGCTGTAATTAGAGACATGCGTCAGCCCTCTCGTCTGAACGGCCGATTGCAGTAAGCAGGCAACCTTATAATTCTGTCTGTCTGAGTGTGTGGTGTGTCTGTGTGTGAGGAGGGGTTGGGAGAGCCTCTGCTGTGGCCATGGATTTTGATGTCAGTGCGGGAGCTCCAGCCAGGCCGAGCTGTGCTATTGAACGATGGCTTTTGATCCCTGCAGAAACAGCCACTCTCGCAGCATGTCCTCCAAACAGGACACAGACTCTGACACGCAGGAGCCCAGTAACTCCAACTGTAAATCATCTGAGAGAAGCCTCGCTGAGTGCCCCCAGCACAACAACTCTGTTGGTGTTGATGCCTCTACCAGGCAACCAGCCAAGCCCTCACAGATTAAGAGAAACCTCTCCTATGGAGAAAACAACGACCCAGCCCTGGAGCCTTCTTCTCTCCCTCCTCCTGACCCCTGGCTTGAGAGCTCCTCCACGTCGCCGTCGGAGCCGGCGCAGCCGGGGCCCTGCCGGCGGGACGGCTTCTGGTTCCTGAAGCTGCTGCAGGCAGAGACCGAGCGCCTGGAGGGCTGGTGCCGCCAGATGGACCAGGAGACCAAAGAGAACACTCTCTCTGAGGAAGGTGGGTGTGGGCAGCAGCCCTGCAGCTCCTCCCTAAAGAAGGAGCTGGGGCTGAGTATTGGGTCAGTTAAATTGGCTGCCCCATCGCTGGAAGTGTCCAAGGCCAGGCTGGACAGGGCTTGGAGCAGCTTGGTCTAGTGAAAAGTGTCCCTGCCCATGGAATGAGATGAGCTTTAAGGGCCCTTCCCTTGCAGACCATTCTGGGGTTCTGTAAAATTGCTGACAGCCAACAGAGCCAGAGCATGGAAATGACGAGGAGACAAGGCATGCTTTTTCCTTAGAAAGGGTAATGTAGCTTCCTGTAGCAAATAGAGTAAGAAGTAATGCTGTGATGCAGCATAAAAGACGTACAGGGGATGGTGCAGCTTCTGACCACTCAAAACTGCTAAAAGCTTAAATGGATTTAATCTTAAAAATGGTTAAATGGAAAAAGCTTTCAGGAGGCTGATCTCTCCCTGCCTCACCCATTACTCTCAAACAGGCAGGGGAAAGCTTAGCTGGAAGTGAGGCAGAAGGAACACAACTTTGGAGCTTGTGTGCTCAGTTCAGTTGATGAACTTGTCTTTATAGCAAAGAGGAGGTTTCTTCACATGGGAAAGCCTCATTGAATTTGTGTTGGGTACACCAGAAGCATGGAACAGGGGACACAAAGCCAAGTCATTTTATGGGGTTCAGTCCCAGCTGGGCTTGTTTCTCTATTTGCCTTGGCAAAACCTTGGACTTTGTGCAGTGGGGTTCATGCCTCTGGTGCATACAGAGTGACAGGAGTGGGTGACAAGGCTGCAAGAGGGCAGGATCTTTGTGTGGAGCCTGGTTTTGATGTTTCTAAAACCTGAGAAAGGTGAAACAAAGGTGAGGCTCAGTTTTAGCTCACTGTCACTGCTGGAGCTCCAGAAGCTAATCCCTAATCCGATTCCCTGAGGTGCTGCCCTGGCTGCCAGGGAGACAGGCCATGCCAGGGATCTCCCTGCCTCGGGGCCAGCCTGCCTTGACCTGTGGCAGGGAAAGACAGCAAGCCCTGCATGGCATTGTTCTGTGACTGCCCAGAGCAGGCTGCTTGATAGTGTAACCACAGCCTTGGTGGGTGGGAGAGCCCAGGGTGTGCTTGTCCAGCCAAGATCTCCAGAGCAGGCTCGGGGGCAGGACTCAGGTGGTCCCTGTTGGTGATGCAGCTGTAGGCATGTGGGGCTCTGAATCTGCCTCTGGAAGGGAAAAACGCAGACTGTATGTCCTTTAATGAGCAGAGGAACATGTCCATGCCCAGAGGCTGCTTGGAAAACCCATTAAGAGCAGCATAAAGTCCTGGGTGTTAAAAGCCCTGGCCTGTGTGTTAATCTCTGCTGGTACAGGGATGCTGGAGAGTGGTCCCTGTGTCACCTTTCCCTTGTTCAGGGCTGGGAGAGCAGGCCGGGATCTCTAAGCAGGTGCCAGCAGACCTCATTGAGGTGGTGTTGGTGGCTCCTCTGAGGGGCTGAGGGCAGTTTAAGGAGCTCTCTGCCAGCTTGGATGTTGCAATGTCCTTAGCCAGGTGTGTGTTTGGCCTGCCAGAAGAAGCAATGGCAGACAAATGTAGTTTCAAAGCATCTTGTTCCTGAGAGCAGTTGATGCCTTGAGGATCTCTGAAATTCCTTGTCTGATGACTCGAGTGTTTCTTTGCTCCAGAAATGCTGGAGCTTATTGCTACAATTAATAAATTGTTTGTTCAACTCAGGTCTTTTTTTTTTCTTTTTTCTTTTCTTTTGTCCCCCTCAGTCTTAGGAAAAGTTCTGAGTGCAGTGGGCAGTGCACAGTTACTAATGTCACAGAAGTTCCAGCAATTCCACGGCCTCTGTGAACAAAACTTGGTGAGTCTGTATCTTTTTTTTCCTGGTTTTTGAGAGGATATCTCTCTTTCAACAGCACTACAAGAACTTGGTCAGGTGTTCACAGGCTGCTGTCCCTGCGAAAACAAAGCCAGCACAGCCACAGCCTGCAGTGCCAGGCCGGGAAGGGCTGGGTTAGCACAGAGGTGCTTCCTGCTTCGGAAGGGCTTTATGAGGGAAACCCCTGAGGCTGGGCCAGACAGGGGGGACTGTTTGGATAGTCTGCTCTTGACCACGCATGCTCCCTTTGCATGTGGCTGGTGGCACTGTCCCCAGGTCACTGGGAATTGATCTCTGAAAGGGAATGCGGGGCTTTGCCCTTGCTCGGAGCTGACCTGGGTTAATGGGGATTGATGGAATCTGTGGTTTAGTTTTCCCCTCAAGCTTTATGGTAATATGGATTTTGCAAACTTCCTCAGAGGTGAATTCCCCTTTAGATGTAGAATAATCTTGGAGAGACTTGAGGAGCAGGAGGGGGTAAAGTGCTGATCCCAGCTGAGCAGCAGCACCAGCAGAGCTTTGTGTGAGCTGCTCGGATCTGATCCCATGCTTTCCAGGATCTGTGGTGGTGGTTCGGCTGTCTGGGAACTGGGAAAATCCTGTTCTTGGAAGAATCTTAGGCTACTAAAAACTTTTCAACCCGGCCTGAGAAGTACTGGTGCTTTCAAGTTGTTTTGGGTGGAAATGTAGCAAAATAATTTTGTTCATGAAAGCTTAGTTTGGCTCCTTGGAGTGCTGCACATCCAGGCATGAGAGCCGGGTATCCATTTCCATTTTTTCTCTCCCTGAAATCAGGGTCTCTGTGTAAGAAATCAGTGTCGTTGCTCTGTGATTGCCACGCTGGGCATCTGCTTTTGGAGGTTCCTGCTGTGGGGTTAGTGCCAACACTGGGTATCTGGTTCAGGATTACTCTGCTGTAACGAGGTGTGCAGTCAGGACCTGATTCCTGAGCTTGACAGAAATTATTTTGGCTGTAAATGATGGCTTTGTGTGTCCATGCTTAGGGCCAGTGTCTCCTGTGAGTTCTCACTGGGTTTGGCTGCAAGCAGACATAAAAGGGATGAAGGTGCTGTGCACACTGCTCTGCTGGGTGTGTTCTTTCTGAAATGGTGTTTTTAATACTTTCCCTTCTAGAACCCTAACGCCAATCCCAGACCCACAGCCCAGGACTTGGCTGGATTTTGGGATCTCCTCCAGCTGTCCATTGAAGACATCAGCATGAAGTTTGATGAGCTGTACCATCTCAAGGCTAATAGCTGGCAATTGGCAGAGACACCGGAGAGAAAGGTGAGTGAGGTGCACTGGGGAGTGGCCAGAGCACCTTGTACACATTTGGGGTACTTCAGGTCTGGTTCTGTCGGCAAACAGATGCTCTCAAGGGCTTTTGCCATCCTGCCCTTGTCATCTTACAGCCTCACAGGGCACCAAGGCCATTCCTCTTGAGTAATAGTGGGAACAGTTTTGTACAAGGGGGAGAAGGTGTTGGATGGAGAGAGCCCGGAGTGGTGAGCAGTGGTGCAGGAGCCTCAAGTGTTCCTAGCATTGTGTGAATGGATTTAACTATCTCTGGTGCCCAAGTAATGTAAAAAAAACTATTTGAACCTTTGGAAAATGCAGGAGAGGTAGTATCCTGGCTCTGCCATAAAGGAGGGGAGGACTGTGGCTCAGGGCAGGGTGGCTTATTAAAATTTTGCCGTTCCATATCAAGTTGTGTCTTCATGCTGCCTATGCTGTGAGCTACAGCTGAACCAAACAATCTCTGAATTCCAGGCCACTCCAGAGGAGCCCCTGTACCATGGAAACTGCATGGAGGGGAGGGTTAGGCTGGATAACAGGAAAAGGTCCTTCCCTCAGAGGGTGCTGGACACTGCCCAGGCTCCCCAGGGAATGGGCCCTAGTTGTGGATCCTAGTTGTGGATCATCAGCCTCTGGATCATGGACTCCCATCCCAGGAAATGTCCAAGGTCGGGTTGGACAGAGTCTAGTGGAAGGCATCCCTGCCATGGCATGGGGTGGATCTGGATAATCTTCCAACCCAGTCCATTCTGTGATTCCATGAAATGCAAAATGGCTCCTTGTGGAAACCGGGGCAGCTGATGTTGAGGGGTGTGTGTCTTGTTGCAGAGCTGCTCTCCCTCACATGATCCCAGTCCCTGCAGCAAGGCCCCGCCGGGGCCGAGCTGGCGCCCAGCTGCGCACGTTTATATCAGGTCTGGGTTCTTCTTTACTGTCTCCCTAAAGGAAGAGAAGAAACCACCCCCTCCAGTGCCAAAGAAGCCGGCCAAGTCCAAATCGCAGCTGAGCCGGGACAAGGGCTCCGACTCGGACAAGCAGCGGCAGGAGGCGCGGAAGCGGCTGATGGCGGCCAAGCGCGCGGCGTCCGTGCGGCAGAACTCGGCCACCGAGAGCGCCGACAGCATCGAGATCTACGTCCCCGAGGCCCAGACCCGCCTCTGAGCCTGGCCACGGCCAGCCCGCGGCTTTTATAAGTCATTAAATGGAAAAAAAAAAGGTTCTCTCGAAACTGGTGTGATTTATTCAGTCTAGAGACAATGAGCCATCCTTGAAAAGGGCTCCTGAGTTGTCTTTTTTCTCTCTCAGCTTTAAGTAATGAAGATTTTAACAAAAAAAAAAAAATACAAACAAACAAAAAAAATTAAAAAGAAAAAATGCCCCTCGTTTTCTCCCCAGCTGTGGTGTTGCTGAATGGACTGGACAGACTCCTGGGAACTCCAGCCCCTCGACTTGGAACTTCAGTCTTTTTACTTGTTCTATCTCATGAGAATTATTAGCTTGTTTCACAAGAAGAGGACAAGAAAATATGAAGCCTTGAGCACTTGCCATGCTGTGTTCTTCCTCCTCCTCAGATCTGTTCTGCCCTTCTCATCCTTTATTTTTCCCTCCTCCTGCTCCCATTCCCCCACCCTTTGCATGGTTTCGGTTCCTGTGTCCGGATCCCCCTGTCCCCGCAGAGAACACCTGTGCTGTGTCCTTCCTGCTGCCCTGTCCAGCCAGCAGCCTCCAGCAGCCTCCTGGACTTTGTGTTCTTGGGATGGGGATGTTGGGGTGGGGGAAGATGGGCACAGGGGGCCATATCCTCAGTTTGTTGGAGGGAGATGACATTGGAGCTGTGGAATGTGGGGTTGAAATGCAGCCCAGAAGCAAAATGTGCAATAAATCTGGCGCAGGGGATGGCGAGAGCTGGACCCCGCTTCGGGCACAGGAGCGGCGCTGAAGGAGCACAGAGCATGAGCCACATCACTTTGATTTCCCTCCTCTTCCTGTTCCAACACCATTTTCCTTGGCTGGCTGGTGGAGAGAGGAGATGCTGCAGGGGGGGCTGTGGGGTCGTGTGTCCAGGAGGAGGGGGTGTACATATGCACATATACACTTAGTAGTACCTGTATAGTAATTCCTACACACGGATCCAGCCCACGCCGCAGGGGTGGGCAGATGTATAGCATATATTTTTACATGTACTATATCTAGATGTGTGTCCAAGTGTGTGTAAAAATATATACCCTGTGTGTAAGCAGATGACTATTTTTTCCTTATCTCCCTGCTCTCTGGGTAGAGGAAGGATTGCTAAATATTTTTTAGCCCTTTTTTTTTTTCCCTTTGTAGGTCTCCTTTCCAGTCTGGCTCCTTGGAGCCAGAGCTGCCACCCCCTGTTTCTTTGCCACCCTCTCACACTGAAGGTTTTTGTCCCATCCTGAGGGATCTCGTGGGGGATTTTTTTTTTTTCCTCTTCACGTTTGAACAAGTTGGGAGATTGTGTGCTACCATCATGGGGATGGAGGTGGAATCCCAGTGGTTTCGGTGAGAGTGTTGGTGATTCAGAAGGCAAAAAATAAATAAAAGTTAAATCCTGAATGATGCCTGCTGCCCACTGTGTGCTGTCTGGGGCTGTCCATGAAAGTTACTCTCAGAGGTCTCTGCCTCTGGCCCTAGAATTCCAAAAGCTTGACTGTGCTGAGATTCAAATTAGGCTGGAGGTGGGGGTCAGGCTCTGCTCCCACAGGCCAAGGGCAAACAGCCTCAGTTTGCTCCAAGGGAGGTTTACATTGGATACTGGGGGAAAGTCCTTCATGGAAAACGTGGTCAGGGCTGACCAGGGCAGGGGGAGAGTCCCCAGCCTGGGAGGTGGCACCTGGGGGTGTGTGGGCATGTTGGGGTTTGGCAGCAGCTGGGACTCATCTTGCAGGCCTTTCCCAAACCTAAAGATTCTGGCGAGGCAGAGACATTGTTGGGTTGCACTGTTGGGTTTTGGGACAGACTGTAAAGATGCAGCTTTAGGGATCTCTGGCAGAGAAAGGGGTTACACCAAGGAAATGTGGGGGTTAACTTATTTATTTTATAATTTACTGTTCCAAGCTGCTGCTCATGCAGTGGTCAAACAATCCTTGCTGCCCTGGGCTGGGCTTGCTCATAATATTTATGTTCTTATATAATGTGGGTTTGTATTTATATATGTGCCCATATTCTAACATGTAAGTGAATTTATAAAGCAGTAAAAACTAAGTAATTTTAATGTGGTTTTGTATCTTATAATTAATACAATATTTCAAATCCACCTACATATATAAAATACATATACAAATACAGACCTAGAGTTACATACTTCTATATACATATAAATACATGTAACACATGTACAAAAGCGTGTTACACATATTTAAACACGCCTTTTATAAATCTGAGAAGTATTTTTGGTAGATATTTAACACCCCTTTTATAAATAATTTCATACCCACTCCTTGTATGCACCTGTTTATTCTGAGCCCCAAGGATGGGGGCAGCCAATCACGGGGCTGTGTGAGATCACGTGGGGATGGTGGTGTCACGAGATAGCTGCCTGCCAATCACAGGGCGGTGTGACGTTTAACAAAATGGCTGCGCCCTGCCATAAGATGGCGGGTAAAACAAAATGGCCGCCCCCAGTGGACAGGGGGGGTGAGGCCGTGTGTCAAAGTACTTCCGGGCCCTATCAACCAATCACAGCACAGTACGTGCCGCTGCGGCGAATGGCCGTTCGACGCTGGGGAGGGCGGGGCTTGATGGGTGGGGGTGTGGCCTGCTCTTGGTTCGTGCACAGCTCCGGCAGGCGGGGGCGGGTGACGCTGCTCGCCTCCGTGTCCTTTATCTCATGTTCCGTGTCCCCGTCCGTGTCTGAGGTCCGTGTCCCTTGTCCTGTGGCCATGTCTGTGTCCGGTGTCCCTGTCCCTGTCCGGCCGGGCGCTGCAGCCCCGCGCTCTCCCGGCGCCAGGAGCCGCTCCGGGCTCTTCACACGGCTTCGCCGGACTCAGCCCCGGCTGCGTAGTGCCCGGTCCCGGAATCCTCGGGAATCCCCCGCGGCGCCGCCTCGGCTCGCCTTGCCTGGGCATGGCCCGGTCCCCGCAGTGATCGGGGTAACGCCTGTCCCCGGGGCCATCCTAGGACACCGCTCCCGGCACTATGCCGGCGGGGGTGGGCACGCTGCCTCCCTCTAGAAACGCGAAGTTCGGGGACCCTCGGGATGCGCAGCGGTCCCTGCTCCCTGCGCTGTTTTGGGCACCGCCCGGGCAGCTGCCAGGGAGGGGTCCCGGAGCCTCCCCCACTCGTGGGGACTTTGGGGGTAGGGTTGGCAGTGGCGTGAGAAGTGTGAAAGGCTGGGAGTGTTCAACCTGGAGAAGGGAACGCTCCGAGCAGACCTCAGAGCCGCTTCCTGGGCCTAATGGAGCTCCAGGAAAGCTGCAGAGGGGCTTGGGGCAGGGGACGGAAACGGCTTCGCATTAACAGAGATCAGGGATACAAGGGATATTGGGAAGAAATTCCTCCCCGAGAGGGTGGGGAGGCCCTGGCACAGGGTGCCCAGAGAAGCTGTGGCTGCCCCAGTCCTGGAAGAGTCAAAGGTCGGGCTGGACGGCACTTGGAGCACCCTGGAATAGTGGAAAGTGTCCCTTCCCTGCACATGGCATGGGGCTGTGCCTAAGTGGTCTTTTAAGGTCTTTCCAACCCAAACCACTCTGGGAAACACGAGAATGTTACATTAATGAGACTGTTCTGTGTGCCCAGGTCAGAGCCTGGGAGGCTGCAGGGCTGGGCCAGGGCTGGGGGTCCCACTGGAGGACCCCTCCCAGCACCAGCAGCCCCAGCTGATGCCCTGGGAGGCGATGGAGGTGGGTGTGGGGGCAGGTCAGAGCAGTGCCTCCCCCGGGGTGACAGCGTGCCCCCAAACTGTCCCTTGGCACCATCCTGAGTCTCCAGGAGCTGCCGGTCTCTGCTGGTGGGAGCAGGTCCCTGAGGCTCTGCTGGACCTCCCAGAGGCATGGGCCCCTCTGTGCAGCTCAGGAGCCCCGAGGTGCTGCCTGGGGCCGAGGAGAGGCAGCAGAGCTGTGTTGTCACCAGCTGTGACCCCTGTCACGGTGCAGACCCCCGAGCAGGGCTGGCAGACCCTGCCCTGGCTTTAGCCCCTCATTCGCCCTAGGAATGTGCCCCATCCCACATCTCTCACCCCAAGCACAAAGCCCCAGCAGCTCATGGACAGTCGGGAACACCCGGGTGCTATTCCAGGGTGGCCCAGGGGTTTCTCCTGGTGGTGGAGAACCAAGTGAGGTACCCACAAATGACACAGTTCACTCTGACACACAGCTCGTATTTAAAAATAACAACCAAAACTAAAAAAACTTTTATTTGACAATAGAAAAACAAACAAAAAGATATTTACAGTAGTTTGTTATTTCTCCATAAATTTAATTCCAATAACTCCTGCCCTCCCAACTCTCTGGTCCATCCCAGGGCAGCAGCACCAGCCCCTGGCACAGGCACGGCTCTGGGGGAAGGAAACCACTTCAGTTTGTCTGGGGCAAGACGACAGCAAGAGGCCAAGCAGCCTGTCCCTCCCCCAGGCCAAGGGACAGAGCTGCAGGGGGGTGACAAGGTGAAAGAGGGAGTCCCAAGAATGAGGACTTTCCCTGGAAAGGAGACAAAGGGCAAACGAAGGCTGAACATAGAAATGGAGGTGGGGGTGCGGGGCACACGATGGGCACCCACCCGCCCCGGTGCCACCCCAGCACTGCACAGGGCACCTGCCAAGGTGATGCTATTGGGAAGCCTTCCCATGGCACACTCTCCCCTGGCACCTTCCCTCTGAAGAAATGGGGGTGGGAACACACCAGTCCCCCAAATCAGCGCTTTTCCCTTCCAGCCCTGTTCTGTCCAGTGCTCTCCCCTAGCCCCGCAGAGCTCCTAGTCCTGCGGCTTTACCCCCTCTAGTCATCAACTCATCTGGCTAATTACCGACGGGATTAGTGCCCCTCGGGACAGGGCACAGTCATTAACTCACATCCCACAGGACATCCACCCCCGGCACAGCACCCACGGACAGCAAGCGACGCCCAGCCAGGAGCTGCCCCAGAGCCCCAGCGTCCCCAGGCCCGGCCGCTCCCAGCACACGCCAGTTTGTCACTAGAGGTCCCCAGCACCGCACAGCCACACCGGGAGGGGAGGGGACAGGGAGCAACATCCATCCTCCGCCTGCCAGCGCTGCTTCCCACTGCTTCCNAATTTAAAAAAAAAAAAAAAAGTAATAATCATGTCATAAATCACAATAAAAGGGAAAATGTTTCAACATAAAACTTGCTAAAGAGCACCATAGAGATTTCTACTGGCAGCATCCAGAACAACCTAAAAAGGAAGAGGAGGGTCCTATTTTTTCCATGATAAAATGCCACAGACTCCATGTTTCCAGTTCATCTGTCCTTTGCCCTTCCCTGGGCAAGGCAGGGCCTCTGGCCAGCACCGGGAAACAGAAAGGCCCCCCAAAAACAAAAGGGGGGCTGGGGGGGGTAAAAGTGGGAGGGGGGAAAGATCAGAGATTTGGGAGACAAAGCTATTCATCCACAGTCCTTAAAACAGACACTGGCATTAAAAGAATAGGTTCTCTCTGTCTCCCTGAAGAAATGGTGCTGGCTGGACCTTTGTTTGCAGGAGAGGAAGAGATCAGCAGGTTTTCCATGGGAGCTCCAGCGCCTGCTCCGGCCGTGCGACAGGGACAGGGCACTGCCAACGCTGAGGTCTGGGCACGACGGTCCCTGCACAGCCGGGGCACCGTCCTCGGCAGCCAGGGCATCTCCCCGCGGGAGGATGGCGGGTTGGGACAGGCCTTCCTCTGCCGCCTTGGCTGCCGAGAGAGACCAGAGCCCCCGGGGGGCAGGAGCCGCTCCTGGGATGGGCTGTGGGGGTGAGGCGGAGGCCGGGAGGGTCGGGCCCCCCCCGGGGAAGGGCACCCTGCAAGACCCGGCCCGGGGCTATTTGGAGGCTCCGGGGGATTCGGTGTGGGGAGCCAGGGGCAGCTGCCCCCCCTGCCGCTGCCGCTCCAACTCGGCCGCCTTCTGCAGGGCCACCTCCACCAGCAGCTGGAAGCTGCTGAAGTCGTCCCCGAAGAGCTCAGGGGGCGTCGGGGGCGGCGTGTTGAAGAGTCCGGGTGTGGGGCTGCCTGCCTCGGCCCGCGCCAGCAGGGTCAGGGTGCTGCCGCCGCCGGGCCCCGCGCCCGGCCTGGGCACGGCCTCGGGCCCGGGAGGCTTCTCCCACTCGGGGCTGTGGGCGCTCACCACGGCCAGCGCCCGCGCCGGGTGGCACAGTACCTGCGGGCACACCGACATCGACAGCACCTTGGAGGCGCCCGCGGGCGGCACCACCAGCACCCCGGCGCCGGCGGCAGCGCCCCGCGGCACGGCCACGTCGCCGGCCTTGCCCCCGCGGCGGGAGATGGTGAACTGGTTGGGGTCCTTGCCGTCCTTGCGCAGCATGTCCGGGAGCAGCCGCCGCCGGGCGTTGATGAACCAGTTGCAGATCTGCCGGGAGAGAGGGGCGCGGCGAGGTCAGCCGGGGGCCGGCAGCCCTGGGTCGAACCAGAGGGAGCTCCCCCGGCCCAGGCGAGCAGCTCCCACACAGCCGGACTCCCACAGGGCCCCCCGCCCTGGCCCTGCACCTCTTTTCCGTGGGGCTCCAGAGAGGCACAACGGGCGCTGGCACCCACGGAAACCCCAACACCGGCTGCTTCCTGCCCGGCACCGCCTGCCCGGGGCAGCCCCTTCCTCCCTGCGCCCTGTCCCGGCTGCCCCCGGCCCTGCCAGCCCCCGTGCGGGACTGTGCCCCACGGCTCCTGCTCTCCATCACCGCACAGGAACGGGCACAGCCCTGGGGCCGAACCACCCCCAAGCCACAGCAGCACTGCCCAGAGCCCCGGGAGCTGCGGTGGGCTCGGACCAGAGCTGCCCCCCAGGGAAGGAGGAGCTCAGTGCTGTGCCCCCACTGCACGCCGAGGTTCCAGCTGCAGGCAGGAACAGCACAGCTCCTGCCATTCCCCAGCCAAAGGCCGTGGCATTGCACAGAGCCAGCTCCGAGCCTGTCCTGCAGATTCCGGGCCTGGGGATAGTTTTTCCTTCTCCAGGTGCCCCATCCTGGAGCTCAGCCCTGTTTCCACACTGCTGCCGGTGCCAACGTGCTGCCAACCCTAACGGGAGCATGGAGGCTGCCAGAGCAGATGGATGACAGGAGAGCAGCACGGATGGAAAACCCTAGAAACCATCAGGAGCTGCAGCCCCTCAGCCCCTAACAGGGACGGGAATGAGGCAGCAGAGACACCTTCCCATGCCCCTGCCCGTGAGCAGGGTCACAGCTCATGCTAAAGGCTCTCCCAAACATCTGCACAGCACAGAGGCTGCTCGTCTGGCAGCCTTTGCCCTTATTGAGCCTTGGCCATGGATTGTTTCAGCATCTTTATATAAAATGCTACATTAAAATAACTGTCTTTTTCCTAGAAGACAATTAGAAGAGAATAAATCAAGGGGGGGAAAAAAAGTCTGATCTTTCCTAAATTGACAGCTATGGAAAATATTTCTCCCAAGGAGAAAGAACTTGCCACAACTTCAATCACAGCAAGATCTCAGCTGTCATTTTTTTCTTTAGGACAATATTTGGCATTAAAACCCTCAAATACACCAGTCTTACTCCCTCTTCCGTTGCAAACACCCTCTCTTGCAAACCTTAGCTGGGTCCCCTTGACACGACTCTGTGATGCTGTGGTCCCCTTGACATGATCCTGGTCATCCACCACTGTGATCCCCAATCAAAGAGATAGACTCCCAACAAAAAGCCCAACTCCTCAGTGCTGAGAACCCCCCAAAATCCTGCCTGTCCCTACCACCATGCTCCTTCCAGCATTCAATTCCCGTTGGAGAACGCGGCACGGAGACAGACACACACAGCCACTGTGACAACAGGCACTGTCTCAAGAGCTGGCTCTGAAGCAGTTACTGGTTTTTAATCATGGTCATCCCTTTCCCTCCCACCAGCACATCCCATTCTGTCTCTTTGGGCAGCGTCTGTCCCCCCAGCACTGCGAGAGCAGCATCTCCTCTGCAGGAAGGAAAAGCCCATCCATCCCACAGCAGGGTTGGAAAGCTGTTGCTGTCCAGGAAGCCTCAATGGGAGCAGGTGCCACTTTCCTAGTGCTGGAATTTCTGCAAGGGAGGCACAGGACTTCCTGCTCTCCCTGATCCCTGGCTGCCAGTGCCCAGCTCCAGCTCCCCCGGCCACTGGAGCAGACAGGGGAGTGCACAAAGAAACAACTCAGGGCGGGTGTTTGGTCAGTGGCTATGGCAGAGCCCTGCATTCCAGACACTTTTTGGAGGGGTCAGATCAGCATCACAGACTGAATCCCACTGCCACACCATGGAGTGTCTCACTCCTCCACCCCAAAAGGCAGAGGATTCCTGCTGCATCTCCTCAGACTGGCAGGAACCCCGGTCTCAGCCCTTGGCTGGCCTGGGAAATGCCATCAGGCTGGGACCCCCTGCCCAGTGGGTACAGGAGGCACACACTAGCTGTGGGGGGCACTTGGGACAAACAACAGCAGGGCCACACCTCAACACGAACCCACCCGTGTGCCAATCCCCTCCTGGGTCCCACAGGGCTCAGGGCACTGTCCCTGCCAGTCCCACCCAAGCCCTGGGGCAACCCCCATGTGCCAGGCACTGTCATTGTCACTGTCACTGGGCCAGGACAAGCCCATTTCCCACAGCCCCAGGCCCATTGCTGATCCCCCAACACTCAGTCTTAAGCCCATCCAGGAGCTCCAGCCTGTCCCTGGAGCAGCTGCTGGAGACAATTCTGTGGCACAGCCAACACTTACAGAAACACATTCAAATCAAAGTGCAGGTTTACCTTGCTGGCCAGAAAGAGGAGGAGCAGACAGCCCCTGCCCACACTCAGTGTCTGGGCTGGGACAGCTGGCCAGGACTGTGCTGAGCCACAGGGAGAAGAGCCAGAGGTACAGAGGAAGCTCCAGGAGAGGAAAAACCCACTGGCCCTTGCCTGCTGCCCTGCACCCCACTGCACCCCAGATCCAGAGAACAGAGTGAAGCCCACATCCTGTCAGGCTGGGAGAGGGGGACGGGGCCCAGGGCACCAGGCTGTGCCTGGAGCACAGGGACAGCAGCCACAGGCAGACCTTCCCAGACACCCTGAACACAAGAGGGACCACACCACAGTGGGAAGGACAAGCACCGCTCAGCCCCACTGCTGCCCAGTGCTCCTGCCTGGGCACCATGGTGCCACATGGAGAACATCAGCCCACAGCTGGGAGCAGGACAGGGAGACTCTTGGACAGGGCTCCCCTAAATGCA
The DNA here is from genome assembly GCA_008694505.1 of Cyanoderma ruficeps. Taxonomy (NCBI): domain Eukaryota; kingdom Metazoa; phylum Chordata; class Aves; order Passeriformes; family Timaliidae; genus Cyanoderma; species Cyanoderma ruficeps. Next base: position 1,039,156 of record VZDJ01000037.1, on the reverse strand, counting down.
GCTGGTGTAACTGGGACCAGGTGGGCCAGCCAGAACTTAACAGCCCAGGGGGCTCAAAGCGCAGCCCAGCCTCTCCCTTCTGGTTAAAATCACAGAATGTCCTGAAGCTTGAAGGGATCCACAAAGATCATCCAGCCCAACTCCTGGCCCTGCCCAGCCCCAGGGCTGTCCTCTGCCCAGCTCTGTGTGCAGGGGGTGGTCATCCCCCTCTGATGGGGGTGTCCAAGGCAACAGGATAAAGTAGCATCACCCAAAATCCTCCCACCTCCACAGCTTTTACTGACAACATGGTATTCGGCCTGTGTCCACTCCAGTCCCTCCACCTTCCAGCTGGCCAAAATGCTCTGCTCCAGCAGAGCTGGTCCCCAGGGCTCAGACATCTCCCCAGAAGAGACCCTCCCTTCACAGAGATGCCTTTCCTTCCTCAACATCCCTTCCCTCGCCTCCTCGCTGCCCTTCAGTGGCGAATGATCCCAGCCTGCCCAGTGCTTTGGGATCCTCAGTGGGGTTCTCCCGTCCCACACTGCATGGCATGCATGGCAGTGTCCCCAGTGGTGGGGGCTGGCTCCTACCTGCAGCACGGAGAGGCTGGTCTGCCCCGAGAGGCTGAGCTTCTCCTGCTCCGAAGGGTAGGCGTTGAAGCGGTGCTCGTACAGCCAGTCCCGCAGGATCTTCACCGACTCCTTGGGGAGGTTCCCCCTTCTCTTCCTCTTGCACTGCGAGGGGTCAGGGGATGTGGCGCCGTCCTCGTCCCCAGGGTCACTGTCCGACATGGTGGAGCTGCCCGCAGGACCTCCTTGGTTGAAGCCTGGCGATGGGGAACCAAAGGGAGCTTCAGGCGGTGTCCGGTCGGGGGAAGGGAAGGGGCCTCTCACCGACCTCCCCCCGCCTTCAACGAGGGGTCTCACCCCCTCTGGGCCCGCCTGGGGGAGAATCCCGAGGCAGAGACCCCCGGGGGGGGGGAAACAAACGACCGGCACCGGCGGGACAACAGGGGCACCAAACGGAGCCCCGGGGGTGCGGAGGAACTTCGCGCACGGCACGGGGCTCNGAAAGAGGCCGGAGCTGGAGAGTGGGAGAGGAACCACGCGGGGTCATTGTGCGGCGGGGATGGAGGCGGGGGCGGCTGTCACGGGCCGGGGGCTCGGCGGAGCGGGGCGGTGCGGGCCGGACCCCGTGGCCCCTCCGGCCGCAACAGGCAGCGAGGGGCCGGGGCCGCCGACAAAAAGCGGGGCAGCGGCAGCCGCGGCCCCCCGGGCGGCGGGGGAAGAGAAGAGCCCGAGAGTGGCCCCGGCCCCGCACTCCGCCGCCGGCCCCGAGTCATGCCCGGCCGGGCAAACTCCGCCGTAACTCCGAGTTGCAGCGGGGGCTGGCGGGACCCCCGCCCGCGGCTCCCGCAAACTTCGGGAGGCGCCGGCGCGGCCCGTCCCGCTCCGTCCCGCACAAAGGCGCGGGGCCGCCCCGCTCCCCCCGCGCCCCCCGGGATCCATCTTTGCGCTCACCCCCGGGCCGCCGCCGCCGCCTGGGAGCTCGCATGGGCCGCGCCGGGGTCTCGGTGCCGGGGCCGGTGCGGGGCCGTCCCGCGGCGGCAGGCGGGCAGCCGGGCGCGGCGGAAAGTTTTGGGTGGGCGGCGGTGACAGATGCCGAGACAGAGTTCCCTTTGTTCCCGAGGAGGCAGGAACTCGCCGGGCCCCCCGCCCCCGGCCCCGGCCCCGGCCCGCCCGCCCCCGGCTGTCACCGGGCACCGGGGGCCCCCGCCCCGCCGAGCCCCCCCTCCCCCGCCCCGCGGAGTCCCGGCCGGTACCTGGCGCCGGCGCACCCCGGGGCTCGGCCCCGCTACCGGACACGGCTCCCGGCGGGAGGGGGCAGGGACAGAGGGAGCCCCGGAGCCCCCCCCGCACCCGCCCGGCCCCGCGGAGCCCCCACCGCGGAGCTGCATCCGCACATGGGGCACCCCGGGGACACCCAGCCACGGGCACCCATCCCGGGACACTCACCTGGGGACACCCACCCAGGGACCTTGGAGCTTTTTCACCCAGAGACATCCACGCAGAGGTGCCCCACAAGACACTGCACAAGTTCCTTCCCCCTGACTGAATCCTGTAGCTGAGCCCCAGGGGTTACCTGTGTCTGTGGGCAGGGGACAGGGACAGGCCTTGTGACAGAAGCTGCAGGGCCGGGTGAGAATGACAACCCTGGGGACCTCAGAGCACCCTGAAGTTCCATCAGTGCTTCATTTTCTCCTTACCAGATGGGAAATCAGAAGCCCAGCACATCACTGCTCCCATGACAGAGGAAGGTGTTTCCAAGCCATGGTGGTGACCAAGAAGGAACCAGGTGGAACCCTTGCTGTGCCATGACCATCAGGGTGGCCAAGGCCTCTGGAAGCCCTTCTGCTCTCCTGGTGCCTCTTCATGACCACAGCAGAGCCCAAGGTCACCTTCAGAGTTTTGGAGACCTAATTGCTCCATTTATGTGCTGTTGGTTCAGGATGTGGTGAGCATGGGATTCGATTTCTTCACCAGTTCTGTGCCCTTCTGTGGTGTGGGGCTGGGTTGCATTTTACCCTCTGCCAGGTGCTCAGTGGAGCACAAGGGGATATGTCCATCATGGGTCTCCTGGAGCAGTGTCTTCATCAGTGAGAAGAAGAGAGAGGAGCTGCTCTGAGCAGTGGTGCCACATCCCAGCAGTGGTGATGGAGAAAGTGCCACCGTGGGAATGCAAGACAGCCCTGTCCTGCAGCCAGCTGAGAGCCCTGCCCCCTGAGAGACCCCAGATGGGGGTGCATCTCCTGGGGATGTCCTTTTCAAGATGTCCACCCCGTCTTGGGCACATCCACGCTCACCCTTGGCAGGCCAAGCACATGCATGTGCATCCCCCAGGGCCCTGTGTGCTGCTGGGGCACAGCACCCCCAAAGTCACTGGGTCCTGCTGCACCTCTCCCCACGAAGACCTGGCTTGATGTCACCCTGCCTAAGGGGCAGCTCCCCTCTCCCAGGCTCCATCACCTCTGCAGGCTGTGCTGCAGCTCCTCTCCCTCCCCTTTTTGCTGTTTGCAGGGTAAAAGGTGGGAATCCCTTCATGTACTGAAATCCCTTATTTTATGGGCGATTTTTGGTCTGGGAAAAGCACAATGTGTGGTGCAATAANAAAAAAAAAAAAAGAAAAGGAGAACTTCTTAAACAATTTCTTTTGTTGCTTCTAAATCTTCCATGACCTGAGTGGAACTGTGCCCCAAACTGCTGTTGCTGCATTAATGCCAAGGCAGCAGGGGCTGGTGAAGCTCAGGTGGGGTGTGGGGAGCCCTGGCAGCACCTCCCACCCTCTGTAGGGTCACTCCAGGGCAAGGAGCATCCCCTGGCCTCCTCTCACATCAGGCTGGCTCCTGCCCCAGCAAACCAGGGCCATCCCCAGGCAGGGAGGGCTCATCCTGCCCACTCTGCTCCCTCTGCAGCCTGGTGTGTGACACCCCAGAGCCCCCCAGACACCCCCTGGATGCTGCCCGGGGTCCGTGTCAGGCACAGTGCCCGAGCAGGATTGTCCTTCTGAGCAGTCTACTTTTGCTCCCACCTTTTGGAAGATGCTGGTTTAGTCTTCCACCGAATTGGGACAACTGGAAAATGGTCCCTGGGGTCAACCACCCTCCCAGGGCTGGGCCATGAGCCCCCACCCTGATCCCTCCACCCGCCTTTGCTCCCTGGACTGGCAGTGTGAAAGCAACTTTGGAAAATCCCATTGGGTGCCTAAGCAGAGCATGGAAAGAGCCTAAATCTTGGGCAAGCCCAGCCTGGCATCCCAGAGAGCTCCCAGCTGATGGAGAGTAAGGAGCCTCTGGGAGGAGGGGCCAGGGAAGGGGCTGTGGTGCGTCTCCCTGCCCTTCCCAGTACGAGCTTGTCTAGGCTGAGCCCGCTCGGCCCATTGACATGATAATACTACTAAACTTCAGCAATTTGAACAACAATCGGCCAACAAGAGCCTGAGGGGGAATACTGGAAACCCAGAGGGATTCTGGGAACCCCAAGATGATGCTGGAAATCCAGGGGAAGCTGGAACTCCCTGGGGAATCTGGAATTCCCAGGGGAATGCTTGGAAGCCCAGGGGGATGCTGGAATCCCCAGACAACCTCCCAGGGTATGGACACTTCCCAGACTGGACTCTCTTCCATTTTTTGCCTGTCCTCTGATATTCAATCTGCATTTTTTGCAAGGAAAATTGGATTTGTGGTTGGCTGTGCTGGCTGTTTGTTGCCACCCTGCCCTTGGGTCCACTGCTCCATCAGCAGGTCCTCCTCCCTGCTCAGGGCCACTGGAGCTGCTGCAGGCTGGGATTCCCCCAGTGGGACTGGTACTGGGAGATGGGCTCCAGCACTGGAGCCTCTCTCTTGGGCACTGCAGCCCCTCCATCTCCTCCTGCCCCTTCCCATGGGGAAGCACTGCTCTGTTTCCTTCCTGGAGGTCATAGGACAGGACAGACCCTCTCTCAGCAGGGACTGCTGTACCCTTGTTCTCTCTGGTGTTCCTCTAACCTACATCTTGGACACGGCAAGAGGAGTGTGGGGACACCAGGATGGAGCTCACAGCACTGGAGAAAAGCAAACACTTCTGGGTCAGGAGGTCCTGGGCTGCACTGGGAGCTGTGTCACACACCAGGCCCAGAGCTGGGCTGCCCAGTACAGGAGACAGGGACAGACTGGACAGAGTCCAGCACAAGGCCATGAAGGTGATGGAGGGACTGGAGCATCTCTGCCATGAGGAGAGGCTGAGAGCTGGGACTGCCCAGCCTGGAGCAGAGCAGGCTCAGGGCATCTCATCCCTGGGGATAAATACCCGGGGGAGGCTGCAGAGGGGACGGGGCCAGGGACAGCCCCAGGGGCCACGGGCACAAAGTGACACACAGGAGGGGCCCTCCAAGCTCAGGAGACACTTCTGCACTGGGAGCAGCTCTTCTAGACTGACCAAAAGTTTCACCCAATTTTGTGTCCCTCTGCCCCAAGTGAACACTGCTGAAATTAATGTCTTTATTTTGCTGCTATTCAATACCTTCGAAATGAGTCAGATCAGGTCCACCTGCTGCCTCTTCTGTTTCTGATGCAGCCCAAGTACAGTTGGCTTTCTGGGCTGCCAGTCCCCATGGTCAGGTCACATCCAATTTGTCCCCACCAGTACCCCCAAGTCCTTCTCCCAGGGCTTCTCTGAACCCACCCAGCCCCCGGCCTGTGCTGGGGCTGGGGCTGCCCTGACCCAGTGCAGGACCTTGCGCTTGGCCTGGTTGAACTTCATGAGGTTCACGTGAGCCCAGATAGTTTTGGGTTTCATAGATTAATCAAATCCCAGAATGGTTTGGGTTGGAGGGGACCTTAAAGCTCATCTCATTCCTCTCCCTGCCACATCTTCCACTATCCCAGAGTGCTCCAAATCCAGTCTAACCTGGCCTTGGACACTTCCAGGGGTGGGGTAGTCACAGCTGCTCTGGGAAACCTGTGCCAGTGGAATAAGTTAATTTACTCTTCCCATAAATACCCCAGTGTCCAATAAAATTTTTTTTTCTGCCTTGCTGCCTCAAGGTTGAAAGTGCCATGGTACCACCACAGCCATGGCAGTGAAGAGCAGCTCAGGCTGAGCAGTTTTGGCAGCTGCTTGAGGCAGCACCTCCGACAGCCCACGCTGGAGCCTGTGGCAGCTCCCAGCTCGGAGCAGCTGTGATTCCATCCCACTCCTGGTATTGCAAGGATCGGGGCCAGTTACACAAGGTGATCCCTTGGGGTCAGGGGGGCTGAGCATCACTCCTGGATGCAGCTGCCCCAGGAGCCGATCTGTCCACAGCTCCAGCATCAGCTCCTCTGCCCCAAAGTGATGTCTGTGGATGTTCACTTTGCTGGGTGCCCCAGTGAAGGAGGTTTTATAAAGCATCCAAGCCTCCAGAAGCCTTCAGGCCTGGGAACTCTCTCTGGCAGTGGCAGAACTGTAGGTTTTCTCTGGCACAGCAGTGAATTAGGGGAGAAGTTTGGTACCCATGAGGCTGGAGGTGGGCTGCTTTGGGACTGCTGCTGCAGAGCACAAGCCCTGACCTTGGGGAACTCCCTGGAGATCACAGGTTCAGCCCTTTCACATCTGACAATTTAGTTTCTTTTTCCTGGTGTTGGTAGTGCCTGCAAAATAGAAGCACTGAGACCAAGGAGAAGCTTTTCATTCATGGATATCTCCCAGGTGAGAGAGCATCACCTGGGGCCTGGCAAGTCTCTGATGCCTCTGATGCCAGCATATGCCCATGGAGCTCCCACAGACCCTATCCAAGCTTTCTCAGCACTGGGAGCATCTCTGCCATGCAATATGCCCTCACCAGGTATTGCAGGTTTGTCCCCCCATTCTAAATAAAGAATTGCTGGAAACTCATGCCTCCCTCCAGGGCAGGCTTCAAAGCAGCATTTTAAGACCACAGCTTCACAAGTTAGGAGCGCCCCATGCTCCCACACCCTTGTCAGAGTGGTGACAAATAACCAAACCAAGGGGACAAACCCCCTTCCCATTTTTATTTCTGCCTCTTGCTCCCCCACCCACCCAGGATGACACAGAAGGGTGGCCAAGCCCCTGGGACCCTGGACCAGCTGATGTGGGCGGCATGGTTGGCAACCTTGCCGAGTGTTTCTCGGCCCATTCTGACACAGGGGCCAAGCAGAACAACCTTCAGCCCGCCAGCTAAGGCAGGAAGTGATGCTCAAGCTGATTATACATCGTTTGAGAGCAATCTGGCTTCAAAACCAGGGCTGCCCTATTGGAAGGGGCCCTGGCTGACAAAGGCAGCAAGGTGAGGAGGTGCAGTGCCCAAATCCACCTTCCCAAACCCCCAGGCACAGCATGGCACTGGTCACGAGGCAGCCACACACAGCACACATCTGTCACACCCTTCAGGCTTTATACACCCCTTCAGCTTCCCAAATCCCTCAGATCTCAGGCTCTAAAGCCATAAAACAGCCAGAGAACAGGAACAAAGTGGGGGGTTCTTTCCTGAAGGGCGAGTGTGGGAGGAGAGGGAGAGAGGTTTTTCCTCTGTGTGATGGCCCTGAGTGGGGCTTGCTCAGGCTGGAGCCAGCCCAAATCCCTGCAGGTCAGCAGGGGATGCACCCCTGGGACCAGTAGTATGGTGGCTTTGAGGGGGTCAACGGCTGCTGGGGTGGTCAGAGCCAGGCTGGGGCACCCAGTGCGTGGGAGAGGTGATGGGAGGGAAGGGCTGGATGGGCACACAGTGACACAGTGATGGGAGTGTGTCCCCTCCAAGCGTGTCCTGATGCGGGGTGATGGTCCTGGGAGGTGTTGCCCATGAGAGGAATCTGCTGAGGGGCAGCAAGGGGGGCCAAGGGGCAGGGAGTGTGCACAGAATGAGGCAGAAGGGGTGAGTGACCCTCTAATCATCCTTGTCCTTGGCCCCGTGCTTCAGGATGCGAGTGAACTCCACGTAGTTGAAGTTGCCCTTTTTGTCGATGGGCGCCTCCCGGTACATCTCATCCACCTCCTCGTCAGTGAACCTGTCCCCCATGGTGGTCAGCAGCTCACGCAGGTGGTCCTCGTGGATGAAGCCTGCAAGGAGGGCAGGGGACAGCGTTAGCAGGGCGCACCAGGAGGGCTGAGCACGGCACCTTCACCTGTCCCAAAGACAGCACACTCTGGAGCTGCCTGGGGACTGTTCCCAGGCCGTGGCCCTGTGCTGGCTGCAGGGCAGAGGGGCTGTGCTGTACCTGACGCCTCCTCGTCAAAGCAGGCAAAGGCGTTGCGGATCACGTCCTCGGGGTCGGTGCCGTTCAGCTTCTCCCCAAACATGGTGAGGAACATGGTGAAGTTGATGGGCCCCGGCGCCTCACTCATCATCCCCTCCAGGTACTCATCAGTGGGGTTTTTCCCTGGGGGACACAGGCAGGGGGTGGATGCGGGGCCCTGCTCCCCCAGCTCCCATCCCCAGGATCAGCCCATGCAAACAGCTGGAATGGTTTTTATCCATTGCAAATTGATTTGCTGGTTCTTGTTCACCCACCCCATGAACATGGGAAGGGAGTTTCTGCAGTGCCCAGTGCTCCCCCTCAGCATCTCTCCCAATGCTTTCATCCACACCTGGGAACAAGCTCTGCCTCAGGGGAGGTGCAGTAATTAATTTGGGGGTTACTGGAATGAAGCCCATGGCTTTTCCCGTCCCCCTGACAACTCTGAGGAGAGGGGCAGCAACATCCTCACACAAGCCTTGTGCTGCTGATGTCCCCAGCACTGCTCCCACCATGGGTGCATCAGGGATAGTTCATCTGCTCTGCCGAGGTCTATGCCCCCAGTGCTGGCCCCTCTCTGCTCCCAGAGCTCCGGCTCCCTGGGAGGAGGGAAATCCCTCCCAGGGACAGGCAGGACCTCCAGAACAGGTTTGGCTGCCAGGTCAATCATTGACAGACCTCTCAAAGCGCAGTGGAGGTACCGCTGGGAGTGGGAGGAGGGAGCCGTGGTCTGCAGCAAAGGAGAATAGCTTGGGGCAGGGAGTGGGTACAGACCTGCAAGTCTCAACCAGTCCAGGTATCACACCAGCATGGGGACCAGCTTTTGTCAGCCCAGCTGAGAGCAATGGAAGGGCTTTGTTCCACATGGGACAGCCCCAGTGACATTCTGGGGTGAGACTACTCAAACACTCCGTGGCTGCAGCTGGTGGTTGCTCCCAGGGCAGAGCTTCTCAAGCCCCGAGGGTCTCTTCCCTTCTGGTGAGTGTGCCTGTGAGCAGCAACAGAGCTGCTGCCCTCGGACGCCTCACAAACACCCCTTCTCTCAGAAGGTGCTTGTGGAGCAGAGAAATCCCCCCCAGGCTTTGAGGCATCCCAGCACAGCCACTGTCCAGGGCTGGGTGTGGGCACAAGGTCACCCTGCAGCTCTCCCCGCTCCCAGGGGGTGCCGGGGCCAGAGGGACCTGCAGGGGCACGGGGGCAGGGTGTCCTCACCTAGGGAAGCCAGCATGTCGTGCAGATCCTCCTTGTCGATGAAGCCATCTCGGTTCTGGTCGATCATGTTGAAGGCCTCCTTGAACTCCTGGATCTGCGACTGGTCGAACATGGCGAAGACATTGGAGGTGGCGCGCTGGGGGCGCTTCTTAGTGGTCTTGGCTTTGGCACGTTTGCTGGACATCTTGGTGGCTGGGGGAGTACCTGGGGGCAGGAGCATCAGCAGGGCTGGGGACAGGCTGAGCCAGGGGGCCAGAGCAGGGACACACTGCCCCTGGCACCTCTGGTCCTGTGCCTCAGTTTCCCCAGCTGTCTCACACTTCGGCAACACAAGGAGATGAGACGGTCACAGGGTCAGACATGACTCGAGCTCTGACGAGTTCCATGGGCAGTCACAGAGCAGGCAGTGCTCACTGACACCCCTTCCCCAGGACTGTCCCCCAGGGCTTCAGGCAGCCCCCAAACCGACTTGCTGCCTGTCCTCTCTGCATATCCGGGCACAGGGAGAGACGCCCAGCCCAGCACACGGCTGGGTGCCAGTCCCAGGGCCATGGGGATGAATGTCTCGGCACTTCAGGCACTGTGGCCATGCCCCTCCACCTTCCCTCACTCCCTCAGGCTCTCCAGGCCCAGCCTGGCTGCCAAGTTGATGGGTCACCCTTGCACCCTCTGTGTTGCGGTGCAGAAGCAGCTCCAGCACCCAGCAGGAAGGGGTTATCTGCTCCAGGCACATTCCTCACACACCTCTGCTTCCCATGTCCATCCCTCCATTCCTCCATCCCTCCCTCCATCCACCCAGTCATCCATCCATCCAT
>VZDJ01000037.1:856130-1029329 GCA_008694505.1 Cyanoderma ruficeps | reverse complement strand
TCCATCCATCCATCCATCCATCCATCCATCCATCCATCCATCCATCCATCCATCCATCCATCCCACCTCCTGGTCGGTCAAAGGCCTCTCGCCACTGCCCTCCCTGTCCTGGTGATCCCCACCCTGCCTGGGGAGCCCACGGGAAGAGGCAGAGGGGAGAGGGGACCACTGACCTCAGAGGGCTGCAGAGCCAGGAGAGGAGCCAAGCAGCCCCAGGGCTGCGGGGCACTGAGGATGGTGCTGTTGTTACAGGTAATGAATGCCAGGAGAAGAGGGGGCAGCAGTGGGACAGATCCACTTTGGGGACACAACTAGGACCGTGTGTGTCCCATGGGGAATGGCAGAAGGACCATGTGGACCCCAAGCACCACAAAGGCAGGACAACAGCAGGAAAACCTGGTCCTTTCTAAGGTGGGGGTGGCTGTGCCCAGCTGGAACTGGGGCCCCCAGCAGGAACAGGGCTGGAGCAGAGAGCCCACTCCCATCCCAGGATGGCACCCAGGCCCCCTCAGTCTCCGATCAGGGGGTTGGTGGTGTCCCCAGGCTGAGGGATGCAGTCAGGGTTTGGGACACTGTGCTCCACGGGAGCTCAGTGTGCCCAGTGACCACTGACACTGCCTGAGAGGACGCTCAGGTTTCTCCCAAGGGAATCCTGCCAGGCTTAGCCCAGAAGGATGGCAGCAAAGCCCAGCTTGGCCTGTGGGACAGGCTGGGATGGTCCTGCGGGCCAGGCTGGCCCAAGGTCAGCCCAGGGAAGGGACACTGCTCCAAGCCCTCGTGTTTGTGCCGCAGCCGTTCCTCCCTCACACACAGCCCTGGGCCTCCTCCTGCCCAGTGTCCGGCTTGGGGAGCAGCTGCAGGAGCAATAGCAAATTAATGGATCATGAAGGGATTCCATGATGGAAGAGCAGAGAATCAGTCCTGTGCTCTGTGTGCCCTGTGCCTGGTGGGCAGCAGGACCTGGGCTCCTCATCGGTGCCCTGGGATGGAGCAATGGAGCCATATCCTATCTCATGGAGACACACCCCAGTGAGCTGCAGCAGGACTGTTCCTGCTGGGTTGGACACCCTGAGTGGGCAGCTCTGGAATCTGCTCTGGAGTCTGCTTCCCAGCTAGGTCCTTAGTGCTGATGCCATGGAGATCATGGGGACCTGGGGAACTTCCCCTGTTGCTGGCATGGACCAGAGCAGAGCAAACAACCTTCAAAGAGCCTGCCCTCCCCACACCAGACCCACTCTCCAGCTCTCTCCTTCCCCTCCTGCTATCACTCTCTCAAGGGGTAGCAGAGCAGGGCTGGGACAGGGGACCATCATCCTGGTCCTCAGCCTGCTGCAGTCTCCCGTTCCCACAGCTGGGCTGTGCTGGAAGAACATTCCAGGGGAATCAGGCAGTGCCAAATCACAGCCCAACACACTATGGTGACCAGCCAGGCTCAGAGGGGGCTGGGCACTCTTCCCACATGCTGAGAAGGTTCCCATCCCACTGTGGGAGCAACCACGGAGCCCAGGCAGGGCCCTTCATCTGCAGGGGACATGCCCCATGTCTCCAGGAGTCCTCCCTCATCCCCCATATGCCCCCCATTCCAGGATGGAATCCACACCTCCCTCAGCCCCTTCGTTTGTGCTGACCCCAGCACCTGACAGCAGCCACCAAACCACCCCACATCCTCCGAACCCTCTATCCTTTCCCAGTGCCCACCAGTAAAGGGATGTTTGTCACCAGCCAGCCAAGGGGAGCAGCAGGACTGGGAAGCCCAGCTGTGCCCACACTGGGTGAGCAGGAGACCTCATCCCCCAGTCCATCTCTGCCTGCTGCTTCCTCCAGCACCACAAAGCTCTTTGCAGCCTGCCAGCCCCTCTCTGAGTGGCCTGCCCGGCACCACCGAGTACCAGTGACACCCCCAGGTGGCATGGGCCGGTGACATCCCACAGCAGCAGCATGGGAAGCTCAGTTCAACACCACAACACCACCAGGTTCAGTCAGAGCCAGAAATAAAAGCTCTGCTGTTGGCCCATGGCACTGCGCTCAGCTTTCAAAACTCATCAAATTATAAGCAGAATTATTAATAGAAGACTATAGAAAAAAGCAGGACTTTTGATCTCACATATGAATTAATATTATCCAAATATTTACCCTGCCCTGACTGTGACCACCAGCAGCACAGCTTGGCACCCTCTCCCCACAGACAGTGCTCTTTAGCAGGATTAAATACAATTTTGACAGCACATGGATCTGCAGTTTGATCCAAAATGTGCCCTGGAAAGATGCTCAGTCCCAAGGTCCATCTCAGTCATTCTATCTCTGCTGTTTGACACCCGCCTTGGGCTGCCTGAGACCTGGGAAGAGATTTCTGGGTCAGTATGAGGAAAGGCTCCTGTGCATGGATTCTGTGCAGGGATCTGCAGCAAGACCTGATTCAGCTGGAGCAGTCCCTGCTCTGCACAAGGACTTGATGGCCACGGTCCCCTGGTCCTTGAAGCCATGCTTTCTGGGATTCCCAAAAACCCAGCTGCAGGAGCATTGCAGGGAATGCCTGGCCATGATGCCCTACGTGCTGGGGTAGGGCTCAGACAAACTGTGCAGCCACAAACCTCCAGCTTCCTCCTCAGCAAGAGAGAAAAGCATGGACACAGGTCCTGCTCCTGGCACCCCCTGCTGAAAGCCCCATCCCAGCACTGCTCCAGCCCAGGAACTGTGGATCCCGGGCAGCAGAGCCAAGGAGGTCAGTGCTGGGTGACACCATGACAGCCACACACTGATCTGGTCCCCAGCTCACCCCATCACCAGCTGCTCTTGTTCCCTTGTCCGTCTGCTGCTGCTCCTGCCAAAACAATCTCCCAGCCTCCTGCCACACCTGTGCCTCCCCCACCTGACAGCCAGACCCAAGGGACCATGGGGCTGACCTAAAGAGTTCATAAATTAGTAAATAGTTTAGTTTGAAAGAGGAAAGGACCCACGTTTATCAGAAATATAAACTGCCATGTGTTTCCTCCTTGGTGAAAACCAAGCAAGCAACTCCATCCTGGTGCTGCTTCCTGGCTGTGCTGGGGTGGGTGGGAGAAGCCAAAGGGACATGGCCGTGCTGCCAGGGCAGGCAGCCCCGTCCCAGCCTCATTCTTCCCCCTCCTGCTTCCACCCTCCCCTGCAGCTCTTCCCGTGCTGCTCCAGCTCACTACCCCGGTGGGAGCTGAGTGCTGGGCTGAGGGGGCTGTGACAGGCTGGGTGGTGCAAAGGAGGAGTGGCAGGCAGGGGACAGAGCAGCTCCTCTGGTAGAGGAAGCAGCCTATCCCCAGTCCCTGGGGTATTTATATGTATCCAGAAGTTATGATCTCCCAGGATATGCTCATAAGGGTTTCCCAAGGGTCGCTCTTCAGAAGCTGCTCCAGCAGGAGCCACCTCTGGAAGTGCTGAGGAGGCTGCAGTGGGACTGCCCTGCCATCTCTGGCACAGCCAGGCAGGGACATCTGCTCCAGGAGCTCCTCCACAAGATCCTGGCAGTGAGAGGCACGATATGCCTCCACTGGATGCTTTGGGTCAGGGAGGCAAAGAGTGATTCCAACAGCCTGGGCTGTCCCGTGGGACACTCCTGCAGGACAAACATTGGCTCCTCAGGGGAGACTGTGGTCAAACCTCTACCCAGTGCCACTTCCCAAAGTGAGTAGTGAATACAGGCAAGTCACGAGGCAGCCACACTCAATGGTGGGCAAGCACTGGCCACCCACCACATGAAGCCACCCGACAAACCCCCACAGGCAGCAGGTCCCATCCCTCCTCCAGAGTGGCACAAGGGCCAGAGGATGAGGTGGTGCCTTGCAGTATCCCCCAGGCACAGGAGGCTGCAGGGCAGTGCAGCAGCCTGGACATTGCTCCACCATAAAGCTCTGCCATCCACAGGCACCTCTCCAGCCCCAGGGCTGCTCACCGGGTGTCACGCTGGAGGAGAGAGCAGGGAGCAGCTCATCTTCCCTTCTTCATTTGTTGTTAAACCATCCCTGTCTTCCAGCACAGCCCTGTTCAGGATGCCTGTGGGATGTGGCATTGCTCAGCTTCACCACCGAGGGTTTCTGTGCCAGGGAAGCCCCAGTGCCAGCAGAGGCACCGGAAGCTGCGGGAGGAATCCTCAGGCCACTCGGCACTGCAGCAATGGAGACAACTGCCATTCTGCTCCTTTTATGGCCTTATTAGAGATGGGGGAAAGGGAGTCTGAAGGGGAGAGGAAAGCAGACCTCGAGCCCTGGGCTGTGTCTCCAGTCCAGCCACAGCCACGAGCACTGATGCCAGGGAGGAAGGGGAAGGGCAGTATCAGGGAGTCAGAGCAAAGTGTGCAGAGTTCATCCCAGCCCTTCTCCAGACACTGGGGACCTGGCCAGGTCCACGCACAGCTGTGGGGCTCAGCTGCAAGTTCAGCAGATGGTTTCTGGACTAGTTGCTTCCCACCGAGTTTAGGAGACAAGGACCTCACCATGTGACACACGCAAACCCTTCCAAAGCACAAGTTCTGCAGCCTCCCAGGAGAAGCTCTAGCACACCGTCAGTGAGCAAAGCACCCAGCACCTTCCTATACCCGAGGAGGCCGAGAAATGGACCACAGTCACAAGATCTTCATGGCCTCGGGCAATCAGCATAGTGCGTCCTGGCCAGAGTATCTTTCCAGGGGAATTAAGGGGCTCACCTCGGCGGGGGAATGTGGCTGCAGCGCCTCCGAGGGGGGAAGTGACCGCAAACTCCTCCTACAACCGCACAGAGCCTGCCAGGGAGAGAGGAAAAAAATTCCAGCGACTGAAGGAACCCAACCATCTTTGGTCAGCAGCGGTGGTTGTTAACACTTGGGGATGTTCCACTCCAAAGAATTCAGCTCTGGCCGCCGCCTTCTCCTACACATCCATGTTTTAGAGCTTGCCTGGCTTTTTTTACAGTCGAAACATTTTGTACCAAAAGGGCATGCTGGGAGGGAAGCCAAGAGGACTTCACGTTTTCATGGGAAAGACTAAACAAAACACAACATCCCTCTGTGCTTAAGGCTGAAGGAAATGAGCTAAATAAAGCATTTCTGCTTTGGAGAAGTTTATTGCCTGAAGTTGCTCCCAGGTCACTGGGGATATATCTGGAGCATCACGCATGCATCCGGATCTTGGCTCTGGTCATCAGCAAAAGGACTTGGAGGAAAAGCAGATGTTCCAGACTGGAACAGTCACAGAGATCAGGAGGTGGGTGAAGCCACGGGCTGCAGGATCTGCTCCTGCAGCTCTACCATTCTGGGGAAGCCGGCATGTCCCAGCTCCAAGGCACTACAGACAGTTACCCACAGCTTGGCTCAGGATCCATCCGCACCTGCCCTTGCCGGGACATTCCTGCTAGGATTGCTACATTCCGGCAAGGCACAACCAAGGATCCTCCTGCCACCTCGACCCGTCCGCAGGGCTGACCCCGGCACCAGCTCCACCGCCGCAGAGGTGGAGGGACGGCAGGGCTGCTCCCTCTGATCCCCTCGGCTCCATCCCTCCCGCTCCATCCCGCCCGGGGCCGCCCCTCTCCCCGCCACGGCCGCTCGTTCCCGTCCCGGGGCGGTCCCGGCGGCGCCGCCTCACCTGTCCCGGAGCGGGGAACCGCGGGAGCTGCCGGAGCCGCGGGACGTGCGGGAGCTGCGGGGCGACGGGCGCGGCTCTGCGGGACGCGGCTCCGCGGGGCGGGCGCGCCCAGGGTCCCCGCCCGCCCCGGCCCGGCCCGGCCCGGCCCATACAAGGCAGAAGAATGCGGCGGGGCCGGGGCCGCGGGGCCGGGACGGCGGGACAGCCTTATATAGACGAAAACAGCGGCCCACGCGTGCCCCGCGTCCCGCGGGGGGATGCGCAGCACCGGGCGGCACCGGGGACTGCGAACCCACGGCCAAACCTGCGCATCCCCGCCCGGTGACACCGGGGTGCCACGCCCTGTGGAGCCGAGGGCACCCGCGGGTGACACTGCCGGGGGCACAAGGGTCACCCTGAGCTCCCTGGAGCAGCTCTGGCTGCGGCGGGGCAGGTCCCTGCTGACAGGCGGGGGCTGCTGGAGGACCAGAGGCCCCTGGGGTTCCATGGAGAGGCGTCCACCGGCTGCACCATGGGCGGCTTCTGTCAATGGTCTCTGCAGCCCTGCAAAGGGAACAGTGGCCAGAAAGGTCAAGCAGCCCCTCAAAGGACCTCTAAAAAGTGGCCTGGACCAGAGAACAGCTGGGGGAACTGTCCATTCCCCAGCAGGGATCCAGAGCCTGGAGAAAGAGGGATGGGCTCCTGCCCTTCATGCAAGGCAGGACTCACGCTGATCCTGGGACACCTCTCCAGGGCAGCAGGTCTTGCTCACATTTCCTCCATCAGCGACTCTGAGCCTCACCACAGTCCTGCAGGCACCAAGAGGAGCTCCTGGTCCTATGGGCTCTCCCTTGGGAGGGTGATGCCCCTCCAGACATCATCCCAGAGGAGATTCATCTTTGTTTTGTGGAGTCCCACAACACCGGGGGCAGAATTCAGCCTGCAGAGGAGCAGGAAGGTGGAAGAGGGAGATGCCAGGAGTATTTCTGAGATGCAGTGTTCTTCTGGGGACCCAACCCTGAGTGGGCAGCCAGAGCAGGACTGCTCTGCTTAAGCATTCCTAGGAGCTCCATCACTGCCCATGGAGACGTTGAAGTTGAGGGCCAGACCCTGATCAGAGGTGCTGAGGGGGCAGCATGGAGTACCCAGGCTGCACTTGCACCAACACAGATGAAGAACAGAAATGAGTGGTGACAAAAATTAATCTTCAGCTGCCATTCTCCTGCAAGGCATCACTGCAAACAACAGCTACAAAGCAAAAAAATCCTGTTTCAACCCTGACATAAAAGCAGTGGCTGTGCCCTCTGGCAGCCTGGCCAGACCCTGCCCGAGGCGTGGAGTTTGTTCCTATTGGCTCAGAACACCAGTGACTTGCTCTATCAAGACCCTGCTTGACTTGGGGACATCATACCCATGTCCCTGTCGTGCTTGGGTGAAATCTGCAGGGGCACTGCCTCCTCTGGGGAGCCACAGACGTTCCTGACCCTTCATTGGAAGCAGATATCCTGCCTGCAGCCCCTCCAAAGGACAGGCTGCGGTCTCAGAAGCCAGCAAAATGCAGGAGTAGAGTTGGAAATGCTGCTGGCCATGCCAGGGTGGAAACAAGCCAGAGGAAGCACAGAACCTTTACCATGCCCATGAGCTGGATGATGGGGGGTGGGGGGAAGAGGGGGGGGGGGGCAGAAGGTTTTTCTTTTTAATTAAAAAAATAAGGAAATAGAAGGAAAAAAAAAAATCAGGAGTCAACCAGAGTGAGCTGCCACCCCGTGGCTGGTCCCAGAGTTTTCTGTGCTGGAGAAGCCCAGCCTCTGCAGGGTCTTGGTATTCCCAGGAGCCCAGCAGGAGCAGGACCCACCTCAAGTCCCTCTGGGGTGGCTGCTGCCCCCCACTGAGCCCTGGTTTCTCGCCACTGGACAAGTGTCCAGCCAGGCCCCTGTGAGGGGAGCTGGTGAAGAGAGGCTGTAGGCACGTGGCAGCTCCTTGCAGGCTTTGCAGCCCTACAGCTGAGCCACTTTGTGCTGTCCCCCATCCAGCCCTTCCTGCCTTCCATGCTTGTGCCCAGGGCTGCCCGTGCTGTCCTTCTTCCCTGCTTTTATGTGTCTGCCAAGACACATCCCTTACCAGGGCCTGTTTGTGTCCTCTGGCACCTCTCCTGCCTCTCTCTGGCTTTTTCTAGCCCAAATTAAATTTGCGTGTCTCTCTCTCTTAGGATCAGGCAATGGAAATGGAGTAAAATAAGCCTTTTTTTTAAAGAGTGTGAATTTTAGGTCAGTTTCCTGACCTAGGTGTCTTCATCATCATGCAAGCGTTTCCACATGGGGACAGTGACACTGTTTCCACTTTCCCCAAGCACCTGAGGAGTGTCCGGGGAGCAAGGCTGGAGCCAGGACATGTCTGGCCTGGCCCTGACATGGGGGTCAGAGGCAAAGGATCTGCCACAGACACAGTGATGACCCCACACTGTGTGCCCCCTTCCTGGTCATGCTACGAGGCTCCCTTGGCTTGGACCAGCCTCTGGCTTCTGGCAAATGCCCAAGGGGCTGGAGGTGATCAGGGGCCTGATGGCCTTGCAGGAGTAGAGCAGGATACTTTTTAAGTCCAGAGGTATCTTGCATAATCTGTGTTCAAATTACATGGCCCTGGCTGGAAGTGATCAGAGCTCTGGGACAAGGACTCCTCCACCTGTTCCCTCTGTGCCGACCCCACAGAGCCCACATTGGGTCAGCCTGCACCCATGAGCTCTAGGTCCTGCTGGCAGCAAAGCAGCTGCTGCTGGAGCATTTGGAGCTGCAGCTGGAGATGCTCAGCACATTGTGCTTCCAGGCCTGTGTGACAAAAAGAAATGCAGAACCTCAGGTCTGGAGTTTATTACTGGGAAAAAGGAACGGCAAAGTTCATGGTGTGCCAGTGGGATAGGCGCAGCAGGTGAGGGGGGAACGGCTCCACACAGGGCACCTGTGCAGGACAACCCCACTGGCACCAGTGAGGATCCCCATGGGATCCAGGGCTTCCAGCAGTGCCTGGAGTGACCCCAGCAGCACCAAGCTCAGCTGCCCATGGGCACCTGGAATATTGTCACTAAGCCCTTCTCTACCCACATAATCACATGCTGAGGAAGGTAACAAGAGAGTGAGACCCAACCATACACTCTGCCCACACCATGCAGGAGTAATTCCTGTACGTTTTTCTACTGCAGCTGGTCTGAGTACCACTGCTCCTGGAAGGCAAGAACATAAAGAACAGTCAAACCCCCATACGTTCAGCTGCTCTAAGGTCAGATGAATAACCAGGTAAGAAGCTGCACAACCTAAGGTAAGCTGCATAACCTAAGGTGTGCATCCCAAGGACTCCTAACCCTCTGGCCCTGTAGAGCCTCCACAGCCTGGCTGTGCACCGGGATACCCTGTGGCGGCCGTGTTTGCAGGCTCAGTGACACTGCAGGGCTGCGAAGGGCTGTCCCCTCTCCCACCCAGCAACACCGGCACTGCCGTCTGACCCTTTCGCTGGAGAGGGGCGCTGCCAGGCTGAAACTCCCTTCCCTTCCCTTCCCTTCCCTTCCCTTCCCTTCCCGCCCCCTCTCGCCCGCCGTAGGGCGGCGGCCCCGCCCCTGTCACGTGTCCCGGGGCCGCACTGCGATTGGCGGCGCGCGGCGGAGCCGGGCCGGTTCCGGGCCGGCCGGGCGGATCCCGGCGCAGGATCCCGGCGGATCCCGGCGGTGCGGGATGAGCGGCGGGCGGCGCCGGGACGAGCCGCCGCACTCGCAGCACCACGCGGTGGCCAACGGCGGCGCGGCCGGGCGCGGCTCCGTGTGGGGCAAAGCGCTGCGCAGCGACTCCGCTTGGCACGACAAGGTGGGACCGCGGCGGCGGGACAGGAGGGGGCCCTGAGGGGCGGGCTCGGCGGGCCGGGGCTCGCCCGGCGCGGCGGCTCCGTCCCGCGGGGGTGCCGGAGGAGCCGCCGTCCCTGAGTGCGGTTGAAACCCCTGCGGAGACCCGCCGGGCTGAGCCGGTGCCGCTCCCGGGCCGTGCCGGGGCTGTGGCGGGGCTCGGCGGCGCCCCGTGCCCGCAGCCCCGTGAGCGGCGGGGGTTTCTGTAGGGTAAATGCTCGTGTTCGAGTGCGGCCGCCGCACCGATAAACAGAGCTGTGTTCTTCCCGATCCCCTGTGCCCGGCCCGTGGCCCGACCGTGCCCCCGCAGGGAGAGGCGCCGCAGCACACCCAGCTCTTTGCTCTTTGGGCGTGGAGCCAAGGGAAACACAATATTAAGACACCTCAGTTACTTTTGGCTTGTGGTTTAAAAGTCTTCTCGGATTAAATGAAAATTTCCCTTGTGTAGTTCAAGGAACACGAGAAATAGAATCGGCTTTCCGAAGTTTTCTGTGCACGTCTGCCATGTGCTGCAGTGCTGCTGCTCCCGGCAGCACAGCCACGAGGTGCCCGGAGCTCCCGCTGGATCCCGGCTCCTGCCGGACCCCTGCCACGGCCTGGGCACACAGCGTGTGTTCCAGGGTCTCTGCTCCCTGGTTTTGGCTTTGCTTTTGGCGTGGGGAAGGGGCACACTCTGTTTCCTTGGGGGACAGACAGAAATCTGTGTTTCTTTTTCCTTACCTGTCGCTCCCCAAACTGATGGGGCTTGTGTGTCCCTGCCCCCTCGCCTCTGGCAGGTGGAGCTGGAATTTCAGAGTCAGCAGGGGAGCAGGGACGGCTGTGCCAATGTTTTGATACAATAGGATGTGAACTGAAGGCTGAACTGCCTGACAAGTGCAGTGACCAGGAGAAATGTCTGTATCTGACATGGATTCACATCTTCCACATGGAGATGAACAGCTGGCACATCCCACAGGCTTTGGGGGGATCACAAAGACTTTGGTGTTTGGGGGGGTGCTGCGACAATCCCAGTCCTGAGGAGGCAAGGAAAAGAGATGTGAGCTGAAGTCAATCTTTTTAAAGTGTGAGCCAGCACTGTTAGGCTGCAGTAGCTGCAGGAGTGTGGGCCCTTGGACAAGGAGGAATGCATACCCCTGCTGCTCAGGAAGCACAGGAGCTCCCATGGCACGAGTGAGGTACAGCTGTGCCTTGGAGCTGCCCTGAGCCCTGAAGGCTCTTGGGTGCAGGGGAGCCTGGGCCAGAGTGGGTAGAACAGTCTTAAAGCATAAACAGTTCTTTTATTCCAGGCGATTATTATTGCACCTTTAGTAAATAAGGGGACTAGAGACTTGTTTGCCTCTGCAGTTGGCCCGTCAGAGGAAAAGCTGTGTGTTTGATGTGGAAGCAGAGAAGTCCAGGGTGCACAATGCCCCAAGCTGCTTTATCTGTTCTGAGTGCAATATTTTATACTCTGAGTGGAGAACTAAGTGTTCAGTATGCTGAATTTTCACCTGTTAATTGTGTGGTGCTTTAAAAAGAGGAAATTTAATAAGTGCCAATTTTTTTCTTGTGCTTTATCTCCTCAGGACGAGTTTTTAGATGTGATCTACTGGTTCCGGCAGATCATTGCTGTTATTTTGGGAATCATCTGGGGAGTAGTTCCATTGAAGGGATTCGTGGGAATAGCAGTGTAAGCTTTATTTCCTTTTCTGTCTTGTGTACTTTCCCACATTTGGCCTGGCCTGGGAGCCTGTTTGAGGCTGTGCTGTTAACAGTGGGTTGGCTAAAGGCAGGCTCTGCCTGCTCTGTGTCTCACAGCCAACGTTTCATTCCATTGTTGGTTGCCATGAAATTCATCCAAATCATAACATGTCTATCAGTCACTTTTTCCTCAGCCTGATTAATACTTTTAAAAATTTATTATTTGTTATTAAAGGGAGCAATGGCAGAAGAAGGGAACTAGCATTTCAGTTGACTTGGTGTGTGTGTCCTGCATGTGTGAGAGGGGCTGTGAGTGTGGTGCCAGGTATGATCACCCAGAAAGGAGTGTCCATGGGGGGAAGGTGTGCATGTCCTGGTCTTTGAGCCTGGCTCAGACAGGAAGCTCTGTCAGCAGATAAGAGGGGCAGCTGCTCTGTGAAGAAGAAAAGGTTTGTTCAGAACAGGAGGGACTCCAGGTCCCAAGCAGGCACAGTGGCACTGGCACAGTGGCACCAGCAGAGCTCAGCAGTACTCCTGGCTTCCTGACATGGCTCTTTCAGCCATGGGGTGGGGAAGGCAGTGCCTGAATGGGGTATGTGGATTGAATCCCAAGACATGGGAGCCAGGTCACTGCCTCTTGCAGTGAGTTATGGAGAGAAAATCTGTTTGGCCCTGACACGTGCCTGGAAGTGTTCAAGGGACAGCAGAGCTGGGGACACAGCCCTGCTCTCTCACACTGGCTCTGCTCTGGGGAGTCTCTGTTTGCAAATGTCTCTGCTAGCCAAGGTCTCAATAGTAAAGCTCCAGCCTCACAGATTTTCTTAAGCAAAATTCAGTTGTCATCTTGTCTCTTGTCCCGAAAGTTCTCGTTTTGGCAAGAAAGGGGAGGAGTGATGCTCGGGCAGTACAAACAGATAAATCTGAAGTACCCTCAGGAACATTTAATTGTTCTTACATAGTCACCATTAATTGACAAGGCACCTTCAGGCACCTAATCCAGTTCCTGTACTAAATGTAAACAAGAGGGATTTGGTATACAGTGGAAAACCAAAAGGTGCTGGAAGTGCGTGTGTGGTTTCTCTGTGCTGTGCAGTGACACAGCTGCTCAAACCGTGTGTGTTGTCATCCCACCCTTCCCACACAGCCTTCCTTGCAGGACATGGACCTGTCCCTGCCCAGGCTGCCTCAGCCCCAAGCTGGGGTGGTGTAAAGCCAAACCTGTCTTAGGCCCCAGTGCTGGGGCTCAAGGGCACTGTTGAGTCTCCCTGGCTCTCATCTCTTCCCTGTTTGGTCCTGGGATGCTTGCAGGGATCTAACCCTGAGCATGGAGGTGACAGTTTTCCCTCCCAGCCACCTCAGAATCAAGAAGTACACACGGGTTCTCCATGAGGGCAGATCTGCTGTCGATCTGCAGGACAGGAGAACCTGCAGGTTTGGAGATCTGAGGATATTTCCAGCTTTTGACTTCTGCCTCTTGAGCCTTACTAGGAGTAGGTTGTGCCTTGTCAGGTGAACTTCATCCCAACCTGGCAAGCTCACCTGGAGGGGCTGTTTCGAGGAAGTGACTGAGCTGCCTGGGAAGCGTTGAAGGAAAAGAATTCCTCTTTGCTTCCTCTCCACTGTGGATGAAAGCTATTTCACTGTATGGCATGTGGGATACCTGCAGCCTGTACCACTGGCATGATGGTTCCTAACCTCTCCCTGCAGATTCTGCCTGATCAATGCTGGTGTTCTGTACCTCTACTTCAGCAGCTTCCAGCAGATAGATGAAGAGGAATATGGTGGGACGTGGGAGCTAACGAAGGAGGGATTCATGACATCTTTTGCACTGTTTCTGGTAATGCATCTTGCTGTCCTTAAGATGATTTGTGAATTGTGTTGGTGCACTCTCTGAAGACCTGGAAGGAGAGCAGGGGAAGTGGTGAGAGAAAACGGATTTGTGAACACCATCAAATAAGTGGCAGTGATTGGGAAAGAAAATCCCAAAATCTGATGGCTGCTGCCTGTGAAATACAGTGCTGATGCCTGGGATTTCTCTGTAGTAAAGGATGCATCAACCACTCCCATCCGCTGTCCCAGATATCCTGGTGGAGTTCCATTCCATCTAGGGCTAGTTACACCTGCACTGGTGTTTTTGGGTGTCTGTTTTTCCCTTCCTCCCCTCCACCAAGTATCTGATCACAGCACTGGATTAGTTGGTGCCTCTAAATCCCTGGAGGGGCTGTGGTGGGATTTTAATGTGGAGAGGCTGGGCACCAGGCAGAGGAGTTGAATGCCACCATTTGTGGCAAGTGGTGAGCCTAACATCTCTCCAAGATCACCTCAAAGGTGGAATTCAGTCCCCCACTGAGAGCAAGGCCTGAGGCTCATTTGCTGTGTCTGAGACCTCTCCAGAGGCATCCAAATAACCTTCCTTTCTTTCCCACAGGTTGTTTGGATAATCTTCTATACTGCCATCCACTATGATTGACACAGTCTGCAGCATTTGCCTGTTAAATCAATCGTCAATAAATAGAGAAGTTTTTAATAAATCATAGTCTTTAGTGGACTGGTGGCAAAGTGGGGAAGTCAAACCAGCTCTCCTCTGCACCTGTGGTCTGGGTAGCCTGGAGGAGCCCCAGCTCTTCTGCTGGAGAAGCCTGTCTCCGTTTTATATACACGTGAATTATTGGAACTATTAAAAAGCCATTGGAATTTTTGGAAGTGGTTCAAGACTGTTCAAATTTGGAACTTTCTGTGACTCTAGCCAGTAACTCTTATCAAACTCCTGTGTGCTGAAGGTTGAATCTGTTAATTTAATATATGTATGCCCTTCTGTTTGAAATCTGTCATTAAACTCTGACTTGTCTTCCATGGTTGTCCTTTAGACAAACAATGTTTCAAAAGCAGTTGTAGGTATGTGGGCAGAAGGCACGGCAGCACCCAGGACGTGAGCTAGTGGCTGTCCTTAGCATGTTTTGTAGTAACCAGATCTGATTTGATTAAACAGACTATGTTGTTAGCATTTCTAATATTTTTTTTTTGTCTTACTTGCAAATCAGTTGTCGATCAGAATTTTTAAATGCTTTTTGCCGAAGACAAATTTTTAAGTGATTTTGCTAGGAAGAACTGATTCATTTGGTGAACCAAGATGTATTCAGGAGGCTTAGAAGCTCCACTGCACTCTGTCAGCCTGACTACCAAGTTGCCATCACATACCTCAGAGCTTCGTAGTCTCGAAGGAGTCATTCTGGAGACACCCTGTTAAATGTCAGCGTTTCAATTTGGTTTTAAACTCTTGAATTCAACTGCTCTTTGTTCGTAAATGCAGGAGACTAAAACACAATCGAGGCAGCTATTATCTTAAATGCAGAAGTACCAACTTGCAGATTGGGCAGAGTACACAACTTCTGGTTTGGGAGGTGCTTGATCACTTCATAGCTCAGTCCCTCCCTAGTCATGCCCTTTTTGTGCATCAATGGGGAGTCTCTGCTTTAAGGTATTTTTTAAGAATGTGTCTTTCAGAAATAGTTCTTGGGAAACACGCACAGTCCTTGTTATTGTCAGAGGACCTTTTAGTCTTGTTGCCATGTGGTCCTTGCTTCTCTACACAGCTCAGGCACCCAAAAAGAGTCCTGACCTAACGCTGCCTTATAGTGAGGGGTTGGTAGTTTAGAGTGCTCTTGCTGCAAGCCTGCATTGCCTCCTTGCTGGTGGAAGTGCCACAGCCTGGCTCTCAGTGGGAGTGCAAAGCCAGGGATCTCCATCTCCAAGTGCTGAGCCAGGGCGCGCCTCCATTCTTACCAGGGAAAGTCTGTCTGTTCTTGGTGAAGAAACAGCCCTGGTTATTTTGGGTCCTTGGGATGCCAAGGGAAGAGTGCAATAGCAGACAGCTTCTCCTACTTTGAGTGGTCAATTTAAGTAAATGATCTCAATAAAAACTTCTTTATTTTCTCCTCCGTTTCCCAAAACTTGCCCAGACTTTTAGTCTGCTACTTTCTCTTCCTCTCCTATCAGCTGAAATCATTAACTTCCCATTAGAATTGCATAGCCTGTTAGTTCTAGGTCACCCTTTCCTGCTGGCATCTGTCTGCATCTTAGCTGCTTGCAGCCATCAGTAAAACCATTGTATACTTGAAATGCTCCAATAAATGTTGCCTGAATAATCCACTGTGCAGCTTCTGTGTCCTCTGGTCTTTGATGTTTTGTAAAACGGTGGCAGTGGGGGATTCCTTTCAGAGGAAATGGCTTTCAGATTTTTTGGTAAAGTTTTTGGGATTCTTGGGTCTCTTGTGCTGCACTTTGAGAAGAGGCCAGAAGCATTTGCAGTGGTAGCTAATGCTTAGATCCACGCTTCAGCCAAGCAGGCTAAGCTGTGTTGCCTGTTCAAGCTCTTCTGCTTTAGTGACTGTCCCTGCCCTGTGACACACTGAGTCACTGCCCATTCCAGAGTGCTCAGGTGTGGTCTGAAGCAGGACCTGGAGCTCTGCTGTACCATGTGCAGAGAGTGCAGAGCTGCTCCCTTGACCCTTTGCTCTATTCCTTGCTTGTCTGTGCTCCCACCAGCTCAGTTCCTTGGACAGTTCAGTTCAGTTCCAGTTGCTGGAAGCTGAATCTGAACTGAGGAGGATCATGACAGACATTGTTAACAGACATTGGCCTCTGGATCTCTTTAAGGCTCTTTGTAAAGAATTTACTGATTGCTGTTGTTCCGCTGCAGGTTTTTTATCTCTTCAGGTTCCTGTTTTAAGGAGTGCCTTGGGGGCTAGG
Source organism: Cyanoderma ruficeps (assembly GCA_008694505.1). Classification (NCBI taxonomy): domain Eukaryota; kingdom Metazoa; phylum Chordata; class Aves; order Passeriformes; family Timaliidae; genus Cyanoderma; species Cyanoderma ruficeps. Next base: position 1,013,447 of record VZDJ01000037.1, on the reverse strand, counting down.
AGCCAGTATCCCCTGTGCTGGGCAGCAGGAGAACTAAATCTTCGGTGCCTGCTCATGAAGGAAGGAGATAATTTTAAGAAGCTCAAGAGAATGTGGCAGCTAGCAGAAGGGAGCTGAGCATCCTACAAACGATGAGAACTGTAAATACAGGGGGCACTTGCAGGGATTTGAGAGGTTGACACAGGAATGCTCTAACAGAGAGCATGGTTTGGTACTGGGAGGGCAGGAGAGCAGTGGCTGACAGGAGCAGGGAATGCTGTGGGAAAGCAGAGCTTGGGCAGCACCCCTGCCCTCACGATTCTGCACTGGCACAAGAAGCTTGCCCTGTACTCTGCTCCTTGGTGGGAGGGCCAGTGCCTGGTGGGGGTCAGTGGTACCACAGAGCCTCAGCTCAGGGAGAAAAATGTCCTTCCTGCACTGGAGAGCTGGGCTGTGGGAGCCCCAGTTGATAGGATGCAGTTGCAGCAGCAGCTGTATCCTCACCGAGCTGACACAGAGGCTGCATTGCCCACAGTGGAGCTCCCTGCTAAGCTGCAGGCCTGCAGAACATCACCTTAGCTTTCAGCAAAGAGCAGCCAGTGTCTGGCAGGAGAGAGGGAGGTATCCCCCGGCCTAACCTTGCTGAGAGGTGAGCAGCAAGTGTTCTGTGCGGTGGAACTGGTAAAGGAGTTTCTGGTGGTCCTTGGACTCCCAGGCACAGAATGTGCTGAAATTAATGCAAGTTACTGTGGGTGTTAAAGGGAGAAACCTCGGGTAGGTGCCAAGGGGTGTTGGAGGGTGGCTGTGCCCCCAGGCATCTCAAGTTCTGCCAATCCCAGCTGTCAGATCCCAGCTAGACCTGCCACTGGCACTGAGCAGTGCTTGTTGGGGTGGCAGCACCTCCCAAGGAGCCTCTGTTCCCTTCATGGGGTGTCACCATTTCTGCAGATCCCCAGATCGATTTCAAAGCTTGCAAAACTGCGCTCACAGCTGTTGGCTTTCAGGTGTCACAAAGCTTGTAACATCATACATTCAAATAAACTTCTTTTATAAACCAATTAAACTAGATAAACCAATTAAACCTCAGCAAGCATTTAAATACAGATTCGTGCTGTGAAGTAGAATTGGAACTATCTGACTATATGAATTCTCAAGATTTTAGAAGGGTACCCTGGAACACACAATCCCTATGCAATGAGCTGAGGGCTCTCAGCCTCAAGGAGTTTCCAGAGCCTCCTTCCAGAGCCCATGGGACTGATCTGTGATAGGACAGAGTCACATGAACCTTCCCTGACCGGGGCTCTCTCCTGCCACACCACAACCACAGGGGACCGTCAGGCTGGAGCCAGCCATGACATGTCCGAGGGGGGTGACAAGTCACCGGCCAGAGGGGCTGAGGTGGCTGCTCCTGCCACAGCCAATTGCTTTGGGTTAGTCATAAACACCAGAGGCAAAGGCTGGGTTAGTGGGTTGATCCTCTGCCAGGCAGTGGGTGGAAGAGGAAGCAGTATGGATGTAGATCCTGGCCTTGGAGAAGATGCAGTGGTGGGGAAGAAACCCCTCCAGCTGCTGGGGATGGGGAGACTGGAGAAATGCCTGAAAGTGGAGCAGGCTGAGACTGGTTTGCAAAAGCTAAACTATCCTACTCCTGTCCCTAAATAAATATTCCTATTTATTTATTTACTATAGCTGGCAATGGCCATGATGCCCTTGGGCTGCTGGAGGTACAACCAAAACCTTGCCAGTGCCTCCACCACAAAGGAAGATTTAAAAGTCCCTGTGTCGAGGAGCACCAAGCCAGTGGAGCTGCTCATGCAGGGGATTAGCTGGCTCATTGGAGGATGAGAAAGTAGGACACATACCTGTCAGGTGACCTCCCCAGAGCCAAACAGCCCAGCACTCCGCATGCTCTGCCTTCCAAAACAACAGATGTCCAGGATACATTGGGGCAGTAGACAGATTTTTCAGATCTGGCAGCCAAAGAGCCAAGTGTGTGTGCTAAGTCAAGAGAGGTCAGTGTTGTTGCAGGGATAAGGAATTTTCACAAATTTGGACCATGGAAAGAAACCACATCCTCCATCTTCCAGTTATTTTACTGGTGGTTTTTAGGTCAATCTCTGGAAGAAGTGTAGGGGAAAATTTAAATGTTTCAGCAAATTTGATCTCAGAAACATCCACGTAATCCAGGCTCCTCAACGCACGTAAGTCCACCACAACTCTTTGCCAAACAGGAGCTGTTGGTAACCACAGCTCAGGCCTGCCCTAGGCATGGCTGGTCCTGTGCCCCCGTTTGTGCTCCCCCAGCTTTGTGCTGGCTCGCTGTGCTGCCCAGCAGCCCCAGCCCCTCCTCATACCTGTGCTGGTGCTGCTGGAGCCAGGAGCAGGGAGCCACCTGGCCAGCTGCACCTGCAAACACCAACCCAAAACCACTGTGCTGTGGAGGGAACCACGGTCTCCAGCTCTCATCCCAGAGGGCCACATGCATGAGCTGCCAGCGATTGAAGGAAGGCTCTGTGAGAGCAGAGACCCGGCTGCTCTGGGGCAATGTCACAGCATCTCTTGCTGATGGTCCCGCTGGGTGCTGGTGCCCTCTTGGCCCGTGACAAGGGGTGACACGTGGGCCCCCCTGCTACGGGCTGGCTGGGGCAGAAACATAATATCCATGCACATCCCCTGGAAAACTCTTCCAGCCTTCTGAGGAGTCTCGGATCCAGCTCCCTGGAGGCTTGGCCGAAACACGACCCGCCTGGTGCGGGGGGGCCGGGGCTGATCCCCCCCCGTGTGGGTCAGGGGCGAAGGGGAGCTCGGGCCATGGAGCAGCCCCGGCTGGAGCCGGGCCCGGCCCCTCCGCTCTGCCCCGACCCGCGCCGCACCCGATGTCGGGTCCCGGTGCTGGCTGTCCCCGGCAGCACCCAGGACAAACGCGGGCTGCCGTGCCGGCCCCGCTGACGGAGCGGCCCGGAGCTCCCCTGGCCCGGGGAGGAGCCGCCCCGCCCGGCCCGGCCCCTTCCGGCGGCGCCGAGCGGCTCCTTTTGCCCGGGAGCGGTGGCCCCGGCGCCGTTGTGGGTCCCGGCTCGGCTCGGGTGTCCCGGCTCGGCGTGACCCGGTTCGGAGTGACCCGGCGATGGCGGTGCCGGCGGAGGCGGTGCCGGGCCGGCAGCGGGCCCTGGCCGCCGGCTCCCCCGTGGACTACATGAGCATCACCAGCTTCCCGCGGCTGCCCGAGGAGGAGCCAAGCGGCGCGGCCGAGAGCGGCCTCCGCGCCCGCAAGGAGGAGGACGCGTTCCTGGGCGAGCAGGACACGGGTGAGGGGCGGCGGCAGAGCCCGCCCGCGGCCCCCGGAACCCCCCGGCCCTCGGCCCCGCGCCCGGAGCGGGGCTCCCCGGGCTCCCGCCGTCCCTGTGCCCCGGCCCCGCGTTCACCCTGAGGGACGGAAGGCAGCCAGAGATCAAGGGGTTTGGCACAGACCCTCCCAGGGCAGCCTGGATTGTGCGTTCTCCCACAGCCAGCTTGGCCTTCCAGCCTGGACCACTTGTGCATGGCCTCCTTGCATGCTCCTTGAGCATCTCTCCACCTGGTATGCTCCTTGAGCATCCCCCTACCCTGGGGTGCTCCTTGCATATCCCTCGGTCTGGGATGTTCCATCCCTCTGGTGCTCAGCTGGAATGAAGTCAGGTGATCATTTGATCTGTAAGAAAATCCTCTGCCTATTTTTAACTGATTGCTAACTCCTCCATAGTTGAGAGAAATGCTGTTTCTCCCCCATGTCATGATTCTTCAAGTGGTGTTGCCCTTCTCCCCTGGGGCTGGTTCCCAGTCTGGGTGCCTGCCAGACCCCGGGCCCATGTTTCCACAGCTCCAGGCACCCCTTGCCCCCTGCCCTATCCCACCATGCCCACGGGTGAAGCTCCCATTGCCCGTTTCCACCCTGTGCTCTCCTGACTGTCGAGGCAAAGCCACTGCCTGCAGGGGTGTGGGAACAGCTCTCCTGGAAGCACGAAGCCTTGTCACACACCCAGAATCTGGTGCAGTTTTGGCAGTGCCAATACCTGCAGGTGGGGCAGCTGGAGAAGAGAGCTGCTGCTCTCCTGACACTTGTTGCCAGAGCACCTGCAGAGCCCACCAGCACCTCCAGTCTCTGCTGTCTCCTCTGCAGCAGCTCCAGACGTGAGGTGGCCCTGGTTCTCCAAAGCATTGGCACCTCCATAAAGCCACACCTCCTTCATGGCCCCACAGAAGCCAAGGGGGATTTGGTGGCTTCTCTTTCAAAGCATGCACATTGGTGGTGGGATGGGCAGCTGTGCAGACTGCTTCTTGCTCCCCCCACTCCCAAGTGACCCCTTCCAGTTGCTCCCACCCCCACAGCACAGCTCTGCTGTCCCTGTGCAACATCAGTGATCACAGAGATTGAAAATAGGATGTCTGTGGTAGAGAATGGAGGTCTGTGGTGGGAGGGCTGTGGGCTGCCCTCTTCCACAGCTGCTTCCTAGGTATTCATGGCCCCTCCTGCTGGACTGGCCTGTCACCTGAGCGAAGGGATGGTGTCCTGGAGGGATTGGGCAGAGGAGTCCAGCTCACTCCTTGCTGTTTCCCTGCAGGTGGGGCTGGGACCTCACTCAGTTGTGTGAGGGGCTGTATGTGACATCCCACCCCAACCCCAATGGCAGCCCCTGCCAGGCCAGTTGTGGCCCCCACTGAGGCCAGCAGCCAGTCCTCCCACTCAGTCCAGCTCACTTAGACCAGAAGCCCATGAGGGGCCCAGTGTATGCTCAGAGGCTCAGGCTGGAAAAGCTGAGCCTTTCCTAGTCCCACTCCTAAACCACCACAGCACAAATGAGATTTAATTCACGCTGAGGGGATTCCCTGGTTGTGGGAGTTTACTCTTGGGTGCAGCATCACTGAAATTAAAACTCCTTCCCTCCCTGGCCTCAGGAGAGCTGCAGCCAGGTCATGTTAGTGCCATGACAAGGGCTGGGCTGGCAGTGCCCAGAGTGATATCACCTGCCAGAGCAGACAGACAGGCAGTTGATGGGAGTTGTGGGCTTTCCTGCTCACTCCCCTCTCCTCTTCCAAACCCAGGAAACATCTGTATGGAGGGACAAGCTTCTCGTCTTTTCCACTTGATGCCCCTCTTTTTCTATTATGGATGCACAGAGCACTGCAGCCCCTGAAAAAATTCTTCCAGGAGCCCTGGATGATGTCCTGAGCTCCTTGGTCCCCTTCAGAGCCCGTGAGGGATGGGCACGACCTCACAGCTGCCCCAGCAGCTCCGTGTGCCTGGCAGCAAGTGGGATGGGCAGGGCATCCTTAGCCAGTGTCCTCCCAGCACAAGGGCAGCCACTGACACAGAGATTCAAGGCATCTTTCAGAGCAAAACAAGATTTTTTCATTCTGCTGAGGTCCAGCAAAGCCCTGGCCCACTGCTTTGCCGTCTTGGAGCCAGGTGTCCTGTGTGTGTGGCTTCATTTTACAGTGGGAAATCTGCCAGAGGAAGCAAGGAATTAAAGCAGAGTCCTTCCTGCAGCGGAGCGAGTGGATGTTCCGAGGCCTCCGATTTGCAGGTTTGCTCCTCTCTGCCCTCATTTCCTTAGAGGTACTTTCTGTGCCCAGGCCAAATGTTTTGCTTTACCTCTGTTTTGCTCAGGTGCTTTAGCTCAATCACAGCTCAAAGTAAAGCTGCTGCATCTTTTTTTATATCTTAATTTCTTCTTCTTCAGTCCCACTGCATTTCAGAGACCTGTTTGCTGTGTTAAGAACCCCTCCAAATGGAGCATAGGAATGGGCCTATCACTGAAGACTGATGAATGGACTGAAATGGAGTAAAATTCAAGAGGTTTTTGTCTCTCTTAATCTCCAGGAAAGTCAGTTTGAAATAACTAGAGCTAAAGAAAAGGATCAGTAAAATGACTCAAAGCGGTATTGGAGCCAGAAAGGCTCCTGAGAGCTGGGATCAATAGGGAAGGTGATAGCCATGCTGGAAGGGGCTCAATGTAATGTTACTGCTGGGTAAACACTGCAATAAGAGCCCAAGTTGCTCAATAACTCACACTTGTTTTTCCCCTGCTGTCCACAAAGACCCAGATTCCTTCCTGAAGTCTGCACGTCTCCAGCGCCTGCCCTCGTCCTCCTCAGAGATGGGAAGCCAGGATGTGTCGCCTCTGCAGGAGACCAGCAAGGACCCCTTCTCAGGAGACTGCAGCTGCCGGCAGGATGGGCTGACCGTCATCATCACCGCCTGCCTGACCTTTGCCACAGGTGTCACTGTGGCCCTCATCATGCAGATCTATTTTGGGGACCCTCAGGTAAGACAAAACAGTGGCTTTATGGTTGGGCTTTTTCTCCAAAGATGGGAGAGCTCCTTGACTTCCCTCCTGGTCAGCAGTTCAGCAAGGGGAGTATTGGGAAGCCAAGGCTGGTGTCAGTGAGGCCTTGGGTGCTAAGTCTGCCCCTGGTTCCACCCCAAACTGGCTTGAAAGACTTTTCCTGCACCTGGAGATTGTACTTGGAGAGCTGAGCCAGATTCTCAGAGCTTGCCACATGGCCAGGGTGTGGGGGGCTGTGTCAGGCAGGTTTGGGGGTGCTGCTGGGGGGGAACAGACAACCCCACTGCTGTGACTCCAGCTGTAGTTTGAGCCAGATGGGAGTGCTTTCAGAAAATAATCCTCAGTTAAACAGTAGGCATCTCGTCCACTTGGACAGAGTTTTATGGATTATGGGCATACATGCCCAGATTCACCTCTGGAAGATTCATCCAGGACCAAGCAGGGCAATAGCTGAAAACAGAGGTGAACCTCCTGCTAATCTGTCCCACAGCCCAGTGCTAGGTTGCAGAGCCAAGGCAGCATGGCCATGGGGTTGGATTGTCCCGCAGAACCTCTGCCAGGGTCACAGTCCGACAGGAGTCACCATCTCCACATGCTGTCATGGCCCTTGTGTATTTGTACGTCCCCAGGCTCGTGTTGAGATGCTGAAGTTTGTGCCATAGGGATGAAATCAATTCTTTAAAATATCATACGACTGCATTAGCGCAGCACTAGCACAAGGATGAGAACAAGCTGTGGTCCTGGGGGTGTGCTGCATTCTTTGCATCTGTATCCCCATTCCCAGTGGCTGCCTGGCTGCAGCACTGGGACAGCTCTGGGCTTATGAGGGGCAGAGGGAGATGTGGCCCTCAGCTTGGCACACAGAGTGTGGAAAGCTGTCTGAACTGGTGGCTGTGGCTACTGCAGCTGCCCTGGATCAGGGATGTGCCTAGGGATATACAATTCCCACTGGCATTTGTTGGATCAGCCACAGCCTCAGCGCTGGCCCCAGGCTTCAAGGTGCCACGTTAGTGAATGCAGATGTGGGTAGTACCAGCACCAGTGGCCAGCACAACCCTGTCCTGTCCAGCAGCTGTTCCACCATGGTGCCGTGGTGACGGACGCTGCGCGCTGCACCGCGCTGGGCACCCACGTGCTGGCCAGGCACGGATCCTCCGTGGACGCGGCCATCGCCTCGGCCCTGTGCGCCGGCATCGTCAACCCACACACCTCAGGGCTGGGAGGGTAAGTGTGGGCCACTGCCCCCTGCTCTTGTCTTCAGGTGTCCTCAAGTGAGTGGTTTCACAGAATTCCAGACTGGTTTGGGTTGGAGAGACCTTAAAGCCCATCCAGTTCCACCTCCTTCCATGACAGGGACACCTCCCACTATCCCAGGTTGCTCCAAGCCCCGTCCAACCTGGCCTTGGACACATCCAGGGATGGTGCAGCCTGAACCAGTGCCTAGTGCTCCCACCACCTCCCCCTCAGACAGAGGATCTCCCATGGTATTTCTTCCAAATACCTGATATAAACCTGCCTTCTGTCAGTGTAAAGCCATTCTCCCTTGTTCTGTCACTATCTGCCCTTGTAAAAAGTCCCTCTGCAGCTGAGAAATGCCTCCGTGGAAAGCTCAGGGTGTGGTGCCAGGGCTCTGACATCAGGCAGTGGATGTGTCCACATCTGCCACAGTGACCCTTCCTGTGCACCGTGCTGTCAGCACAGGAAAGAGACCCCCCCAGACAGGGAAATTTGTTTCTGCTGTAGTGGCTGCGGGGAGCATCCAAGCCCCAGGGCTGGTGAGCCTTGCTGCGTGTGTGCCAGGAGCTACAAACACCCCGGGCTCAGTCCCAGTGCTTTCGGAGCCCGAGTCCTGCCTTCTGCAAGCTCTGCTCCTGAGGCTGAGGTCCAAACCCAGCTCCAGGCAGCTGCCAGGGAGGGGTGGCCTTCTCCCAGCCCTCATACCCAGGGTAGCATCCAAGTGAGCCTGGTGCTCCTGGCTTCTCTGCAGGAGGGCTCAGGAGCATTGCACAAACCAAAGCCACCTGGTCACTGCTCCAGCTGCACCACCCATTGCTGCTGTAAGCAAACACCCTCTTTTGTTGTAAAACTGCTCAGATTAGAAAGAAAATCCAGATGGTCCCAGCCTGGCAGTGGAACAGAGCCAGTGGCTCCCTGGCCAGGCAGGCAGGGACTGCTCCAGCCTCACCAGGCTCAGCATAGGCCTGCCTGTGTCCTACACAAACCCTGCCTTGGCTGTCCTAGTGTGTGCCCTAGGGAAGGACAGCAGCATTCCCTGCCCCTGCAGCGACCCCGGGGCCCTACTGGGGCTGGTGACCTGTCACAGCAGCCCTTGCCACACTCGGCCGGCCCTGACCCCAGTGCCCCCCCAGCTACAGGGTGGAGGCTGTTGCAGGAGCAGCCGGTGCCACGCCCTGACCCTGTCTCGCCGCAGGGGCGGGGTAATGCTGGTCCACGACATCCGCAAGAACCGGAGCTGGGTGATCGACTTCCGTGAGGTGGCTCCCCTGGGCATCCCACTGGAAGGGGACCTGCAGCAGGACACCAAGGTGAGAACCAGTATCCCACACCCATTGCCTCCAGGGCTGTTGTCTCCAGATCTCCTCCCTCCAACTTTCAGGCTGAGGGGCAGGTGCAAAGCAACAGCAACAAGAGGTCTCTCTCATCATGGGAGATTCCTGGGCCCTACAGACATGGGGAATCTAGGGAAAACACTTTATCAGCCCCAAAATGCCTGCAGAGCTTTAGGGAGTAAGAGGCACGTCTCTGTGGCAGCAGGATGCTGGGAGAACAAGAGCCCCAGGAAGGAGCATAATCCCAGCTTGTTCTGCTGAGTTATGTCTCCTGACCAAACTGCATTGAGAACAAGATTGAATTTGCCTCTCTCCTTCCAAAACCTTTTATTCCATAGCAAAGCGTGTTGCTACAGACCTCTTCCCCTCTCCTAACTCTGCAGATAGTTCAGAAGTAAACATGACTTGCACCTCCTTGACTTGCAATTGAGGACCGTGTCCCATGTCCTCATGGAAAGGAGACTACTCTCTTCCTTTTTGTCCTTCCTGTTTTACAGCCAGGTCTGCTCGTGGGGGTGCCAGGCATGATCCAAGGAATGCACCAGGCACACCAGTTACATGGCAGGTAAGACATGAGGCTGGCACAGACTGTGTCCTGGGGTCCCTATGGGAAGCTGGAAGCACACAAGCCCTTGCCATCAGACCATGTTCTCAGCCATAACTCAAAACCATTAGCTAATGGAGGTTTGTGTTGAAAGAGATTTTTTTTTTTCTATTTCATGCACAAAAGAAAAAATTCAGCTTTGTCATGTTTTCTGCAAAGTGAAATTTTGGCTAAGAAGATGTACAATAAATGCTCTGTTAGAGGTGCTGCACATTGCCTCGCATGTCTGTGCATTTTCATTCTCTCTTTAGCTGGATCATAGTAGGTGTGCCTGTCCTTGGTGCTCTATTGGGATATGGAGGGATCTGAATGACTTGCTCAGGACCAGAGCCTGGCTTGAGATTTTGCTGCTGAGATGCCCCTTCCCCCATCCATGCACTGCCATTCCTCTCTGGTGCACATCCTGGAGCACTGAGATGATCTTGTTAAGGAAAAACACAAGCACTGAAAGCTCATTGCTCCTTTTGGCCACTGCTGGCCCCACAGCCTGGTATTCCAGGAGCCCCATACCACAGAGCTGAGCCCTGTGCTTGCTCCCCACCACCCTGCCCCACTGCACCCCTCCAAGGCCCGTTTCTCCTTGTCCTCTCTCTTTTGGCAGGCTCCCGTGGTCCGAGCTGCTGAGCCTCACAGCTGATGTCGCCCAGAATGGCTTTAATGTCACTCATGACCTGGGTGAGTACCTGGTGGACAGCTGCCCAGCACAGGGCAGTTCACTGTGCAAAGCAGCTGGGGATGCAGGGGTTTTGTCGTGAGAAATCAGGGCTTTGTGGACCTGGAGATGGATGGCTTTGGGAGCTGAGCAATGCATGAGCCACAGTCTGCTAGGGGACAGCATGGTGGCAGCTAAATGGGAGCCTTTTGCCATGGCTGGACAGAGCCAGGACAGAGTAGCCACACTGGGCAGTGCCCAGGGCCAGGCAGGGAAGGGTGCTGGGGTATTTTTGGGTTTCTTTCCTGGTTCCAAAGGACTCATGATCCAGTTCCCCTCTAGTTTTGCAATGGGGCCAGAGGCAGCAACAGGTCTCGAACATCCCCATCAGGTGCACAGTGACTCCAGGTCCTTTGCACCCTCCTGACCCCTGCTTTTTCTGGACCTTCCCCTTCTTACCTGCAGCCAAAGCCCTGAGTGAACTGAAGGACCTGAATTACTCTGACCGATTCCATGAGATCTTCCTGCCGGATGGGCAGCCCCTGCTGCCTGGGATGTTTGTGCGGCGCCTGGACCTGGCGGCCGTGCTGCAGCTGCTGGGGGCAGAAGGGGTGTCAGCCTTCTACAGCGGAAACTTGACCCAGGAGATGATCTCCGAGGTGAGCCAGGACTGCCCCTGTCACCTGCTGGCCTGGGGCTGCCACCTGCTCAAGGTGACAAACTGGAGATAAGCCAAGTGCCAGCACAATGATGGGGACAGATGCCTCCTTTTCCCTTCTTGTCCCTGCAGTGGTGTAGGTGACACAAAGGCCATTTCCACAGTCTACAGAAGTGAAACCTCCATTCCTTCTATAACCAGGAGAGTCTGGAAGGAAAACAAAACTCACTTTAGGCTCTGGGCTCTGTTCATTTGATGACAAAGCCTTTTCCCCCAGAACGACAGGCTATTGAGAAACAAGTTGTTGTGGTTAATGGGACTGTAGGATACAGACTCCAGGAAGATGGTTTAAAGAAACAACCGTGAGTCTTGTGAGCAAAAGATTAGAAAGGCTTGGTCCCACTTGGGGTTGCCCTAGTTTAACTCCTATTAGAGGTGCTCTGGAAAAAATACCAGAACAGACAAAGTGATTCTGGTGAAAAAAGCCCCCAGCAAACCATATAGCAACTTTTATATCTGTGGGGCTGCAGTCGGGGTAGTTGGGGCATTGTTTTATTTGAGCCACCATGATTCAAATGATGCTCTTTCAATAGCTCATCAGGAATCTGGAATGTGTTCATTCCACTCAACATCAGACATCTGTGGGCTCTGTGTTTGAAAATCTGCAGTTCCCCTGAACTATAGCAGAGGTGAAGGATGAGGAGCAGGAAGAGGCCCAAGCTTGTGAGCATCTCCATAGCTAAACCCTGCTTTGTCACTGTGTTCCCCTGACCTGGGGACTGCCACAGGGCAGCACAAATTCCCTGTTGAGGAGCAAGGCTCAGGGTTGCCACATCAAAGGCCCTGACAAGCTCTGGGACCCAGTGCACAAATCCAGCCTTGGTTGCAGAGCAAAGTGCTGCCTTCACAAAGTGTTTATTGCTCCAGCAGATGGAGGGCATCATCTGGCAAAATCAAGAATAGCTTCAAAACACCCACTTTTTTCTTCCAGGCACAGGTGCAAAATAGTGCTCTCTGGGGAATTTGAGGTGTCTGCAGTGTGTGGCTGACTGGGGCTTCTTGTCCTTTCTCTGCTCCTTGTGTCCCATTCCCTACTGTCTAGGTCTAGGGAGCCAGGTCCTAGCTCAGCACAGCCCTGTGGTTCAACCAGCCTTTTCTCTGGGAAGGAAACAGGGATCCCAAGTAGGAGAGACATCTTTAGCCTTGGGGTTGTTTGATATTCTGGCCCCACAGCATGCCCTGTATTAGCTGTCCTGCTCCAGAGATTCATTCAGTTTTGCCAGAGAAGGAGTTTTCCTACCAAGGAAGCTGTCTGGGTTAGAGATCAGAGCATGCAGACATCCCAACAATCCCACCTTCTCCCTGAGAGGATTGTCCAAACACTCCTGGAGTTCTGGCAGCCTTGGGGCTGTGCCCATTCCCTGGGGAGGCTGGGCAGTGCCCACCACCATCTGATGGTCCTCCCTCATCTCCATCATGACTCAAGCACAGAAGACCTGCAGTGGAGGGAATAGCCCATCTTTCCTGTGTTCATGAAAATTACCAACCCTGGTACATTGTACCTCTCACAGGAATCTTACAGGAAGACCAAGGCTACAGCAGACCCACTATCAGCTGAAATAATTTCAAATAGGGGGGGAACAGTGATTTTTTTTTAGTTGAGATTTCTAGTAATGGCCACCTGCCACACCCAGGCTCCTTGTTTCCTCGATCCATAATCCTGGCAGTATTCAGTACCCCTAAACACACTCCTGTTTGCCAGCCAAGGCAGGGAAGGCTGCAGAGCAGGACCAACCCCCATCTTCCTGGGCAGACAGAATGTCCTGAGAGCACCTCTGAGGTGGGTGAGCTTTTGGAGGTGAGTGCAGAGCCTTCCTGGGATGCTGAACAGTGAGCCAGGTCACCAGGGCTGTGAAAACACAGATTTCCAGGGTATCCTAAAGAATCTGGCACTTGGCTTAGGAATCTCAATGGAATGTGTTTGGCAGTGAGGGGTGTGTTCCCCTGGGCACGAGGAGCAGAGAGCCTTGGCCCAGCCTGCTCAGTGTGCACTGCTTTGCTCTCGTGCAGGTCCACAACTATGGAGGAGTCTTGGTGGAGGAAGATTTCAGCAATTACAGCGTGACTGTGGAGGAGCCTGTGCACACAATCTATCGAGGTACACCCTCACCCATTGCCATGCGGCTCCAGGGGAAAGTTTTCTTCACCTTGCAAGGGGTGGCAACAGCATTGAACAAGAGTTGAAGTCAAAGCTGTGCTGAAATGTCTGCAGAAAGGCCTTCCAGGGAGTTTCCTGCTATTCCCTGCTGACACTGATATGTCATGGGTGGTTCAGGAGATTTTCAGCACTTTGGAATGTTTTTTCCCTTGAAAAAAACCTTGAAAGTCTAAAGATGCAACATGGTCATATTTTGATGCAATGTCTCAATAAAAGCTGGACCTGCAGCTGAAGACAGTTCCCAAATGGAAAAAAGCTAACTTTATGAAAGAAGTTTCTAAAATGTCATTCTTTTCTAGCAGTCTCTGTATTTACCCTCCTTATAGCTGTAATGTTGCAAACCCATTTTTAGGTGGCCTTCCAGTATGTAAAAGGGGTTTGTAAAAATGAAGAAAGTGACTTTTAACATGGGTAGATAGTGACAGGACAAGAGGAATGATTTCAGACTAAAAGAGAAGAGATTTAGGTTAGATGTTAGGAAGCAATTTCTCCCTGTGAGGGTGCTGAGGCCTTGCCCCAGGCTGGCCAGAGAAGCTGTGGCTGCCCTGTCCCTGGAAGTGTCCAAGACCAAGTTGAATGGGGTTTGGAGCACCCTGGGATAGTGGAAGGTGTCCCTGTCCGTGGCATGGGTTGGGACTGGATGACTTCTAAGGTCCCTTCCTACCTAAACCATTCTGGTTTTCTATGATTATATTTTCATTCTTCCATAATGCAGTCTGGAAACCAACAGACAACCAATAAGAAGTGAATTTCAGAGGTAAAAAAGCATCTCTGTTCGGGCTTCGTTCATCCTTCATGAAGAAACAGAAAGGAAAGATACAACAAGGATGTTCTGGGAAACCCTTCTCAAATCATGTTGCTTTCTATTATTTCCCCTCAAATCTGGAAGGGTTTCCCTGTCCTCAAGGACACTTGACTGATGGGCAAGTGTTCTCACTGGATGGTATCTGACAAAAGCAGCTTTATTTCTCTTTTCTTCCCTCCACAGGGCACCTTGTTTTCACCCCCCCAGCTCCACATGCAGGTCCTGCACTGATCACAGCACTGAACATCCTTGAGGGCTTTAACATCACACGGCAAGGATCCAGAGGGAATATCTTGCACTGGATGACAGAGGTAAGAGGAGGTTCAACATTTGGCTGAATTGTTTGTGCTGCTAGACAATGATTTATTTATTTTGTGGTTGTACAAAAATGTTTGTAGGTTATTTCCAGAGAATGACCAAATAGACTGCTAAAGTGTAAAACTGAACAGCGCTGCTGTCTCAGAGGCTGAGCAGGATCTTTCCTGCTTAGGAAGAGCTTTTTGAGAACAAACTGTGGCTTTGTCTATTTATTGTATACAATCATCTCTGCAGAATGACTCCACAGCACCTGCAGGTGGTGCCATCAACTTCCTCCATCTCTTAGCTCCAGTGGCCTTGGCCATTGCGGAGCACCTGAGGGCACTGCAAAGTGTGCTGCAAGAAAAGCACAGTGATGACAAGGAAAACTGTCCCAATATTTCACTTCACATTTAAAAAAAGTTTACATTTTTGCCCACCTCCTGATCTCTGAGGTCCAGAATTTTTCCAGTGTTTAGAACTGTCCTGCCAAAACATTACAACTTCCCAGGAGGTTGAGCAAGTGTTCTGTCTCCTGCTCTGTAAGCAGAGTTGTGCTCTTAGATCCACAGATGGGGTTTATGAGTTGGGAATTTACAGATCCACAACTGGGCTTTATGAGCTGGGAATTTTAATTGAGGATTTAATTACATCCTTGTAGCAGACAGGACAATGGGGCTTGGAAGTGTCTCAGCAAAAATGTGGCCCCTGGAGGTGCTGCATTACACACTGTGCAGAGGCACAGGAGGTTGACTAACCTGAGTCATTTTTGAGCTCTCATCAGGAGGCTCTGGGTGGATCTATTTGCTCTGCTGAGAGTTTCACCTGTTGGTTATCCTGGAACATCAGTCTCCAGCTCCAAGGCAGTCACTTCTGTGTTGTCCAGAACATGTGGCTGAGGTTCAGGGCTAGGCCAGCAGGTATCCAGCCCTGGGACAACCAGGACCAAGATGTCCTTAACCTCCAGGGTGGACATGCTCTGCCTGTTTCCATGGAGCTCTTCCCTGGCCTGCAAGCCCTTGTGCCCACTGACATGGTGTGGTGGTCAGGACACTGCTCCATGGAAATGCTGCCTTCTCCAGAGGTTTGTCACCTTCTACTCTCCATACAGTTGATAACCAAGGAGAAGCTGTGGCTGTGTGGCAATTCCAGACCAGCAGTCGCATCTGGCTGGCTCTCTGCAGGGGACTGGACTGTTCTGAATGCTGAATGACCATGGCAGGACCTGCAAGCTGAATATTGGGTGTGTTTCTCTTGGCACAGGCTGGTGTGGCTGAAGAGCAGCTCTCTCTCTCCTCGTGTCTCTGCCCAGGGCTGGATAAACCATGTCCTTTCAAATTGCATCTTCCCATTTTCAATGGACTGGCTCAGGCAGGATTCTGCACGTTTGAGAAACCAGATCTTTTCCTCCTTTTGCACCATCATTCCCTGATGTGTGCTAGAACTGATGCTTTCTGTTCAAACCCTTTGGGTGGTTTACAGTCAGGAGCTGGGCAGCAGCTGGGGAGGAGAACAGCTCATTTCTGCTCAGCTTTGGTGCTGGTCCAGCAGAGCTGGGATCCAGAGGCAGCAGCAAGCCCAGCACCCACTGTCCCACTGGGATTCAGTCTGGTCTCTGCTGTTGTGGTGACCACTCAGGAATGGAAAGAGAAAGTAAATGGCATCCTGGAGACCCTGTCTGCCAGCTGGTAATGAAGCTGAACCACTGAGCTGGATATCAGCCCCTGCCAGAGATGTTGCACTTGTGATTTCCCACTGCCAGAAGGCAGGGTTAGATGGCATATAGGGAAGAAATTCTTCCCTGTGAGGATGGTGAGCTGCTGGTAGAGGTTGCCCAGAGAAGCTGTGGCTACCAGATCCCTGGAAGCATTCAAGACCATATTGGAGAAACATGGAAAAGTGTTCCTGCCCATGGCAGGGGAGTGGAATGTGATAAGCTTTAAGGTCCTTTCCAACTCCAGCCATTTTGTGATTCTGCAGTTGTACAAATGCTGCTGTATTCACTTGGCTCCCCCAGAACAGTTTGCCCTGCTGGACTGAGGCTCTTTGGTTCCCATACTCACATGTGGCAGCCCTTTGCACTGAGGTATTCCCAGAACCCAGACTTCTGGTAATTTTTCTTCATAAGCTTTAGCCAACACACCAGGACACCAGATACCTCTTCTAGTTTGGAGTATCAGAAGTTGTATTTCCAGGGCCACATAAATGTTTTTCCTTTCCCCTCCCCTCTCTTTTCCTCTCCTCTCTTTTCCTCTCCTTCTCTTCCTCCTCTCCTCCTCCTCTCCTCCTCCTCTCCTTTCTTTTCTTTCTTTCTTTAGACACTAAAAATAGCCCTGAGTCTGGCGAGCAACCTGGGAGACCCATCTGGTGACATGTCTGTCACTCACACAGCAGAAGGCATGGTGAGGTATGTCTGAGGAGGAAAGGCATGGTGACAGTTGCAGGATGTCTGGGTTGGATATCATTCCTGGGATTGCTGTGCCCTGAGCTTTTTCTCCCTCTGTTTTATGAAGGAAAGGTCAGAACCTGAGTGTCCTCCCAGGGCTCATTCTTTCACGAGGATCACAGCTGATACCACAGGGCTCTGGGGATGGGTCACAGGATGTCCTCACTCAGAGGATCCAACTTGAACTTGAGGGTTTCTCCCACTTTGCCACAACCTCTAAACATTCCATTTGAGTGGGTCAGACTAACAGCCATCCCTGTGGGCATGGCCACATGTGCCACTTCTGCCTGTCCCTGCCCCACTGTGGAGCTCAGGGCCTTGTAGAACACCCAGATGTGCAGGAGAGGCCAGGCCTGGGGTTTCAGCCCAGCCTCCCACCTCAGAGACAGGTTTAGCCACAGTTGGTGATTGGGCTGGGCCTGACTTGTCCTCCTGCTGGAGACTGGTGTTCAGCTGGAGTTGTCACCTTGGCCATTGGGGTGGATTCACTCCTGGTGAGGGCTAACAGAGGTAGACAGAGCCTTTGGAGGTCCATGGCACACTGAGTGCCTCTCTGTGCAGACTGAGCCACCTTGTCACCCCTTCCTTCCTTGGGGTGAACCAAAACAGCCCCCTGTCCTCGTGCAGCCCCTTGGGGACACCCAGCCATAGCTGTGCAGGGACACCAGGACATGTCCAGCTCCCCAGGCTCATGGCTTGCTTTCCTCTCTCTGTCTCTCCTTGTTGAAGTAAATCAGAAGCCAATTCCCTGTGCCAACTGATCAATGACTCCCAGTCCCTGCCCTCAGACCTCCGTGTGCCTCCCTCCCCCCTGGAGAGCGGGACTGCCGCCAGCCAGGTCCTCGTCATGGGCCCCGATGACTTCATCGTCGCCGTGGTGAGGTAAAGGAGTGGCCTCTTCCCTCCACAGCGAGCTCAGGGGTGGGAGCAGGGAGTAGGTTCAGCAGTTCAGGATGGGGCCAGACCTGGAGCAGCCAGGCTGTTCTGTCCCGGTCAGTCCTGCAGCAGAGGAATGGGAGAGATGGGGCTGAGATGTGTGGGTGCTGCTCTGGCCTGTGCAATCTTAGAGCCCTCTGACAATGAAACATGGCTGGAGTGGCCTGTACCTGCTCCCTGGGGAAGAGGTGATGGCAAATGTAGGACTGATGGAGGCAGATCCATGGCAGCAAAGGGAATCCTCAAACACAGGGAGGGACAGAGCTGCTGTGGCATATGCGGCTTCTGCTCCTAAGTGCATGGAAACTGTCTCTCCTCAATCTCACCAGCCCTAGAGAACCACCAAAGAATCTATCAAGACAAGGTGGCACAGCAAGTTGGAGCCCTGAAAGCCTCAAACCTCTGGATGATTTTTATGAAATTTCTTCGTGTTTCTTTTCAGCTCTTTGAATCGTCCCTTTGGCAGTGGAATAGTAACACCCTCTGGAATCCTCCTGAACAGCCAGATGTTGGACTTCTCCTGGCAAAATAAAACACTGAACAACTCCACTCCCAGGCCGGTAATGGATGACATGAGAAATTCTTTATTTACCTTTTTTTTCCCAATTTTATTCTCATCTTCACAATAGGGGACCTATTTAATGCCTTATTAATAACAGCCTGTAGAAAGCTGCTATTTCTCTATATAGCTGCTATTTTTGCTATTATATGAGCCACTGAAAGTGAGAAATCAGAGGGGTCCATGTCCATCAGTTATTATTATAATGCAGAATTATCAAACAACACTGTTACCTACTTTCCCTGCAGCCCAGATACACTTGGAGTAACAGTGTGGACTTGTATTAAGCACTCTCTTCATGAATTGTTGCTCTGCAGGTTAAAAAGTAACAGATAGCAGGAAAAATGTCTTAGGGTCTTGGAAAGAAACAAATACAGACCTGTGCTGGTGGCTTCCAGTGCTGCCTTATGCGTTGTAAAACCACCCCACTTTGCTGGAGCAGTTCTTTGGAAGAGGGTGATGAGCTCTATGTTCCTTCTGTGGGAGAGTTGGCTTGTTGACATTTTTTGGTGTGATTTTTCTTCAACTGCAGCAAAACCTCGTTCAGCCTCGGAAGCGGCCGCGGTCCTTCCTGCTGCCCACCATTGTCAGGCCCTCCGAGGGGATGTGTGGCACCTACCTGTGCCTGGGGGCCAACAACGGGGACAGAGCCCTGAGCAGCATCGTCCAGGTCAGTGCCGTGTCCTCCCAGAGCAGCTGCTCAGTCCAAGGCTGAGTAGGGTCCTCTCCTCTCCCTTCCTAATTGTCCCAGACTGGGTCAAAACTGGTGGCCACAGGTTACTGGTTCAGTCTTTAGTGTCACCAGTTCCACAGTTTGGTTATTTCAAATCTCTAAGGGTTACCAGCTTACTTTTCTTGCGCCTTTCCTGGTGGAACCACTCATAATTGTAGAAGAGAAGCAAAATCTATAATGGTTTTTGTTATTCTAATACCTGTTCAAAACTCATCTTAAGGATGATTAAGAAAAAAAGGAGCATCTTGTTATTCAGAGAATTGCAGGAAACTGGCAGCCCTTTAGCCCTTTTCCACGTGAAAAGCTCCTTTTAGGGCACTCCCAACTGAATTCTTCCAGCTTAACACTGAATATAAATTGGGCAGTTCCTCTTAATTTATGATTTGTAACAAAGTACTTGCCAATAGCTTGATTGCATCTACAGCAGCAGTGGATTGCTGAAGAGAAAAGCCCAAGAAGGGCTCCCAGTTTCCTTACCTTTTGGAAAGCATTATTCAGAGCAAAACCAAAGCCAAGAACTGCTTCCTCGTGCTTTGTCTGGAGAAGTCACATGGTGAGCTTTTGGCTGTAACAAACACTTCTTTAGAGCTTACATCATATTCCAGACACACAACCCTGCTACTTTAGCAGGAACTATGTGACAAAAAGCCCATGCTATCATGAAAATGTCCTGCTTTACAAGCAACAATATACAGGCCATATTCCAAGGACCTCTTAGTGTGTGCACACCCCTGCAGCAGTTCATGCAGTTTAGTAAATGGTTCAAAATCTCCTTTGCCTGCTGCATGTGCAGATGCTGGAGCCACCAATTTTGGGGATGCTCAGGAAGTTGTCTTCTCCTATTCTCATCACTTTTTTTATTATTGAGGATAATTTATTCTCTTGCAGGTTTTGGTAAATGTTTTAACGTTTAACAAGAATCTGAGTGAAAGTTTGGCACTTGGTCGACTTCACCCCCAGCTTCAGTCCAACATCTTGCAGGTTGACAGTGAGTATGGACACTGGGTGGTGTGCAACCTACAAATCCAGCAAGTTTAGGAAAAGAGCAGGATTTTCCTAGCGCGCTGCAATGGAAGCACCACAGGTCACAGTCTTCTAGGGTCCCCAGGGGTGTGGAGGGTTTTGGGGAAGACAAAAATCAGAATTCAACTTCTTCAAAGCTTGGAGCCTTTGCTGAGCCATGACCTTTCCCTCTTGTCCTGGAAATGCTTCCTGACCCTTCCAGCACAACTTCTCCAAGCTCTTTCAGATGCTTCTCCCCAGCCCTCCATCTGTCCCAGCCCATCTCCTGGTAGTGGCCTTGTCCTGTTTTTAAATCCTTCTGGAGATTAGATGCCATGGACAATATCCAGATCAACAAGATTCCAGCCTCAGCTTCACCCAGACATGTGCTCAAAGCTTCCTGCACTTTATTGCCACTGACATAAATTATATTCCTTCACTTTTCCCTTAATTCCAGCAGCTGGAAAGGAGGAAAGGCTTATGGCAAGGCCTGTAGCTTGACAGTGCTGAAAACACAGCATCAGTGCTGGAACTCTGCAGTCTGTGCTGTCAGGTCTTGTCCTTGTTACTATAAGTCTTGGTCTGTTTGGTGTTTTTCAAACTTCACCAGAGTGAACTATAAGTGAAATTTGGTTCTTATTCCACACCAAATAGCCAAACTTTCTGGGCTTTCCCATTTCAGAGGAAAATCTAAAAAGGATCTGTCCTGCAGTGTGCCCTACAGACTTGGAAACTAAAATGGAATTAAATCTAAAACTTCACAAGGTGCTAGTTTGTGAGTTTGGACGTTTGGCATCAACAAGATACATGTTAGGACACAACGTATAAAGCTTAAATATCAGTGGGGTTTCTGTGTCCATGCTCCATTTGTCCAGCTGCACGCGCAGGTCCAGGGCCCTGGGCTCTTCTACTCATACAAAAATTACAAACCATCAAATGAACCAAATAAAAGCAGAAGAGCAGCAACCTGAGGCACATGTCTGGAAGATTAGGAAATACATGCAGGGGAAGTTGGGAGGCTTAGCACAAAGTTTATCATTAGGCAACTTGTTTTACTGTTGTTTGTTTTGAGCTCTGTTGCATCTTATTTTGACTAATAATTGTTAATACTCTTATTTGTAACTAAGAGTGGGCACTGCCTCATGTTCTCTAAGAATAACTACGATTGGTGTCAGCCACATATATTCCCCTTCTTCCCAAGAGACAATCTTCCACATCTTTTAATGGTGTTGTAGATCCTCCCATAGCCCACAGCACAAAACAGTGGCCCCTGGGCCTTGTCTTGCCCAGCTGGAACCTTCTGAAGGGGCTGCAGGCCAGTTCCCCCCTCTGCAGACACCAGCAGTGTTAGACAGACCTTTGCATCAAAGGCAACATTGGTTTCAGTTACCAACTCCTCTTTTCAAATCCCTGCAGGTGAGTTTCCTGAAGAAGATATTGAATTTCTCGTAGCCAGGGGCCATCAGGTGGAAAAAGTCCCGCTGTTGTCCCTGGTTCATGGGGCCAGGAGAACCAACAGTTTCATCATTGGCCTGAAGGACCCCAGGAGTGCAGATGCTGCTGGAGCCACGATCTTGTAGCAGCTCCCAGGGGCCGTGTTCTGTGACCAAGGCTGACACACAACCCCAGTGATGTGCATGTTCTGAAGTGGCCCCTTCTCCAGCCCTGCACACTGCTGGGAAGATGTTCTGCACTTCCCACCCCGACAGCACCAGACGGGTCGGCAGCACCAACATCCAGCTCTCTTTTTTATTTTGCAATGATTTGGATTGCAAGCGGCCCCATCCTTGTTACAGGCAGAAGCCACTTTTCTTCTGGCAGTCTTGCTAATAGTTCAGTCTTTCCAAAGCCCAGTTCTAGCCAGCATCTTACTTTTAGGGATCAGGAATATGATCAAGGGGAAAAACAGTTGCTGCTGCTGATGTTTTTAATGATGATGATTGTCCTCATCTCCCTGTCTTTCCCAAGTTTCTTCTTTGCCTCCAGTGTAAGCCAGTAATTTACACAGCCTGGTGCAGTGTTTGTAGGTGCCTGCAGTTGGAATACTGGGGAGTCCTCTAGTACTCCATCTGGGCCAGCTGAGTTTTACTAGCATGCAGCATCCCAGAGAAGTTCCTATGCTCACATCACTATCACTACATACCTTGAATTTTGGCAGTAAATATTTTGAATCCAGTTCCTGCGCAGACTCACTGGCAGTCTGATTTTGTAACCAGAGCAATGGTTTTCAACAGCTCTAATAACTTCCTCTAACAACTTGTGCACCTCCCAGCAGTTTTCTTACAGAGGTTCAACCTCCTCACTGGTGAATTTCAGATAAATGGTAACAGGTTTAACTTTCTTAGACACTTTTTGGAGATATTTTAGCAGTTCTCCACAGAGTTGTGCAAAACCACAGATCATGGACTGAAGACCACATGGAGAGCAATTGGGTGGGTTCAGAGCTTTCCTTCCACTGCCTTATCTCAGTCAGTTCCAAAAGCCTGGGTCATTCCTACAGAGAGGCTTGGGAATTTCTGCTGACTGAATTAATGGCTGTATCTTAGTTTTGTGTTTTAATCCTAGTGAATTAACTGGAAAAGTTGAGGAGAGTGAGAAAAAAAGTACAAACCAAACACTACTGAGATAATTTTCTGTCCACAGCATGTAGTGAAAATAAAAGAATAGTCTTGCATTTCATGTCTGAAATTGAGAAGGGAAGAATACCCCAGCTGACATCAGCACCAGGTCATTCAGCCCTCATCTGGATGTTTCCTGTTCTTTCTGCTGGCAAGTTAGAGACACTTGGCACTATCATCTTCTGTGGTCTAAAATGTGATGTTTTCCTTCATGGTGCGAATGCACCCATGGCCACTGTACATATTATATATGTATGACTGCTTATGGTTGTTTTGCTCTTTGATTTGATGATCACACCACTCACCCTGACCTTCCTCCCTAGTCATCCTGTGACACCCTGTTTGTGCCACCCTCTGGCACACAATGCCATGGGCTGATTTTGGGGTAGTCAGGGCCACAGGGCAGATAATTGGACTAATTGTTCCTGCCACCCAAGAGCTGTGGATCTCAGAAGACCCCAGTGAAGCATGTTGGGCTGAGTGAGAACAGAGGTGTTTTCATGTTCTGTTGAAGTGCAGCCACCCATGAGAGGAGCACAGCAGCTCCCACTGACAGGACCATCAGCAGCATCTGTACCTTCAGCTGGGACAGGAGAAGCAGAGTGTTGTATCTGCAACGTGTTCTGGTGTTCTGTGCCACCAAGAAGAGACTTTCTTCACCACACCACAGGGATGCCAAATCTATTAATTTGTTTCTCTGTCATCAGCACTGGAGCTGCTGATGGATGCAGCCCAAGGATGGAGAGTTCATAAACGTGTCTTGGAGCAGACCTCTCCAGGCTCCACAGGAAGGGAAGGAGCCAGTTTTATGTGTTGAACCTCTCTGGAGATGATCTGGGTGTTTCTGGTCTGTCCCAGCCCAGATCTGTCCCTTGGGCATGGAGGTTCTCTATGAGCAGCTGCAAAATGTGTGGTCGAGCCACTGTCAGTGCAGGACCTTGCATGAAATGTCACAAAACACTTTGAAAGATGAAATTCTTTATTAACTGATTTCACCAACTTCTGATGCTGGATACTGTGTATATTTTTGGGAGTAAAAGATTTTTGGTCTTGATTCAAAAGGGCACTCCTATGTCCTAAAGTACAATTTCACAGAAAGGGCACTCCTGTGTCCCAAATTTCACAGCAATTATCGAGAATCTTAAAATAAAGGATGTTCCAATATGTTCTGCTGGATCATGGCCTGCATTGCAAAAAAAAGAGAAAACTGAAAATAATTGGAAGATGAGACCTATGCTGCTAGGTTTCAGCTAAGAGAAGTAAAGGTATTCTAAATTATTTCCCTTTTTTTCTGTTTAAAAGCAGCATCAGTATAGCACAGATGTATCCAACATAGACACCTTTAATCTGCTAATTGGCCTAGTGTCTCTAATATTTTGAGCCCATCTGTTGTGATCTCATGAATTTAACACCTAATGAATTTAAGATCTGAGAAATTTAACATGAGGTACCAAGAAATACCTGATGTTTTTGGTACAGGTGAGATGGACATTGTGAAATAAAGGGATGTATTGCAGAGATGTGTATGTGCAGAATACCTGTGCTGATTTTAGCCTGGCCCTTGCAGGCATCTGACAGCTCTGAAGCAGAATTTGTCCTCAAACTTTGTCATGGAAGTGTCAGTGGGCAGTCCAGAACACAAAATACAAAGGGAAAAACCATAACGATTTTAAAAGGAACAAAATAAACACAAACAAAGTAAATACATTTTTTTAAAAAGCCTTTACTAAATGTGATCTGGAATGTGGCCAGCTTGTTTCTGCCAAGGTTTGCAGGGCTCCACGTCAATGTGTGCTGTTTCACGTGAGAATAAGCTGGAGCCAGGCTCTGCCACTAAGTGTCAGCCGTTCATCCATGTTTCTTTCAAGAGCTGAATGCCCCTCTCGAGCACAGGTGACAAACTGCCTGGTGGCTTTGGGCACTACTGCTCACCCGGGCAAACGAGCAGCCAGAGGGAGACGAGGCAGGAGCCAGCACTGCCCTCCTGCAGCGCGGGGATGAGGATGCTTTGGGGTTTGGCCTGTGCCGTTCTGTTCCCTCCACTGTCCCGTGGGCACCCCGCCATGGAGAGGGGCTGGAGCCTGCCTTGCTCCCAGCACTCCGGGGGCGGGCAGGAGCTGCTGGGGTGGTCACGGTGGTCAGTCACTGCTGGTGTGGCTTGGCACATGACAAGGGACCCCTGGGCACGGCTGTGGGACCTGCTGAGGAGCAGCCCTGGCCACGGCGGTTGTTCCTGCACTCCAGCAGCTCCAGCAGCGTGTCCTGCCCCGTCCCCGGGGAAGCGGGCACTGCCCGGGGCAGGGGAGGGCACCGAGCAGCCGCTGCTGCCACAGCTGGGGCAGCAGGTTCGGGTCCCCCGTCTTCAGGGGTCATGACCAGCGTCCTGCAGCTCTGCCAGTGTCACTCTGAGGGGTCCCTCAGCTGGGGCAGCAAGTTTGAAAGTGCCACTGAGTGTCGGCCGGCCGGGTCACCCTCGGGGTACCCGCTGGAGACCCTGCCCAGATCATCGCAGAGGCTTCTTCCACTGCTGCCCAACTCGACAGGGCTGATCGGGGAGAGAAAGGGGAGTCAGGCCTCGGTAAACACTCTGAGGGGAAACCTGCATCTCTTTTATGAATATCAAAACCACTGAGGGGTTGGTAAAAGTTTGCAAAGAATCAAATGGAGCAACAAGATCTCCTGTAGCACCCTGGTGTTTCCAGCAGTTTTAGAAAGCTCTTCCATAGTTCAGTGATGGCAATTGGCACCTAACCAGAGAAAGGGAAGCTCCGAGAGGCAGAGCTGGTTTCAGAGAGGCAGGACACGATTAAGAATGAAGCACAATTGTGTGGAGGGCAGGTGGAGTAGGAGCACCAAGGCACTGACACACGCTGCCCTCGAAGGGCTCTCCAGTGGTCACAGTGTTTTTAGGTGCAGATTGTCCTGGCAGAGCTGAGCCTGGCTGCCTGTGAGAAGCATTCCATGTTACAACAGCTCCTGGGCAGCCATGGACCTTCACCCACCAGGACTGTTCCTGGCACAGCCAAGACTCCCCACCCAGGAGGTTCCACCTTTCCACATCCTCAGAGTAGAGGAGGAGAAATTAACTCCTGTGTAACCCTGCCTTGCCTATCACATCTGTGGCCAATTGCCCACCTCTCTCTTTCTCACACACTCACAGTTTAACAAAACACCAGATCCGAAGTGATAGTGACTGCAATGCAACAGATCTCCCTTCCTTCTCCCCTAGTGAGCATTGTACCAGTGCTGGAGGGGAAATTATTTTGTTCAAGCAATTTTTCTGTGTAATACCTGTCATTTGAAAATACTGCCATATAAAAATGTGTGTAAATAAACCCACAATTTTCGTTGTCATGATATCAAATGCATTTGTGTTCTGTTGTGGACAACGAGGCAGCTCAAACACCTGTCTCTGTTGCAGGTAACTCTCTTCCCCTGCAGGTGCTGTGGTATCATTCTGAGTCGTTGTTTGGCAGCAAAGCTTCAGTATCCCAAACAAATCAAGGGTCTGCTCCTGGATGAGTTCTACAAACAGAATGATAAAAAAATTACAGAATGGTTTAGGTTGGAGAGGACCTTAGAGATTATCCAGTTCCAGCCCCTGCCCTGGGCAGGGACACCTTCCACTATCCCACATTGCCCCAGGCCCAGTCTAACCTGGCCTTGGGCACTTCCATGGATGGGGCAGTCACAACTTCTCCTGTGTTGTTTATGCTGTACAGAGCTTGGGCAAGACCCAGGAACACGCAAGGCTGTGTAGTAAGCTCAGCTCTGGACACCAGCCTGCAGAACACTTTGCTGCAGGGATGTGGTGTGGCAGGTCTGGAGCTGCCCCATGCTTCTTCCCTCTCGCCCCTCCACATTACATTATTCCCTTTTCCCCAGTGCCAATGGACACCAAGGCCACCTGGGGGTCCTTTAACTGCTGGTCTCCAGCAGAGTTGCCTCAAAAAAGTCTTTGGTTGTGTCCTGTCATCCTGGTGTCCCTTCAGCTCCACTTTCCCTTTGCTTCCTTACCCTTGTAACAAGGTTATTTTAACAGAATTGGGGTTAATTTTAGTTACGTGGAGACTGAGCCAGTTCTGGTCTTTCCCAACAATGAGCAGAAGCATCAGAAGCCATGGGAAGCAGTGTGCTCTGAAGAGTGAAGTGAATATACAGGCCTCAGGTTGCTAAGGAAGGGAGGGCTTGTTTGCAAACTCTCTTTGTGATTAGTCACAGGGAAGTTGTCTACGAGGGATCTCTCAAGCCCAGAACAGAAAGTCACAGCACCTGGATGGCTTGAGCAGATCTTGGTGGGACACCTCACTACTGTTCTTCCAGAAAAGTCAGGTTTTGGAAAATAGCATTTGGCTTGTTCTTGTTTGCTGAGGGATTTTGGACATGCCTGGTATTAATGTGCATAATACAGATAAAACAAAGCAAGCCAAGAATCCTGAGGGACAATCTGGCATCACAAGCACAGCAACAGGACTTGGGAAGTTTTTTGG
The DNA here is from genome assembly GCA_008694505.1 of Cyanoderma ruficeps. Taxonomy (NCBI): domain Eukaryota; kingdom Metazoa; phylum Chordata; class Aves; order Passeriformes; family Timaliidae; genus Cyanoderma; species Cyanoderma ruficeps. Next base: position 986,557 of record VZDJ01000037.1, on the reverse strand, counting down.
AAGTTTTTGGAAGTAGTGCTGTGATGTCTCTGTGATGAGGGATGCCTTTTGGGGAAGATGAGGCTGGAGGAGGAAGTTCCATGCAGCTGGTTTAAGAAGACTCTCATGAAACAAGGAAAACCTGAAGTTACATGGGGAAGAAAGGTTAATTCTTGGTGGCAAAGATTTTTCTCTCAGCTTCCTTGTGTTTCCAGCCAGTCCCAAAACCCGGGAGCAGAGCTAGGCAAAGCCTGGGAATCATTCACACGAAGGCAAGTGGAAACTCCAAAAGATGATCAGATGAATCAAATGTTCTTTCCCACCACTGTGACTGACCCCATCTCTTCTGACCTGACATCCCAGAGGGTCTTGGGGGGATTTGCCCTTGTCTGGACACTCTGGAGAAGTGCTGGAATTGCTCCCCAGAGACTGTGGAAGACACAAGAAAGCATGAGCAGAACAATCCTTGAGTGAAGGATTCCTCACCCTCTGCCAGCGGGGAGCCTGAGAGCTGCACACGCCAAGGAAAGCAGCAATCTGCCTGCAGCTCCCAGATGTAATGCTCGAGATAAGTCCTATACTAACCATGATGTTAATTATTTTGTTTTGGTGGGTTTTGTGGAATGAAATTATATGTGAATTTATAAAAAGGGTTTTTCTCTATGTTGCAAGCTATAGTGCCTGATGAGATGTGGGTTTGTTGTATTTAAAATGTTTTACAAAATAAAAAATAAAAAGAAAACAAATCCCTTTTTCACATTTATCCAGCAGTATTCCACATGAAGCCAAAGGTGGCTGAGGGCTGGCTCCAGCTGTACACACTCTCCTGAGACCCCTCCTCAAGCCACTGAACCTCAAGCTACTGAATCACATGGGCTTTTGTAGGAACAGAGTCTTTATTTTTCCCATGAAGGACTTTTGATTGTTTTCCTGCCCTGAAATAGGAATTGCCCCGTGTATCATTTCTTCCCCAGTGCCAGGCAAGAGTTTCTGCCCACAGGAAAGGCGGGCAGGAAAGCAGACATTTCAGAAGTTCTGTATTAATCATTTCTCCTATTAATAAAGGACGCAGGAAGAGACAAACCAATGGGCTGTGTGCCCTGTGAGGGTCCCTTCAGCTCTGTCCCTGTGCACTGAGGGGACATTGTAGCCTTCCCCCCCGGGAGATTTTGGGCCCATGGGCCTGTTCATTAAACACATTAATAGACTTTTAATGAAAATTCAGCATTGTGGCCTTTTCTGAGTCCATACTAGGTCACTCCCTGCCCTCTTCGCCATCTCCGCACTGGCAAAATGAAAGCATAATTCAGTGATATTCAAAGAGTCTGAAACCTTTGGATGAAACGTTCTGAATTAAAATTCATCCGATTTAAAAAACTAATTTCCCGGAAAATTCCTATAAAGGCCCCAATTATCATTTTTTCTTCACCTTCATCCGGCACATACTTTGTCCCCATTCCCAGAAGCAGTCGCCACCGCGGGTCCCCTGGCGGGTAAGGGAACCACGGCTCTCCCGTGGCGGGGGAGGGCGGCGGGGGTCCCAGTGCCGGGGGGCGCGGCGGGGCTGCCGTGTGGCGCCCGGTGCCGGGATGTCGTCGCGGCGCCCCCCCGCCCCCCCCCGCCCCCGCGCGGTCGGGCGCAGGCGCGCGCGGGTCACGTGCGCGGCGCAGGCGGCGGAGCGGCCCTGGAGTCCCGGGCTGCGCGCGACCCCCGCCCCGCGCGCCCCCGCGGCCCCGCGCGCGCCCCCGGCGGCGGCGGCGGGTCCAGGTGAGGGGAGGGCGGGGCGGGGGTCCAGACGGGACGGGGCGGCGGCGACAGCGGCGGCGGGACCGGGGCCGGCCCGGGCGGGGCGCAGGCCGAGTCCGTGGCGCGGGGGAAGGGGCGGCGGGGCCTGGCGGAGCGCGGAGCGGTTCCGGGCCCGGGCCCGGGGCGTTTCGGCAGTGCCGGTGGTGTCGTGGCGCCCGGCAGGAGCCTGTCAGCGTGCGGCGGAGCCGCGGCGCCGGCAGAACCCGCCCGCTCGCGGCCTGCGGCCCCGCAGCGCCCGGCGCAGAGCCGACTCTGCCCGGCCCGCACTCGGCCTCGGCCGCTCCCAGGCCGCGGCTCGGTCCGGCCCCGCCGGCCCGGGAGGAAGCGCGTCCGGGCCGGCAGCCGCTGTCAGACTCGGGAGCCGCCCGCGGTCCGGCCGGTGTGTGTGAGCCCGGTCCCTCAGCCCTGACCTCATGCGGGCGGTGACGGCTTTGTGCCGTGTCAGCCGGGGCGCGTTGACGCTTCGCTTTTGTTCGAGTCCTCGGTGACTCTTAAGCCAGTCGGAAAAAGGCTTTTCACTCGTCCCCTCCGTGTGATTGCTGCGTTTCTATAAATTTCAGCTACTTTAAAACCATCTCAGTAAGCTCAGGGGTCTGATTCCTTCCCGCTGCTTTCTAGAATGAAAGGACAGAGCTCTTCTGTGGGTTTGCATCCTGGCAGCAGGTTGGATTTTCATGAGCTTTGTCTCTCCATAACCCACAGCTTCCTCATAGACACGCTTTTTTGTTCCCCTCGCTGGGAACTGTAGTAAAACCTCTCTTAGAAGAAAGACTAACTAACTAACTGACTAGTTCTTTAGCTAAAGGACCTTTCAGTATTTCCTGTATGTGAAAGCAACCATGAAGTGCAAATCTGGCATTTTCCATAAAGGTTACGAAGTGTAATAACCACAACTTTTGGATTTGGCAGCTCATTTCGAGTTATAACAAATGGTCCCAGCTTTCCTCTGTATCTTGTGGAGCAAGAAACAAAGGTTTTAAGGCTTGTGTACAGAATGGCCAGGTCTGCAGCATGGGGACTGCAGGCAGTGCCTGCAGCGCAGCACCGAAGTGTTTGCTGGAGATTCTAAGTATCCACTGTGCCCTGTGGCTTCCTCTGAAAGTTACCCGGCTCCAGGAGGAAATGTTTCACAGTAACAATGTGTCTGGACTCTCCTATGAGAAGAAAGATCAGAATACGGGGGGGCTGCACACACACCTGACCTTCGGTTGAGAAATTACATTTCTTAATATTTTAAACCCAAGGAAGGGTCTTCTGTTATGTGTTGGATTTGGGCTGGAAATCTCCCAGCAGCACTCTCCAGCCATTCTCTCTGGAAGGCCTGTCCTTCTGTAGGACTTGGAGTTGTTTACAACAGGCTTCCAGGTGATGGACTAATCTTACATTTTTCTAGTAAAAAAGTAGGTGCTTCTCTAACATAAGAAACAACTGTGTGTAGAGAAGCCAAAGAATTCCAGGTCCTTGTGCATCTGAAAGTGTTGGTGTTTCCATTTTTCAGTGGCTTAAATATTTGAAAATATGGGTTGTGGAGGTAAATTCTGCTGAACAGCTGTAATGCTACTCTTTGTGCTGCCTGAGCACGCCAAAGCTTCCTGCCTTTGTGGGAGATGTTAAATGTTTTAACGTGACAATTAAACCTTAAATTGGCAGTATATTTTGATTTTCTAGTACAATAGTGATTGCTTTTGGATGGAAGCTGGAGTTACAAACCAATTACACAGACTCACTAAATTGAATAGATTTGCAGTGGCAAAGGGTTTACTGCTGAAGGGATTGAAGAGTTAATGTGGCTGTAACAGTTTGCACTGAGAATGGTGAAGTTTGTAGGTCACTAGAAGAACCCTGATGGCCAGAAGGTGCAATGAGGGCGTCTTTCAAAATTCTGTGGTCTCTGTGGAGAAATGCAAAGCTGTGGTGCAGGGACAGTGTGAGGGGGCAGGAGGCCTGCTGGCATGTAGGGCACTGAGCAGCAGGACTTGACCCTCAGTGCTGCAAAAACTGTGTTCAAGCATAAGCTTTTTCCTTAATGCACAGCTGCAGCAAAAGGAATGAGAAAGAATATGTCAGGCTGGGAGAAGGTAAGGGCCGACAGTGCAAGGAGAAATGACCCCTGATGATATCAAGCTGAGGCAGCAGGGAGGATGCTTCATCAGGTGAGGTGTTTTCTGTCTCCAGGCAAGTCTCTCCATTTCCACCAGCCAGAGAAGCAAGTCACCCTTGCTTTACTGGAGCCATGGATATTTTGTGTTTTGTCTTGACACTGTTACAGACCCTGCTGTCCCCTCTGGAGCAGGTCACTGATGTTCTTCAGCAGGAGCCACCAATTAATTGCAGATAACTGAGTGTTTCAGCCACAGAGTCAGTGTGTTCCTGCATGGAGAGCTGGAGGTTTCGCTCAAGAGGATGAAGATAACTTAGATTGTCTTGTGTCCTGAGTGATTAGAGTGATGCTGCTGGAGTTTAAAGTTAATCTAAGATTTGGATTATGCAGGATGGTAGTGGAAGTTTTCCAGAGGTCCAGGAGCTGGGGATATTTCTCAGTCAATCGAGAAATCATTTTACATCATTTTCCATCCAGTGGAACAGCATCCCACCTACATGCTGAATGGCACATCAAAAATTGCTGCTGTAGTAATCAAAAATAGAAATAAGTACTGAATTGGTCATGTATATGTGAGAGTCCTGAGGCTGTGACTCAGTAAATAACCCTTCTTTATGCATTTGGGGAAAATTAATTTGTGTAAACCGATAGTTTGGGACAGGAAGTTGCTTATGCTCAGTTGCATATACAGGACCCCAAGCTTTAGTCTGGTGGATGAAAGGGCATCATCTATTTGTTCCACAAAAAGATGCATGCTGTTGAATTCTCCATTTTAATTTTATAATTTTTATTGTTTTGAAGATCAAATGACCTGCCAGGACCACGCAGCTGGTGTAAGATTGTGTTTCTCATTGTGGTTTCTGTATGGTGCTCACAGAGACTGAATTAAGCCTCTGGTCTGCATTTACAGAATCCAGGGATGGTTTGGGTTGGGGGAGACCTTAAAGACTGCCTCATTCCAACCTCTTGCCATGCATGGCAGTGTTTCTTTGAAGGGTTTTTTGGGAGTGCTCTTTCCATCCCTGCAAGAAGGCATTGCTCTCCAGTTCTGTTGCATTGACATTTTTCTAGAAGGTCCTAAGCTGCTTATGTGGTTCTTAATGGCAATAGTGACAATAAATAACACCCGAAATTTGGTTTTTCCAAAAGTCCAAGGCAGCACTAAATAAACTGCAAGTTTTAATACAGTCAGGAATCTCTCAGAATAATCTTGATTTTAACCAAACCTATACCTACTTTTGTTATATGAAGATTAGTTTTTTGGGTAAACAATCTCCTGGATACTGAGTGTCTCCTATCAAATAATTACTTCTAAGCTGTTTCATTTAGCTTCAATTCTTTCTTAATCATTTATGTAATTTCAGAATTTTAAAAGCTTCCCTGAGATTTCCTGGATATTTATTAGATATAAGAATGTAATTTATTAGGTGTAAAAAGGAATAATATTGCAGCAGATGCAGTTTTCAGTCAAACCTTAGTTTAGCGCTGATGATCACATGAATTTCTGGGCTGGTTATGTTGGTGTTTAGGAAGCCCTGTGAGAATTTGGTGATAAAGGAACGCCTGTGGGGTGTGTCAGCCCAGAAAGGTCTGGTTTTGGTTAAATTCTGGTTTAAATAAAAAGCTTGTTGTAACACAAAACACAGATTGCTACTTGAAAAGGCATTTTCCATAACTTTTGGGGGTTAGATCAAATACAGTCAAAATGCTCCTGATTTTAAATAGTATCTCCTTTTCTTTGCTGATTGTGTTGGTGGATCTTTGTGGAAGGTTATATGCTGCAAAGCTCTGTCAGTATTCACAGTGTACTTCTTCCAAATGAAGATATCCTTACCTTGGAAAATTAGTATCTCAGCTAATGGGAATCGATTGACCAAATATTGTGCTGGGTAGACTGCTGCTTCCAAGAGAATTGCTGATTCCCATTTCCCTTGTGCCTGGCAGCTGCCTTGGTTTCTATCTCGGCTGCTGAAAGGGGTAATTTCTATGTTGCTACCTTAGCTGCTTATGCTGGAGTTGTCATCCTGCTTTTTAGAGCAATCCTGAGCATCTCAGCAGTCAAATTCTGTTGGAATAAAACCAAATGGTTCAGCTGAGGGATGTCCATTACAGCTTGGCATGAGTCGTGGGCTTTCAGCAAACCTCGTGAAACTTCAACAAACCGATGTTTCATTAGACTGCTGTCAGACTACATCAGGATATCACTGCAAAGAGTCATGTGTGTTATAATAAGCTGCAATTTTCTCCTTGTTGGAAACATTTGGGTTTCAGTGTTTTACGCTTGAGGGCAATGGGAGTGCAGCAGACCAATGTGAGGAGCAGTGACCAGTTCTGTGTCAGTGAGTGAACAAAGCCTGCCTTGCTGGAGAATAACTTGGTTTGTTGTCTTTGTGTTTGGGAAAGCATGAACTCTAAACAAAACTTTTTCTGTAGCTGGAACACTTCACAAGGCTGTTTCTGTGATTCCTTGGGGTCTGCTAAGGTGTGTGGTCAGTGTCCCGGTCTGTCAGATAACTCACTGTAGTGAAAGTTGGAGTTAATGAACCAATGTTGATTGCTTATTTTCCTTAACCAAATTTGGTCTCATCCTACGTGCACAATGGGAATGGAGACAGCAGCCGTTATTACTTTCTTCTTCCCATAGCCCAGGCTGACCATCCTCAGTTTCTCACTGGATCTTGCTAGGGCAGCCTGTCTTTCCCAGTCCTTCTTTGGAGCAGTTGGGTGTCGTGGTGAGGGGCACTCAGAAGGGAGAACTGAAGGAACAAAAACCTTTTGGTTGCTTTCACCAAGGAGTTCAGAAGATTTTTCTTCCTTCCATTTCCCCACCGTTTAGCCAAAATCACCCTCTCCCTCCTGGGCTGAGGCACAGGTGCTCGGCGTGGGGACTGGCTGCTGCTGCTGCATCTTGGAGGCTTCCTTAGAAACAGCTTGTACAAGGCACTGCCTTTCCTGTGAAATCTTGGCCTGGCTTTGGAGGTAACCAAAGTTTGTTACAGGACTCACCTTTAGGCTGTGGAACATCCTTTTATGAAGAGAATGAAAAAGTAGAACTGATGAAGTATCTGCTGTAGAATGTGAAAATCTTAATTTAGTTTTGGCTTATACAACAATACTAAAATTTCCTATTTCAGATTTTGATTTTGCTCCTCAGCTTGGCATCTGGCCATAATATTTAGGCAGGTGCATATGGCTGGAAATAGGTCGCTTGCTTGTGATTTAGTTATCAGGCCTTTGACTTGATGCTACACTTCTTGAGTTACAAGAAGTAACTTAGACATACAAGAAGATACAAGAGGTTGAAAAGTGTTAGATGACCATTAAAAGTGCTGCAAAGCATATATGATGTGATTCAATGCAAAACCTCTTCTCTCTAAGTAGCTGTGTTGGTGCGAAGTGCACAGGCTTCAGCACAATGAGGCTTTTAAAGCAACTTTGCTTTGTTGTCTAGACCTCTGCTTTTTCTGAGTCTTCTTCCATTTTCTGCTTCCCCTGTTTTTGGGCAGTCCCCTTCCCCACTGATGGGCAGGCAAGCATGTAAGCAGGAAATCTCCTTGAGAACCACCCCTGGGCTGTGCCTGTAAATCCCATTGATTTGAGGGGCGGTGTTTTGTTGTCCCAAAGTCATTTAGCTTTACTGCTGTGTTTTTATGATCCCAGGAGCTGGAGTGCAGCTTGGTGAGCCTGTGACCAGGAGCAGGGGCTAGGAATGGATTCACCTCCCTGTGTTGGCCAGCTGCAGCAGCAATGTCTCTCTGAAGTGCTCCTGTGGGCTCAGAACCTGCTTCTGGAATGGGCTTAACCTGAGCCAGTTTAGGCGCCTACTCAGGATGAGCTGAGGGACATCCCGGCTGTGCTGGTTTCTCTGTTCTGAAGATTAGTTTAATCTAGATGAGTTTGTCCTAAAACTTAAATAAATACATTATTCTAGATAAAACTTGCCCTGTTTAGAAGAATAGAATGTCATTTCCGGCTAAAGGAAGTATTCCATTTTCTGCCTGTAATGAAAAATTGATTTTTCAAGCTACTCAGCTTTTGCTGTTCAAATCTGAATATAGTAAGATGTGCTTTTTACATTGCTGAGGAGAGCATTTGACTTGGTGCAAAACTGCATATTAAAAATGGATCTATTCACCAATGTGTTCACTATTTCTGTTATTTCAAATCATTGTCTGATGAAATGTGATGGTTTTCTTTCAGGATTCCATATTTGGGAGTTGCTGTTTAACCATGTTTGCCACTCTGGAATTACCTGAAGTCCTGTTGCACACCTCAAAATACTGAAGTTGTGAAATTTGTTTTGGTAGGTAAAATAAGCATATGATGCATCTGAATATCTCTTGTTTTTATACATTGTCCTTCTGCCTGTCCTCACTGCTCTATGTGTTTGCAGAGCTGGGCTGGCTCCAGAGCTGACTTCCCACTCAGCCGTACAGGGTTGGGGGTATTTGCCACCAGGTTTGCGGCTGCTCATCCCAAGGAGAGCAGTTGAGATGCTTTAGTGGTGTCATTCATCCAACACCAACATTCAAAGTTCAAAATTACTGGAACCCTGGCTGAGTTGTTTCAGAGGAAATTTTAGTGCATGTTTTAGGTATTCTTTCATATATAACAGTGATTCTTAGCCTTATTTAATCTCTTTGTGTTATATTGATATTTGCCTAGAACTTGTTTTAAAGTTTTGTTGGGGTTTTGTTTTGTTTTCCCCAGAACCATGATACTGTTTTAATCTTTGTACCATAGAATGGATGTGGGTGTCTAGGTTTATTCATTGCTCAGGTTTAACAAGCTCCAAGATCACTATGCTGAGCAACAAAGGAAACAGTTGTAGGAGGATAATACACTGTTAACAAATCTCCAGTAGAGACAGTGTTGTGATCAGTGTTCCTGGTGTCAATAGGTGTTACACTTTAAATGTAGTCTGTGTGACTGTGTGCAAGTGCCTGTTACAGGTTGAAAGAAAACCATCCTCTCTGGAGTTTTCTGGCAATGCTAAACCTCCTCTGCTTCCATCATGAAAATCTCTACATATTTTTCTCACTGGCACCTGAAACAAAGGAAGCAGAAAACATTAAAGTGTATTATTCAAGACATCCTTTATTCCTGATATTTTTTGCTATTAAGTCACTTGAAAACCATTTTTCAATGACAACAAATGCTATTTAAAACTTTTAGAAATTACGTTGCTACTGCTGTCGCAGACTTTTCCTCCTCACTCTCAATTCTGGTTTCCCCAAGAGATTTGGCTGTAACCTCATGTCTTTCCCTTGCCTGTTGCAGCTTTAAATAATGGTCAGTGTGAGGATAAGGACCCTGCTTACTGTCAGCTAGTGCCATCTGCTAGTGAAGGGCATCAATCCATCCTTCCTTCTGTTCTCATCCTTCCCAATCTTTTGTGTAATTTGGAAGACTATTTGTTGAGATGTAGAGCATGATTTTGGTACTTTTTATTTGTTTTGGGAGAGTGCAGGTTCTGGTGTGACATCAGTTGTGAAAGTGTTTATTTTGAATACATTAAAAAGCTTGTAAATCAATAGATTGTGGCAGAAAATCTGGGACAGGTGGCCAGACAAAGCCTTAGTTTGGTTTGTGTGCTCTGTGTAGTGCAATAGATAGGGGAAAACAAGACAAGAAATCTCAAGCTCTGTTTAAAAGACAAAGTGACATAAGCTTGGATCAGTTAAGTGAATCTTGGGGCAAAAATACCAAGATATCAGTTGGGGTTTTTTCCTTTGTGTTGTTTTTTCACTCCAGAGATCAGCACTTTCAGGTACTCCAGAGCCTGCCTCATGTTCAGCTGCTCCCCAGTGAGTGACAACTGGCTGTTTCAGATTTTGCTTTAATCCCATCTCTCCTGGGGTCTGGATGGAACCTTGCCCAGCAACGTGGTGTTGGGTTTGTTGTGCAGGCTGCTTGTCAGGCTGCTGGTGGGGACAGCACAGGGCACAACAAAATGTCTTGGGGCTCCTGGTGGTGTGTGCATTACCCAGCTGTCCCTCAGCCCGGGTCTCAACTGTGGCATCCTCTATCCTGTGGGAATTCTTCCTCTGAAGAGTCTCTGTTTTGCACATTTTGGTGGGTCAGTTGTTTTGTCCATGAGCTGAGTGTGCCTGGGAGCACCTCCAGCAGCCCAGGGTGTGCCCTGCATCCTTTGGGTTGGACACGCTGGTCTTCATGGACCTCTTCCACCCCCTGTCCCCATACAACAATGCAGCTGCATTTTGGCCATTTGTCTGTTATTCGGCTGTTTATCTCCACCTCTCTTACTTCAGTTAGATGTTTTTAATAATTAGACTGTACTGAATAAGACCAACTTTATAATAACGAGGCATCACACTGGTTCTGCTGCTGTAGCCAGTTCCAGTCCAGGTTTGAGGGTAAATGGTTGCCATTAGTGGCACTGGACTTGCTCTGAGTTTCCAGAAACAATTGTATAATGGGAAATACTAATTTGGAAGCTCTAAAGGAGGAGGTGCAGGGACAGGAAGGAGGCTATGTGTGCTTTTTGAAGGAAGGAGGATGGTCAGAGACCTTGTACTGCCAAGTGAGCATTGGTGCTTGAGTTCCTGAAGTGTGCTGTGGTTGTCAGATCAGTTCAGGTGTGGTTCTTACTCATCAGAGACCATTCATAACCTGCTGGGAGTTCTGGTTTACGTTGATTGTTGAATGAGCAGTGTTTTACCTGTGTGTGCTTATGCTGAAGGCTTTTTTTGTTTGTGTGGAAGAGCGTTGAGGGAAGGTACATGCTAATTATGGTCAACTGCTTGCTCAGGATTTATGGAAGCCAACCCTATAACCATGAGAATTACAGAAGTTGTTAGGACACTGTGCATCTGGGATTCATTTGCTCTCTGACATGGATGGTGTGCTGTGCACCACCTGAAAAGGAAAATTTTGCAAATCATCACTTTCTCATGTCATACTTGAGATAAATGATACTGAGTGTAGGAATGGACTAAATTTCATGTGTTTGAGAGGGAAAGAGTGCAGATGAATCCTTGAGGAGCATGATGTAAAGAAAAAATGCAAAGGGAGCTGTAGCTATATGCATTGATCTAGGAGGTAAAGTGTAAAGCTTGGTCTTGGTTTGCTTCCTTCACTCACAGTATCCCTGCCATCCTGTGATTCTCTGAGTCAAGTGAAACAAGGCCTGTGGTCCTTTGGGATTTAAAAACCTCAATTTTTATAGTGTTTACAAAGGGCGATAACTTCAACAAATCCTCCTGTCAGATTTAAGCACATTCAGATGAGGTTGATGAAATTTGATCTGAGCTGCAGCATTTTTGTGAATTGTTTAAAAACCATGATTTAAGCAAACTAGGGGTCTTCTGCTCTTTCATAGGGAAGATAGAGGCTTCAGGCATCTCCATTCAAAAAAAAGATTTGAAATGTTTGTGTTCTTGTAAATTCTTATTTCTTTGGTGTTAGCGATTGTCAGGTGTACTCTTGTTTCTCGCTGCAGGGGCAACAGCCCATTACCTCTAAGTAGTTTTACCTTTTCAACATGTATTTTGAGCTGAGATATCTCTCCCTAAAAAGTTTACTCACGATTTTCTGACAAATAATGTTCTGTATCATTTTCCTCAAACTATAGTGCTTATATTTCACAAGATCATTCCTTGCCTCATTCCTTGCACGGAATGGCTGTGTTTGGTCATTAAAAGGCTATTTGTGTAGGACTCTCAGCTTCTCTCTCCCTGGAGTCAGTGGATGTGGAATGAAAGAATCCAGAAGGAAGAGGACTGCTCTGCTGGTTGGGTAAGGAAGTTATCAGTCCAAGAAATTGTATGAAAATCGGTTAAAACATCTTTACACAGCTGCTCCTATTAATTGTGATTCTCATTATCTGGGCACCTGACATGAAAGTGAGGAGTTTGCCCTAATGGAAGTGCCAAACACTGAGAGCAGAAATTTAGATACAAAGCCAAGCAATGAGGGGAAAAAAGATTGAATTGTCTTTGTGTTCACCTGGTAATGAATTTTTAAAATTTATTTCTCTATTGGCCATCTTAAAGTTTCCATGGGAATAGTAAGTATATGAAAGCACTATGGAAATAATACCTGTGAAACACTGAACCTACTTTCTGATGCAGGACTGCAATAGAGCCTGTGAGACAAAATTTGCTTGGTTTTTAATCTGAGATTTGAGGATGAAGGCTGGTGCTGCAGGATGAGAGAGTAACTCTGTGTAAAATAGGGGATTATTCCTTAGTGCTGTTGGATTGCCTGGTGCGGGGTAGGGTTGCAAGGGAGAAAAAACCCCAGTGTTCTGTAAATATAATGACTATATGTCTAGAGATCTGACCAAAAGCTGAGGAGAGTTTGTGACTGCCAAATCCCTGATTTTAACTTTATAATATTGTCCGTTCAGCAGCCTTGTGTGAGTGTGCAAACAATGCAGAACTGAATCTGTGCTTGTCTAACATGGTTAGGTTTTTTATTAGAAAAGGCTGTTTTCTGACCAGTATCTGCAGCTCACCTTTAATCTCAAAGTTGTAGTTTTAATTTGTGTTGGGAACTTGAACCTCTGCCAAAACCCCAATCTGTATCCCGTTCAAGGGTATGTTGTTCTGAGCTAAACCTTCTGGGCCGTTGTGCTGAACACCCACAGCTTTGGAGTTATGAGGTCTTGACTGTCCTGGCTGGTGAATGGATTTGATTTTGGTGATGGTGGTCAGGAATAGGTCCCTTTTTTGGCTGTTTCTACAGATGGTTTGAGTCTTGTAGCAGTATTTGCGAAGTGCTGAGTGTTAGAGCAGATGTTTCACCTGGAAAGGATAGTGCTGTTGCCCTCATGATGGAGTGGGAAAATGTGTATCTTAACATTGGTGGTGTCCACTGTAAGTTTAGAGATAGTTTTATCACCGGTTTTACTTCTGTAACAGCTTAGATTAATGTCATAATGTCAAAATTTAGTGCAAAGTTTAGACATTTTATTATGTGAAATCCATCAGCTGTGGCACTTACTGAATTCATTCTTATCTGAGCATGATGTGGGGGCATGGTGAAAGTTGTGGGCTGTGACGGGGGAGCAGATTTCAGGTTGTTACGTGCATAAGAGGCTGAAAATACATAAATCTTTACAGATTTTAGGAAAGTAGGCATAGTATGCTTGAGACTTCACTGGGTGTGAGTAAAATATTTGTCAAACGCTACACTTCTCTTTAAAATGTGCTGTGGCTTTCCTTCTGCTTTGCAGCTATTGCATCTGCAGTCTCTAAAACTAAATTTGGTGGTTCTTCCTATCATTCTGTAATTCAGCTGTTGCTGTGGCGTTTAGTCCCCTGACAGTTAGGCACTGCAGCATTGGTACCAGGTGCTTGTTTGTCCCCTCTATGATACAGAAATGATTGTAATTCATTTTCCTCTGATTTTTTATTCTCTACCTTCCTTTTTACCCTTCTGTCTTTCAGATCAACTGGAATACTTCTCAAGCCACGTGCAGCACAATTCTGCCAGGAGCCCCTTTCTGTTTGTCCTAGTGGAGGAACAGCTTGGACACTGCCATGGCCACCATTTTCAGCCTCACACAGTTGGTCTCACAGAGCCCAACTCTGGGTGACCAGGTAGGTTTTTCTGTCCGTGAGCAAATGTGCCATTGAAAGCAGCTGTTAATGTTGTTACAAAATTATTGTTAAATGTATTATAATTCTCTTTTTCCCTTCCAAGCATCACCTTGACATCTGACAGGCTCCCGTTGTTGGAAACAATGGTTTTGGATGATCTACCTAACCTGAAAGATACATATGCCTCCTTGTACTCCTCAGCTATGGAAGACTTAGAGGTGGATTTTGATTCAGGACTGGAGGAAGATGAACTGAAACAGGAGGCTGCTCCTGGGGATTCCACAATCTTTGTAGCTTTTAAAGGAAATATAAGTGACAGAGACTTTGAACAGAAGCTAGATACCATACTGGAGAATGTGCCTGGCCTTTTACACATGGGTAATGTACCTCATTGTCACTTCCCAGCTGTCCTTAAAATGCTTATTTAGGTAGTCAGGGTACTTGCACAAAATATAGATTATATTGGGTTTGAGCTATTTAGTTTGTAATGATATTTGTTGGAGTTATTCTTAGTGAATTTGTGAGTTGTTCTTCTCAGAAATGCAGACTACAGGTGTCTGCAGTTGTTTTGCTGTTTAAAACTGGTTGATTTAGTTCGTTCATTTCTCTTCTGCTTCCACATTTTACCTGATTTTATTCTCTTTCATGTCCCTCTATGGCCGTGACACATGGCTGTTTTATACAAAAGTGAAACCAGGCTTATTCACACAGGAGATGTGTTTTACTGCCTGAACTGTCCAATTTAAACTACTGCAGTTCTTCTGAGAATGGGTTCACTTTCCAGTAGCTGTGACATTACTGCCCTTTTCTGATCTACCCTACCTGATTGATTGATTGATTGATTGNTTGATTGATTGATTGACTGATTGACTGATTTGTGTTGGGGAATGGATAGTGCCCTGACATACCCCTGAATGCTCACCCAGTGCTGGGAACAGCTCTATGGCAAGTCAGTGATAACAGGCTTTTTGGGACATCCTTTACTGGCCTGTTTAGATCTGGAAAAAGGCATTTGTCCCCTTTGCATGATGCAAAAGGTGCTATGCTGATTACTGATGGCTGCTAAGTAGCCTTGCTTGTTTTCTTCAACAGTGTCAAACACCTTTTCAGGAAAATAACACATTACTTCTCAATAAGCAAACTGAATTTCTTTGTCACTTTATTCCTTTCTTTCACTTTTGTCCATGTAGTCGGCTGGCATCAGTTTTTTGGGTTCTTGCTGTTGTTGCTCAGAGAGATAAAATAGCTGGGATAAGACAAAAATACTGTGAAGAAATATCAGTTTTGAGCTGTATCATACAAGCAGTTGGAAGGAGATGTAAACTAACAGACCATTACTGGTGTGAAGGGATGTATGTAATAGCACAGATGAATTGTGTAGCTTTTGATGTGAAATAAATTCAGTCTCTAACTGCATGTAGTCGTCTTTGTTATATAGAGGCATCTGCATGCTGAGTCTGTTATAAATATTAATGCCAGGATTAAAAAATATGATTCAGACCTCAGCTGAGAAAGCAAATTCTTAAAATCAGTGTCAGGTTAATTTGAAAATTATCCATGTGAGAAGTTATTTAAGCTGATTCAGAGCAAAACAGGATATCCTGAATGCGAAGTTAGTAAATAGCATGGGGTTATCTTGGCAGATGCAGCGTTTGAAAAATGAGAAACTTAGGTACAAATACATAGAAATAGTAAAACTGATGATACAATTTTTCTATGTAAAATATTGGAACATTAATAACAGAAAATATGGGATTGTTCAAACCTCCACAAAAGGGATTTTAAAACTCCTCCTGCCATGTTTCCAGCCAAAACCAGGTTTATAGGTAGAATGAGGATTAGTTTAATAATTCCATTACTGTAACAGAAACAGGGGCTCGGTGAATTAGTGGTGAACAAGAGCTTCCTAAATAGGAATGAGTGTTGGCATTATTAACTAACATGTTTTTAGACTCCAAAAGTTAGCAAGTGTTTAGTAAATCTAAGGTCACAGTGGAGGAACTGGCTTATGAACATTTGGGTCAATGCTTTCTGTTTTGAGAGGAACTTTCTTCACAGGAAGATAGAAACTGGAAACTTATAAAGCTATACTGGAGGTACATTTTTAACTATCCATAACTGCATCTTGTAGCAATCACTTAGGTAGGCAACACTTCGGGTAATGTAACCAGCATAAGTGCCCAACCTTTCTGCTGTTACTTTGAAAACCACTCATCTTTGTAGAAACACTCATTTGTAGAACAGGTTTTCAGAAAACCTGCAAGTAAATATTTCGCATGACTTTGAGATGCTTTTTGGCAGTGGATTTGAAATTCTTACCCAGAAAACTAAATAATAAGGTAGAAATCAATGAAATATTGCTAGGAGTCTGTTTGCACTGGTCTTATAAAAAAAAGATGGTTTCAGAAGCATTTGTATAGCAAATATTTCAAGCATGTCATTCCTGTAGTCAATTTTTTCCCACATTCATCTGGTTCACAAACAAATGTACTATATCACAGGGCTGGAGCCCCTCTGCTCTGAAGCCAGGCTGGGAGAGCTGAGGGTGCTCACCTGGAGAAGAGAAGGATCCAGAGAGAGCTCAGAGCCCCTTCCAGTGCCTAAAGGGGCTCAAGGAGAGCTGGAGAGGGACTTTGGACAAGGGATGGAGTGACAGGACAAGGGGGAATGGCCTTAAGATGAAGGAGTCTAGATTTTAGATGGGATATTAGGAGGAAATTGTTCCCTGTGAGGATGAGGAGGCCCTGGCACAGGGTGCCCAGAGAAGCTGTGGCTGCCCCTGGATCCCTGGAAGTGTTCAAGGCCAGGTTGGGCAGGGCTTGGAGCAGCCTGGGATAGTGGAAGGTGTCCCTGCCCATGGCAGGGCTGTGGAATTTGATGGTCTTTAAGGTCCCCTCCAAGCCAAGCCTGACACCTATAATTGTATGAAATCTGTTTTATTAGATATTTTCTTATCTTTCCAAAGTAGTTTATCCACAGAATATTTCAATTTTTGAGTAGTACTATCAAGTGATCGTGTTGTCTATTGCATTGGTTATCATTTGAGTTGGTTTTTTTACTGCTAATTTTTTGGAAAATCCCTGATGTGGTTTGGCAGCATTGGTTGCTGTGCACCTCTGTGGGGAAAAATCTCCTGTACCTGAGACTAAGCACTGGCGATTTTCAAAGCCAAGTACGGTTTCATTTTTTTCAACTTTTTAACCAAGTTGTTTCATCAGATATGTTTAAAAACTGCCTTTGCACTGACTTGGACTGTTTTTCTTTGAAGAATCCAGCAAGTTAAAAGTGCAGAAGATAGAGCCTTGGAACAGCGTCCGTGTCACCTTCAACATCCCCCGGGAAGCTGCCGAGCGGCTGCGAATCCTGGCTCAGAACAACAACCAACAGCTCCGAGACCTGGGCATTCTCTCAGTTCAGATTGAAGGTATTGCACACTGAATCTGCTTCCAAAGCTCAGATTTAAGTAGACTCAAAGAGCAGTTTTGTGTACTTGGTTGGCGTTGCAAAACTTATAAGTTATTACTTTGCCTTTAGTGAAAAAGGTAGCTCAAGACTTTTATTCTTTCAAGAATAAAATTTACTAATATTAAAAATGAAAGCTGGAAATGCTGCGGGCACCAGGAAACCCCCTGAGAAATGTTTTCTGTGTGTTGACTAGGAAAGGGTTGGCTGATTTTCTTTCCCTGTTGTTTCATATGAGGCTTTCTTTAAGACAAGTTTTCAGTGGATTTTGCAGTTGCCATATCCGTTCTGGACAGTTGTCCAGGAGCACCCTCAGGATGAAATCAAGGGCAGGTAATGCTTGTCATGACATTTGTTCTTCTTTAAACTGGAAGCCAGAAGAGTGGTGTGATGTGTAAAGGTCCTTCTAAAGTGTGCAGTGGAGGTGAAGCCTGCTCTTCCCTCCTCGGCATCTCTTAACTGTCCTTTTGTAAATGTCTGTGTTCTGCTTTTCTGTCTCTTCTGTTCACTCCACCTGTGCCTTCCTTTAGGGGAAGGTGCTATCAACTTGGCTTTAGCACAGAGCAGGAGCCAGGATGTGCGGATCAATGGGCCCCTGGGAGCGAGCACCGCCATGCGCCTGGACACAGGATTCCCCATGCAGGGGGGACAAGGTAAATCCCCCCAGGGCTTCTTTGTGGCACATCAGATACTCCAAAATGTACTGCTGGGCTAATGAAACTCCACTGGTTACAGCAACCATTGTTTCCAGAATTCTAATTGACATTTAAATTAATGTCTGTTCTTGTTCCATGCTGTCAGACCATGTCCTGTGTTAAGTAAATGAATTATTGGATGCGTTGTCTCCCACAAACATTGGAGTGATTTTGGCAGGGCCAATCAGTTTGTTTTCGGGTATTTTGAGGGTGTGGTGGTTTGGGGTTTCGTTGGTTTGTTTGAGGTTTTTTACATACAGCCTGTTGAAGCAGATGAGTTGAGTGTAGTGAATTCACTTTGAAATATGCACAGATTTTCACAGTGTTGTTTGGTTCCCTTAATGGAAATGTGCATAAGTCTTTATTCAGTGTACAATAAACTGACTTAGATTAAATTCATTGGAATTATAGGAAGGACAGGACACTGTCCTGTTATTACTCTCTTCTTATTTTCTTCTTATGTTACTCTCTTCATATTTTCTGATAAGCTTTTGAGATCTGATCATAAAGAAGGAATTTTTGTGGAAAGGTGTAGTTTATTAACTGTATTTTAGAGCATTGTATATTCATAAGGAATTTTTAACTACAGAACTCAGATTTGACTAGGACTTTTTATAAAGACAGCTACTATCTAATTTATTAAAATAGCTGAATCATAAGGCAAAATAAACAATATTTTAGTAAATAGGATTTAAAGCAATTACACCAAGAGCATGTTTGGTCAGTTTATCTAAGATGCATTTGTGGCTGTTGAGGAGAAGGAATTGAAAGAACATTTCAACTGTGTAGAAACCTGATTAAACAGTAGTGAAATCTTTGTCCTTAACAAACACTAAAACATTCAAAGAAGGGCTCTACTCTCCACTGTGCTGATCAGCGCCTTCATTTCCTGTCTGCAGGTCAACAACATAACAGCAATATAACCAACCAGGCAACAACAGTAATCATTTTAGAAAATTATAGCCTGTGGAATTCTTTTCTCTCTTGCAACATCTCAGTTACTTTCTAGTTTCAGATTTTGCAAAAGCCTGAGTTACATGTACAGCTTTGATACAATCTTGTCACTTGGTGCGTTCAGTGATAGATTAGGCTCACATTAATTCACGAGTCTGTAGTGTTTCCTTTTATACTCTTTGAAAAAACTTGGTGTTAAAGAAAGAGCTGCAGCATGACCTGAACTTGTTTGCTTGATACCAGGGAATCTGGGCTTTCAGACAGAGAGGTGTGTTCTCAGGTAATTTTGGACAAACAATTCTTGAAGTCTAAAGAAATGTTTTACTGACAAATACACTTTTTTCTTGTTAAAAGAAAAATTCTAAAATTCTTCTCTATGTAACTGCAAGACTTGATAATTTCCATTTCTTTTTCTTTAAGGTTTAATAAGAATGAGCAATGCTGCAGCTGTCATGATGTCCCAGGGTGGAAATGTGCCCTCCTCTATGGTGGCAAGTGGTGCTAGTGCTGAGCTGCAGCCACGAACACCTCGGCCTTCCTCACAGCCAGGTGGTAAAATTTAGTCATGATACTGATCTGAAAATATTCTTAAACTTTGATTCTTCAGCACACAGGCTTGAGTGTGTACTCATGAGTGTACTCCAGAATTGTTCTGGAGCGTTTTCCCTGCCTTTCTGGGAGCTACTCTTTCTGTGAAAACCTCCCTTCCCCCTTAATCTGTTAAATTTTTTCAAATAATTTGGGTGCGTAATAAGTCACCCGCTTGCTTGGTATTTTGTTCAAGTATGTTGAGCAATGGCAATGGTATTTTTGCACTTGAACTGTCATGACTGAGCTTTATGTTTAGCTGGAGGTAAGAGAAGGATTGATTCAATGAGGCAGGAATATTTCTGTTGCTTTTTTGCCCTCTTTCCAGGATGGATGGATAGTCTGGTAGGCTAAGGATTGGGGGTCTGGTGGGTGTGAATGTTTAGGGTTTATTCTTCACAGGTTCCCCAGGGAAATGGTCATGGCACCAAGCCTGACAGAGTTCAGGGAGTGTTTGAATGATGCTCCTAGTCCTGTGGTTTAATTTTAGGTGATCCTGCCAGGATCAGGGATTTGGACTCAATAGTCCTTCCAGCTGAGATACTCTGTGATTCTGCAGTTCTGAGTGTGTAGAAGGCTCACATAAGTCTGTAGCATTGTGGAGCTTTATTTTAGACGATATAAATTGACAAGACCTGGCTTCTGTAGAATATGAATTTTTATGCAGAGTAAGAAAATGTAAGCAAGCAATTCAGCGTTTGTTGTTTTGGGATGGGTTTTGTCTACAGTGGGAGTTTTTAAAAAAAAATATTTTTCTTTGCTATTTTATTAGATGCAATGGACCCACTCTTATCTGGGCTAAATATACAGCAACAAAATCATCCATCTGGGTCTTTAGCTCCCCAGCTCCATTCAATGCAGTCAGTTCCTGTAAACAGGCAGATGAACTCAGCCAACTTTCAGCAGCTACAGCAGCAGCAGCAGTTGCAGAATCGGCCTCCGCAGCCACATCAACAGCCACAGCAGGGGATTCGACCTTCATTCTCTTCACCAGCACAGGTTCCAGTTCCCCCTGGCTGGAACCAGCTTCCTTCTGGAGCACTTCAGCCTCCTCCAACCCAGGGAGCACTGGGTACATTGACAGTAAACCAGGGTTGGAAAAAGGCCCCGTTGCCCGGACAAATGCAGCAGCAGCTTCAAGCAAGACCATCTCTAGCAACAGTACAAACTCCTACTCATCCTCCACCTCCATATCCTTTTGGAAGCCAGCAAGCTTCCCAGGCTCATTCAAACTTTCCCCAGATGAGCAATCCTGGCCAGTTTACTGCTCCTCAAATGAAAAGCCTTCAGGGAGGACCCTCACGGGTTCCTACACCACTACAACAACCCCACCTGACCAACAAATCTCCTGCTTCTTCTCCCTCCTCCTTCCAGCAGGGCTCTCCTGCCTCATCTCCAACCGTTAACCAGACACAGCAGCAGCTGGGACCAAGGCCCCCCCAGAGCAGCACTCTTCCCCAGGGATTCCAGCAGCCTGTCAGTTCTCCTAGTCGTAATCCTATGGTGCAACAGGGGAATGTACCCCCCAACTTCATGGTGATGCAGCAGCAAAACCAAGGTCCACAAGGTTTACACCCTGGTTTAGGAGGTAAGAAGTACTGACACCCTCTTTTATTTTAAAAGGAAAAGAAACATAAAGTGGCTAGAACTAATGTTGTTGTTAGTTCTGAAAAGATCCTTTATGAGACAGAATCAACAAACAGATGGAATATGAGGTATTGGTGAATGAGCATCAGCATCACTTTGGTTTCTGCTCTGTCTCTGTTCTGCAGTGTCACAGAGATGCCCGAAGGGTCAGGGCAGAATTGCTGTGTGCATTGCTCTTATTACTGCCAATTGTCCTGTTGACAGCTCTTCTGTTGCCCTTAAGCAAGCTTAGGCTTTTCAGAGATGGTATGGGGATTTTGTTTAGGTTTGGGGTTGTTCTTTTTAGGGGGAAAGGGGGGGATTTCTTACGAGAGTGTAATGAAAACTTTTTCTCTCCGTTCAGCTTCCTCTGTCTCCATTTACATTTTCTACTACAGAAGGGAGGCATTGGTTTGCATCTTCCTTTCTAAGCTGTGAATGTTTCTTCTTCACCCTGTCTGTATTTGTCACCAGTTTCTTCCTGTAAAAAGAGGAAAGAGCTATTGTTGCCATGCTGTTGTATTCCCTGTCCTAAAATTAAGAGGTTAAGGGATGTTTTCATTTTTCATTTGGCTGTGTTGTCTTTAGTTTTGTCTTTGGACCAAAGCACTTCTTTTCCTTACTACTTCTAGAGTTCTTCTCTAACAATGAAGGCATTTCTTTTGTCAGTCCCAGGATCTCTTTTGTGTCCTTGGTGTTTTTTTTCCCTTGAGCCCTTTGTATTTCCATGCAGATTTGTCCTGTTTCTCTTCGCTCACTCATTTGTTCATCTTCCTCTCAGATGGCTATTCTCATGTTCCATACACCAGTTCTTGCTTAAGCCTTTGAAATAATTTCTTTATGTACTTATAAATATGGCCCATATTCTTTTTCCATCTACACACACATAAGTACATTCTAATGTCTTGCATTCTCATGTTGTACACTCAAAATCTGTCCAAACACTCTAAGGAATTCCTGTTTCTTGGTCTACTGATCTGGACAAGCTTCTTGTTTACACAGTTTGTACCATGGGTCTTGTTTGAATTCAGATGAATTTTCCGTGTTTCAAGATTCTCTTGGGATATGCCAGTGCCTTACACTTTGTGTACCGTATTTTGTCTCCATCTGGAAGCAGTTATTCATTATTTATTGTAGTCACATTTCCCTACAGTTTTGCCTCACCAGCCGTATGTCTCCATCAGAAATCTCATCAACGACCTTCAGCCAGTATAATCTGTGTGTTCTGCTCCCTAACTAAAGCTACTACAAACGAACCTCAGGTTTTTTTTGAGTTAAAAGTCACACCAGAAATAAACTATCAAATATGTTATTTGGTCTTATTGTAGACCTTATTGCTAAAATCAACAGTCCTGCTGTGAGCTGTATCCTCAGGTGATTTTAAAAGACAGGATTCCTAGGTTTCAGCAAAGCTGTGTTGCTCCCACTGCTGAGGTTTTTGCCTGACTTCCGTGCATGCTCATTCTTTGCTGCAATTTATATGCTAATTTGTCCTTATAGATCTTTCCATTTTTAAGCCACCTTACATTTAAAGGTTTGGTGTAAATGAATGCATTCAAACACTTTGCATTTCACACTGCCAATTTAGCAAATCAGAATTTATATCAAATTTGGAATAGGCCAAGCTAACACCCTTTTTTTCTCAGTTCAAGCATTCCTATGTGCAAAACTTCCCTAGAAGTTTAGCAGAACTAAAGCTGGAGTTCAGTGATGTGGTGTTTCAATAAGTCTGTTTCTCTGTTTGCAGGTATATTTAGTGTTTGGCTTAATGATTACCTTGAAATATTAATTACAACCTAAGACCAGATAATTAGCACAAGCAGTAAAATTAGGTGTGCAAGAGAGCTGTAACTGCAGAAGGAATTGAAGTCACATTCTGGCACTGGGTCAGGAAAATAAAGGGAGCAGTGGGCAGGATTGCTTCAAAGTCTGAGGCATTGTGTGGACAGTGAGTTAGAAAGAAGTGGGTTCTCTTAAATCCATCCATGCTGCTGCTCATGTTGGCAGGTAGAGGGGAGATTTTTTGCTCTATCCCAGGGCAGCAGTGATTTTTGGATGTGCCAAAGTGTGGGTGTTGTGCCACATAAGGCCCTCAAAGAATTCCTTGCTCTTGCAGCAGGAATAGCAGAGTTATTGAATGAGCAACAGGTCTAGACGTACTGAACTGTGGGGTTCCTCAGCCCACTCTGGGATCAAAAGACCGTTTGACTGTGTGGACTGATAAGGAGTGTGTGCCTGGTGTGTCAGAGTTGGTGAGAGGACACGTCACTAACAAAAATACCAATTACTTCAGTTTGTGTACCTGGAATAAATTAAGGGTGTGTGAAGAAATGCAGTAGAGCAGAAAGCAACAAACCACATTAATTTCTGGTTTCTAAAAGGTCAAATGTGGACTTTTCACCTTCTCTGGGTAGTAAGTTTTGTACTTAAATAATAGTTTGAAATTGGACTGAATTATTGAAATTAGACAGAGTTATTGCACAGGTAAGAACTATAAATGTCTTCAGTGGATTTTGTATATTGGCAAAAAACAATTTCTGCCTAAAGCTCTCATATGACAACACAGACTCAAAGGTGTTCTCCAATTATAGATTTTGTCTACTTTTCATTTCCCATTTTCCATACTAACTAATCAGAAAATTCTCATGTTCAGGAATGCCCAAGCGGCTCCCCCCGGGGTTCCCTGCAGGCCAGGCTAACCAGAACTTCCTGCAAGGTCAGGTGCCCTCCACAGCTCCGGGAACACCAGGGAACAGCGGAGCGCCGCAGCTGCAAACCAGCCAGAGCGTGCAGCACACAGGTCTGACTGCAGTGGGGCGTTCCTCAGCTTTTTCCATTTGCCATTTGTAGCACATGATGCCTTTTCCTGTGTCACACGGGTCCCAAGCCATTAAACTCCTGCCATTAACAGGGAGCTGCTGTCTGGGCTGCAGCAGCACTCTGGGGTGTAGTGCTGGATAAGGGGAAAAAAGCATAAGGCTGCTCATGTTTCTCAAAACCCAACAATTATTGATGAGGACTGCAGGTCTGGGCTTCAGAAGCAGCTGTTGAGAAATTGAATGGAAGGTGGCACTGAAATTTGGAGGCAAGGGGTAATGAAGTTACAACACCAAATGAACCTCTTGTCCAAAAAAAAAAAATCTTAGAAGCAGAACAGCAAAACAATCTTGTTCTGCTTTGGAAAGATTATTTATTACTTCCTTCAAAAATTTCAGATGTCTGCTTAAAGTGTGAAAATGAAATCTTTAATTCACAAACATCTGCCTCCATTTAATAACTCAATTATCAGTCTTTTGGCTGGATTACAAATACCCTGATGATGTCATCTCGTCAGTACTCTGTGTGCATTTATTCTTTACCCATTATAAAGTAACCTCAGGGTTTGAAGCTCATTTTGATTAGGAATTACTCTGCTGAGTTGGGTGACATTATGGAAGATTTTCAAACTTAGGTGTAGATAACAACTGAAATTAAGTTTCTGTTATGTTTTCTGCAGTGTGATACAGGGGAAGTACCAGTCCAAGTGTTTGAAATGTATGATGTTCTGTTTTGATAACAAAATGCATCAAACTTTGCATACCAGGACTGCAAAAATATGAGATACGCCACCTAATTGGAAAGGGAGAAAAGCAATTTTGGAGTACTCAACATTTAAAGGTGTGAAAACTCTTGCACCATACCAATTAGTTTCTTACTGATACTTTCTTTTTATTTTCTTAAGGTGGCCAAGGATCTGGACCTCCTCAAACTCAGATGCAAGCAGCACATGGCCCACCAAATATGATGCAGACCAATCTAATGGGACTTCATGGAAATATGAACAACCAGCAGGCTGGTGCTAGTGGGGTGCCACAGGTTAACATGGGCAACATGCAGGGACAGCCTCAGCAAGGAGCACAGTCCCAGCTTATGGGGATGCATCAGCAAATCGTGTCCTCTCAAGGACAGATGGTGAACATTCAGGCTCAGGGATCACTGAACCCTCAAAACCAGATGTTACTTTCTCGAACTCAGCTCATGCCGCAAGGCCAGATGATGGTGACACCTCAAAACCAAAATCTTGGTCCCTCTCCCCAGAGGATGACCCCACCCAAGCAGATGATTCCCCAGCAGGGACAGCAGATGATGTCCACACACAATCAGATGATGGGACCTCAGGGCCAGGTCTTGCTACAGCAAAACTCAATGATGGAACAGATGATGACCACTCAGATGCAAGGAAATAAACAGCCTTTTAATACTCAAAACCAGTCCAATGTTATGACGGGGCCAGCTCAACTGATGAGAGGACCAACCCCAAACATGCAAGGAAACATGGTGCAGTTCACTGGGCAGATGATGGCACAGCAAGGCCCTGTAAATGGTAATCCTTCTCAGGTGATGGGAATTCAAGGGCAAGTTTTAAGACCCACTGGACCTGGTCCTCACATCTCTCAGCAACTTGGGGATACTGCGACCACAACAAACAACGATGGGAACTTGACACAGATGTTACCTGAGGTTCCTGTGCAGCAGCCAAACATGGTGCCTTCTCATATGCAAGGAATGCAAGGAAACAACAATGCTTCAGGGAGTCATTTCTCTGGCCATGGGCTGCCTTTCAATACAGGGTTTAGTGGAACTCCCAATGGGAATCAGGTTTCCTGTGGGCAGAACCCTGTGTTTCCTGTCAATAAAGATGTGACGCTCACAAGTCCGCTCTTGGTTAACCTACTGCAGAGCGATATCTCAGCAGGGCACTTTGGTGTGAACAACAAACAGAATAACCAGAATGCCAACAAGCCAAAGAAGAAGAAGCCTCCGAGGAAGAAGAAAAATAATCAACAGCTAGAACAAACAACGTAGGTTTAATATTACAGTGTTTTTTATAAGGGGCATGAAGAAACTCCACAGGCATCTTGTCAATATTTTATCAGCAAGTAATGGGTGAGAAAGGACTTGTATTTTATTCATGTTGTAGCAGTTTCTCTCAAGAGTCTGTCATTGGAATGTTTGTTCAAGATTAAAAATGACATGCAAATATCCAAACTCAGTTATAAACCCAATTCTACCAGCACCGTTCCTTACCTTTACTGGGTGAAGGAAGTTTAGCGTGTGGCCCATGGTGCCACAGCCCCTGGAATATGAGGCTGCCTTTATTAAGCAGTCTGACAGCCACGATCAAAGGGTGGGAAGTACCTTCAGAAGAACTAGAAGCCTCTATATAATGTGTGCAGGACAGTTTTTGGGGCTTGTTTCCTGAATCATGTGCATATCCTGACACATTTCTGCCTGGAATTGAGCTGGATTTCTCTTAGTTGAAGCTGCAGCTGGAATTTATAGGGAAGAATGTGGTACTTTCTGGGTATGAGATAAACAAATCGAAGCAGTGCTGGTCCTCCCAGCCTAGCAGAGATTAGGAAGGGAAAAAAGCCCCACAGCTTTTGAGAGGGAGAAGGCCAATGGAAAAGATTGAAAAATAATGAATGAATGTGTCTTTTTAGTGAAAATACAAGATTGCAGAATGTCTTCCTTCCTTGGCCAGCGTGTTCTTTCTTGGCCAGCTGTCCTATAGCATTTGCCATTGACAGTTCACTATCATCCAGCACAGGGTGGTAGCTGCTGCTGCTGTGTCATTATTCACCTCAAATGGTGAAGGCAGATATGCTTTCTTGAATTATTCTAATGCTGCACATGAGCCCATGGGGCATTAACAGGAATCCACGTGATGGTACTTCGGGGCATTATTTTCAATCAGGGAAAAATGGGGAAAATTTTAAAAATTTGCACAGAAAATAATAACACAGACATATCCAAATATCAAAATGAAATTCTTAGAACCAAACAAAATGGTGGCAATAGCACATGAAGCTCCTGGTGTGGTTCTGGTTCCACCAGTCTGGCCCTTTTGAATAATCATGTTTTTATCCTGAAGTTTATGCTGCCTTTCCTAGGGACACATGTTCAGTTCAGTGCAAAGAAAAGATGACATCAAGTAGTAAGCAGCTGTTCAATATTTTAGCTTTTCCTTTGGTTATTCAGTGTGTAGCCCCTCTGCATTTTCTGCAGTGTCAAGATTCTTTCGAGAAGATGAAATTAATAATCTCATGGGCATTTTAATTGTGTACTGAAAAACTCTCATCATCTATAGCAAGTGATCTTTTGTGACAATCATTAATTGGCTTAACTAGTACAAAAATAAAATGCAGAAATGCTGTAAGGTAAAGCAAGGCATGCTAATTTAATAGGCCTTGGAACAAGGCTTTTCAAGCCTCTGCTGTATAGTTGTATACAGTCATGGTATGGCTTGTCAGGTCCTCGCTGCTGCTGAGTGATCTCAGATTACAAGTGGAGGAGGACACAGTCTGTGGCAAGATGTGGAAACCTGGGTAAAGTAACTTGGCCAGCACCAAGTGTGTGGCCAGTCTGCAGCTTTGGGGTGACTTAAAAACCTAACACAGACACCAGTTCCTCCAGTCCAAATGCATTCCAATAAAATGATGGTAAACCACTGCTGTAGCAAGTGCCTTGCTGTGGAAGTGACAGAGCATTCAGAGGGAGCAGATGAGTTGGCACTGCCTTATGAAAAAAAATTCCATTAATCATTAAAGAAAACTGTTATGATTTTGTTTTCATTGGTACTACTGATGAGCACCCAGCCTCAGAGTGACCTGGGAATATCAATAAATGTGTCTTCCTCTGAGAAAAAAAAAGCTCTTCCTCTGAGCTTGCAAACCTCACAAGACTATTTGCTTATTAAAAAGTTTTCACAGTAGAAGTCTCAATTACAGCTTTTCTGATGAGCTATGACAGCTCAATTCCAGCTCCTCTATAAGGCTTTGAATCAGATTTTGGTGTAATTAACAAAGGAACCAGAATGTTGTTCTGATATGGACGAGCATTTTGGTTGTACGTGGACTATATCTATACTTGATCCTTGCAGAAGCACTAAGAAGGGAGCTGTTCTTAAAAAAGTTCCCAAGTTTATTCTCCAGCAAAACGAGGGAGACTGCAGTGAAAGGTGGCTGTAACACCTTCCTGCCTCCCTCACTCTCAGCTTCCCTCACGTCATTGGGCAAGCTCAGCATTTTCCTGCCTTGGAATTGACAGGAATGAAATCCAATTTAGATCACTTTCTCTTGCATAAGAAGCAAATTGGATGCTTTTCATCTCAACTTCTTCTCTATCGTTCTTCCTCAGAAATTTTAGAATTCAGAGCAGCAAACCTTGTGTGGAAATGCGGCTAATTTGATAAAGACACTAAAAGTCATTTCTGAAAATAACACAGTAACAAAAGTACAATTAGTAATATGGATTACAGTCATGTTGGAATGTAACCAGGATGAGTGAGCTATTGAAATAGTTTCAAGGTTTTGCTTAATTGAGCAACATTGTATTGAAATGAAACCCAGGACATTTTGGTTGTTTAAAAGTATTTGCATCTGCGTGCTGAACCTGAAGACTGTGGGTAATGGGATGTAAACTGAGGAACAAGATGCTAGATGAAATGGGACAGTGGATAAAACAGGTTCGTTAATCCTATTAAATCCATGCACAAACAAGCAGTTGTTTAATGTTCCCCTGTGCACACACCATGATTATTGGGTGCACTGGTAGAACAGAAATAACCCACTGTGGGAGGTCATTCTCAGTGCTGCCATTCAGGTTGCAGTGTCCAGTGCAGATGGTGACACCACTGCAGGACAAAGAGGCTTTTTCCAACCAGACTCAGAGGGTTTCACTGCAGGTCCAGGGATGCCAGTCCCTTGGCAGAGCTGGGAAAATGCCCTCACTCAGCAACAGGGGAGGAGCCTCTCTGTACCTCCAGAGCTGCTGCTCCTGGGCCAGGCTGGGTCTGCCACACCTGTCATTTTAGGTTTGCTCTCCTTATGACCCAGCTGCCACCTCCTTTGGTTTGATTGGTTTAGGTTTTCCTGGAGTTCTCACTCCACCCTCATGAGGGATTTGTATCTGAAGGATGTACTTCAGAGTGCAGCTGGTAGAGCAGAGGTACTGCTGATGGCAATCCAGACTGTACCTCGTTTGCTGTTACTCTTACATATTTTTTTTTTTACATCTAGAGTAATAGAAAAGAAGAATAAATGTAGAATGTTTTATCCCTCACCCAAGCATCTTGCTATTCATATTCTGGTTATTTTTCAGGAGTGGTTGTTGCTAAACATGCCTGGTGAATTTCAGCCACATTTGACATTTAGTTGATGTTTAAATTTTCCAGCAATGATAGAAGCAGACTTTCTTACCATAGCTGCTCTTTGCTGGCACACCAAGCTCAGATCTGTTCTGCCAGATTTGCACAGACCCATCTGCCAGGAGGTGTTTGCTAAGGATCCACTGTGCACCAGGTTTATTTTCTGGGTTAAACCTGTCTGTGCAGTGATGCTGTGTATCAGCTTTGAGCTGAACTTTAACTGTAGCATTTTTAATCTCCCACCATTGTAAATAAATAGCAAAATTGACAAATGTGAGATTGCATTCACAATTTTAGGCATTTTTTTCAGTTCACATGGCTGGCACCTGCACCAAAGGCTGCAACTCTTCTGGGTGATTTTGCTGCCAGAATTTTTGTTTATTTGTGGCTGTTAATATAATGCTCTGGGACACATTTCTGCATTTTGCCAGTTTTCATCAAATGTATTGGTGGAGGCATGTAAGCCTATACCACCTGCATCACAAAAATTGGTGGTGTGCTGGATTAGACACAGCATTGCACTCCAGGTGCTTTCCTTGGCAGTACTTGCCCTCAGCAGTGGCTGGAACAGTTCTGTGTTTGCCCTATTTTCACCTTTCTTCTCTCTTGGTGTATGTTCTCTCCAGTTTTGTCCCACAAAAATTCAGGGATTTCTAGTCACATGCTGCTTTTTGAATGTTGACTAGGTAGTTGATAGAACATTAGGACAAGCAAGGGTGTCTCCGTGGGTGTCTACAGCTTTGGGTTAGCTGTATAGATGCCAGAAACTGTTATTCTCAAGTAAATTGAAATAGGATAGATCTCCCCACCATTATGTATTTCAAAATTTTATTTTTCTGAAAGTGTTAGTTTCATCCATGGCATTTCTGCATGATTCTGCCTCTCTTTATTGGCAGTGTACTTTTTTTGATGTCTTTAATTTTAGTTTAGAGCTTTTCTTACATAGAACTTCCTGCAACCTTCACATATTCATAAAGGTGATAAACAGTTTAGTTCTCCTACTCTCCATCCTTCTTTGTTTTGCATCCTCTGACCATATATATTGTTCACTATAGAAACTTTCGGTTTTTCTAAGTCTACAAAAGCTATCTTGGTTTCGTCGAAGCATTGGGCATTGAGTCTGGACAATTTTAAATTGTCCTAGAGAGTCTCCTGGAGCATCAGATTCCTCAGGAAAAGGACTTGGGAGATGCTGATGGATAAAAAACTGAATGTGACCCAGAAATGTGCACTCACAGCCCAGAACCCCGCTGAGTCCTGGGCTGATCCACCAGTGTGGGCAGCAGGTCTGGGGGAATTCTGTCCCTCTGCCCCACTCAGGTGAGACCCCACCTGCAGAGCTGCCTCCAGCCCTGAGGCACAAGAAGGACACTCCTTTGGAGAGAGTCCAGAGGAGACCACAAAGATGCTCAAAGGCCTGGAGCCCCTCTGCTCTGGAGCCAGGCTGGGAGAGCTGGGGGTGCTCACTTGGAGAAGAGAAGGCTCCAGGGAGAGCTCAGAGCCCCTTCCAGTGCCTCGAGGGGCTCCAGGGGAGCTGGAGAGGGACTTTGGACAAGGGATGGAGTGACAGGACAAGGAGGAATGGCTTCCCACTGCCAGAGGGCAAGGTTAGATGGGATATTGGGAGGGAAATCTTCCTTGTGAGGGTGCTGAGGCTCTGGCACAGGGTGTCCAGAGAAGCTGTGGCTGCCCCTGGATCCCTGGCAGCATCCAAGGCCAGGTTGGGCAGGGCTTGGAGCAGCCTGGGATAGTGGAAGGTGTCCCTGCCCATGGCAGGGGGTGGAATGAGATGGGCTTTAAGGTCCCTTCAAACCCAGACCAGCATGTGATCACTTACAGAGCCCCAGTACCACACAGGTCTGTGCTCTGGAGGGTGACTGCAATGCCTGACATGTCAGTGCCATTGTGCTGTGATGTTATCAGAGGTCTTGGATACCCTGAGTGAGTCACTTTTGGGTACAGTACTGGAAGAAAAGGTTCTACCATTAAAATAAATTAAAAATGCATCTAACCCTGGCACTTGGTTATCTGTACAGATGTCATAGGAAAGCCTGTTTAATTCAGTTGAAATATATGTAGCTCTATAATTTGACATATCCATTGGCATTCTCTTAGTTATAAAGCTCAGATTCACGGTAGAAATAAATGTTTAAGATCAACAAAGCACCAGGCAACTTGTTTCCTTTTCAGTAGTACTTAAGGCAGTGACTGTACACAGACCTGGTGTGTGTGTTCCAGTATGGCATCAGAGGCATTTCAGTGGGTTATTCCAGGTCTGTGCAGAGTGCTAGGAATTAATTACTTGAGTACTTAGTTATAGAAGCAGAAATCGAACACTGATGGATCTTAATTGTGAATATTTTTCTTTCAGTTCTTCAGAATCACGTCCAGCTGGCCTGGAGGAGAGTGATCAGTCATCAATGTCTGGAGACCAAGGAATGAATTTAGATAAGTCAGGCCCTAAACTCTCAGATTTTGCAAGTAGGCCACCAGGTAGTAGAATTTTTCTGTGATTATCTGCATGTAATAACTATAGGAGAGTTTAATGATCTTTGTGACAATTCTATTTTATTTATGCTATCACACATTGAAGTTTAAATCTTTTTTCCTCCTAGTAAGTAACTGGTACCATTGTTTAAGTGTTTTCTTTGGGTTAGCTCAAAATTAAGAGGTGTCCTCATTCTCATTTATCATCCTGCAGGTATCGTCCTGAGCACTGTAGCATTATTCAGCAGTAACATAACTGATAAAAAAATGTTGTATTTCTATCTGTAGCACAGACTACTGTCTTAAAAATTTAGCATTGATAAGAAACAGTGGTTGTAGTTGGAATGATCCTTTGCATGTAGAGAGGATTAAATCTAAAGTCTGCAATAGGATTTATATTATAACCCACATGGGGGGTCTTTGGCATGTTTTTGGCTGAATAACACATGGCAGATTCTCCTTTGTACTCAAGAAAATGTCAGGTCTGTGGCAGGTGTGCTGGTCCATGACTCCTGGGGGCTGTCAAACTCTGAAGTTAGTTCTAAGGAGTAATAATTAGTGAAAGTCCAACTCTGCATTTGTCAGTGAAAGGAAGCCCATGGGTAGTTGCAGAGACTTGTCAGGTGGTGTGAACCTGGGTTAGCTGATACAACACACTAAGAGATCTCCAGTTAAATCTCATGCAAGTCATACATTAAGTAAAACTATTTTTATGAATTAAGTAAAATCTTTGGCTTTGTTTGTAAAGCCTGTTTTGTTAATGTGGCTCTCATCCAAGATAAACAGGCTCCAGGCTGTACTTTCTATCCAATCCTGTTTGCTACAGAAATTCTGCTTTCTCTGATCTTTGGTTAGTTTTAATGCATGTGTCATCCTGTTGCCTTAGGTTATCCATCTCAGCCTGTGGAGCAAAGGCCACTTCAGCAGATGCCGCCTCAGCTCATGCCACACACGCAGCAGCCCCAGCCCCAGCAGCAGCAGCAGCCCCAGGCGGCCCCACAGCAAGGCCAGGCACCCCCCCAGACACAACAGCAGCAGCAGATGATGATGATGCTGATGATGCAGCAGGATCCCAAATCAGTCCGGCTGCCTGTGCCCCAGGGGGTTCACCCCCCGAGGGGGCCCCTGAACCCGGATGCCCAGCGGATGCCGATGCAGCAGAGCGGGAACATGCCAGTGATGGTGAACCTCCAGGGGCCTGGGCCGGTGCCTCCATCTCCTGACAAACAGAGGATGGCCCTGCCAGGCAATCCTCCTCTGGGAAATAATGCAAGAAAAATGGTTTATCCAGATAATGTACAGAATCCTTCCAGCTCACCCCTCAGAGAGGTGTCATCAGTATCCTCTCTTCCAGAAGGAGGTGGAGCTGAGGGCCCTCCAACATCAGGACCTCAGAATAATGTGACATCTCATTTAGTAGTTTCACAGAACCAGTTAATGATGACAGGACCTAAGCCTGGACCATCCCCACTTTCAGCTTCCCAAGGTGCAAGTCCCCAGCAGCAGTCTAGTTCTCTGTCTAGTGCTCTTACACACCATTTTCCAAATGTTGCTGCCCCATCACAAACTTCAAGGCCCAAAACCCCAAACAGAGCCAGCCCAAGGCCGTATTACCCTCAGACTCCTAATAACCGTCCACCCAGCACAGAACCCTCAGAAATCAGCCTGTCTCCAGAGAGGCTCAATGCTTCTATTGCTGGTCTCTTCCCTCCCCAGATCAATATTCCTTTACCTCCTAGGCCTAATCTCAATAGAGGATTTGATCAGCAGGGTCTGAATCCCACTACTTTAAAGGCCATTGGGCAAGCCCCATCAAACCTCACAATTAACAATCAGTCCAGTTTTACTTCCTCACAGTCGCACAAGTTGGAAGGTGTGGTCATTAATTCAGGCAAACAAACCAGCGCTGGAGGAACAAAGAGAGCAAGCCCAAGCAATAGTCGAAGGTCCAGTCCTGGATCCAGTAGGAAAACTACACCAAGCCCTGGCAGACAGAATTCAAAAGCAGCTAAATTATCACTGACGACTCAGCAGAATCCATCTCTCTTGCAGAACGTGGAATTACAGAGAAATATGATGGCTGGTCCCTCTTCTTTGCCTGTGACCACAAGTTTTCAAAATAACTCTATGCTAAGCAACCAGAATCCTGCAGTTTCTGTACCTGCTGTGACTGGCATTCTTGAAGACAATAAGGAGAGCCTTAGTGTGCCTCAAGATACTGAGAGTCAAAGTGCACAAGGTGTCCAAGGTAGCAAGGACCAGCCCAGTATGGAACTGAAAGGTGTCCTTACTCCAGAAATGAAAGTGCTGGTTCCTGAGGACCAGGCAAAAAAAGATGGGCAAGCCTTAGATAGCAGTAAGCTCCCAGTCATGGAGGAAAGTAAAGCCATGGTATCTCCAGCTATGAGGGAGGCACCAACTTCTCTAAGTCAACTTCTTGACAATTCTGGAGCTCCTAATGTGACCATTAAGCCCCCTGGGCTGACTGGTCTTGAAATGGCACCAATAGTTCCTACTGGTGAGGAGCTAAAGAAGATAGCTGTCATTTCTCCACTGCAGGATTCATCCTTGAGCAAGGAGTCATCTAATTCACTTAGCCTGCCTCAAAATAACGAGCCCTGTCCGAATCCAGGGCACCAGGAACTGGGAGAAGTAAATGCAAGCATGACACAGAGTGTTCCTCCAGTAATGCAGAGGCCTGTTAGCTCTTCTTCTATTTCAGGTCCTTTACCCCCCAACCAGATAACAGTTTTTGTGACTTCCAACCCTATTACATCTGCTGCTAATACATCAGCTCCGTTGCCATCCCACTTGCAATCTGCATTAGTGTCCACTGTTGTCACCATGCCCAACGTGGGGAGCAAAGTGATGGTTTCGGAGGGACAGTCGGCAGTTCAGTCCAACACCCGGCCGCAGTTCATCACACCCGTGTTTATAAACTCATCCTCAATCATCCAAGTGATGAAGGGCTCTCAGTCCAGCACGATCCCAGCAGCCCCCATGACTTCTAACTCGAGCCTGATGCCTCAGTCGGTCGCGGTTGTTGGTTCTTTGCATATCCCACAGAACATCAAGTTTTCCTCCGGGCCCACTCCTCCCAGCACCTCATCCGCCAGTCCTGTGTCCAGTATTCCCACCAGCAGATCACTCGTTCTGAATCCCTTGGCACCCCCTGTCCAACTGCCTTCTTCCACTCCAACTCCTTCCAGTGTTCCTTCACAGCTTCCTGCTCAGCAAGCCAAGGACTTCAGCCCGGAGGAGACTTCCCAAGCTGCAGGGTCAGGTGAACAGTGCCCTGTGCCAGCAGCCCAGTCGGGACCTGTTGTTTCCCCTCTGCTTACAAGCAGCCCGGGATCTGGGAATAGACGCAGTCCTGTTTCATCCAGCAAGGGAAAGGGAAAAGTAGACAAGATTGGCCAGCTCCTGCTGACTAAAGCATGCAAGAAGGTCACTGGCTCCCTGGAGAAAGGGGAAGAGCAGTATGCTTTGGATGGAGAAACAGACTGCCAGGGGCTAGAAACGTCGGTCCCAAATAGTTTGGGAACAGAGCAACCAGCAGACCTCGATAGCAAAAGCGGGACACCTCCAGCACCCAGTCTTACAAAACAGAGCACTTCTGGGCCCGGCAGCTCGAGCCTCAGCCCCGCGGCGGCCGCTCCCTCCTGCGCGTCGCCGAGCGCGCCCCCGAGCACTCCCGCCCCCGGCGCGCTCCCGGCCGCAGCCCCTCTGGCCGGAGCGCCCGCGGCAGCGCCGGACCCCGCGGGCCCCAGCACCAACGGCGGCAACCCCGGCGGGGGCCCGGAGCCCAGCGGGAGCGCCGGCGCCGAGGAGAAGCCCGCAGCGCCCCCGGAGCTGCTGCAGAGCGCAGGTGAGTGCGGGGCTGCGCGGGGCAGGGAGGGAGAGAGGGAATGAGGTGACTTCGGGAGATCCCAGGGGCTGCTCTCGGTGGCACTGCAGCCAAGGCTGACAGCTGCTTTTTTGTTTGTAACAGGTGAGTGATACACAGGCTTGTATTTGCCAAGATTCGAGTTCCAGATGTTTAATTTCACTTTCCATTTACTGCTTCAGTGGGGTATTTGTCATGGATATATGATTCTGTAATTGCATGTAACTGTTGGAAGCGAGGAGGAAAAGTGGATGCATCAGTAATGACAAATACTTGGGGTCCCTTTTGTATTGATAGATACACTGGTATTCTGCTTTGGTCTTGCCAGACACTTCTGATTTTGTAAATTATTTCAATTTATTGACTCAATTATGATATTTTGAATTAATCCTAATAATACTGTTTCCCTTTTTGAATAACCTGCATCCTGTAGGGAAATTGCTGAATAACCTCCAGAACAGAAGAGAAAAACAACCCACACCAAACCTCCATTTGTCTAGGGAAAAACTTAAATGCTCCTTTCAGAGAAATTAATGAAAAAGTTAACTTCATTCAGTTTGAAAACATAAAATACCTTTACATCTCAGCTTTGCTATTTTAATTTGAGCATCTGGCAGACTTTATATATGATGCTATTTCTTGATGCCATTTTTATTGAATCTGGTGTGGATATAAGCCTGTCACTCTTGAAGTGAGCTGAGTGAGTGTTGTGCTTTACAACATGAATTAGACACAGAAGATAAAATCTCGAATGATAAAATCCACAGAAGTCAGGGGAAGTGAA
This sequence comes from Cyanoderma ruficeps, assembly GCA_008694505.1. NCBI lineage: Eukaryota > Metazoa > Chordata > Aves > Passeriformes > Timaliidae > Cyanoderma > Cyanoderma ruficeps. The sequence continues at coordinate 950,435 of VZDJ01000037.1, read as the reverse complement.
AACTTCAGCCTCAGTGTGACATTCCCCATGGCTGTTGGATGTCGTAGCTGTATGTCACTGGAAAATGGAAGCTTCCTGTGAGCTTCACAGAAGGAACTCTGACTTTCTAGGAAGTGATAGTCTTTATTTAAGCAGGAATATGAAACTTTTTGTCTTCCTATTCTCTGTTAGTTCACTATCACATAGAAGACTAGAGAGCATTAGCCCGACAAAAATTATTTTTCCATCTGTTTTTTTTACTTGGCAACCTAAGAAAGGTTAAGTCATCGTCTTATTGCCAAAGGCCTTCAAGGGCAACTCTGGAGTATATTATGCGCTTTAATTGAAAGAGTGAGGGTATCGATTCCTTAAAAATATACTATTTTCCCCCAGAATCTCTGTTGAAATGAACATTAAAAAAAAAGGAGACTAAACTATTGAAATTTTAGGATTTCCTTTAATGTCACAGTCTGCTGAAAAACTGTTACCTTTAAAAATGTTGTTTATGATACTTCATTTCATCACTCATTTGAGTTTGAGAAAATTTGCTTGGGATAGTTTTGCCAAAGTTTGTTTTAAAAAGGGGGAGGTATGTGTGGTGGGAGGGAAGTGGAGGGTAAATTAAAAATATTGCATTTGTAAATGGCAAAGTGTAGTCAGCTGGAAGAGAAGAGAGCATTTTGTACCAGCCTGATCACACAACAGGAACTCCTTTACTTCCTTTGACAATAATGTTTTTTTCCCTCCAATTTTATTCTAGCATCTTCTCAACATTTAACACAGAAAAAAAGTTCAGTTGCAACATCAGAAAGTACTGTTCAAAGAACAGGTAAATCTTCCTTTGGGAAAGCAGAATGGAGGTGAACTAAATCCCTTTATGTTTGGAACTGAAAATGTATTTGTTTGAATGCATATTCAGTCACCACTAACACACTGGGTATATTGGGGGTTGGGTAGGGGTTTTTATTGTTATTTGTGCTTTTGGGATTGTTTTTCTTTGCTAGTTACATTGTGCTTTGGAAGTCTCCAAAGCCTTGTGGGGGATTTAGGATGAGGTCAAATAATAAAAGAAAAATCCCCAAGGAAGATTTTAGATATTCAGTGATAAATTGGAGGGACTGGATTTGTAACAATACATTGTGTTTGAATTTGGAAGTTCTATGGAGAAGAACTACTAAGAGGGGCATTTCTTTCACTGTACCCTTCTCAATATAGAAATATGTTCATGCCATGCTGGGAATGTGCTTTAGAGTTGTAGTCTTTTTTTTTTTGTGTTCAACTTCTAATGCCCCCTCAGCAGTGTTTCAGGATAGAGCCCTGGCAGATGACTTCATGGTGTTGCCATCTATTATGGTGTTTCACCATCAGCTCTGGGGTTTTAAAAAAGTAATTTCCAGGTTGAGTAGGGAAAACAGATAGATGTGGGCTTACTTATGGGAAGTACCACTCTCCATCCATTTGCTATCTCTAATCTAATTAGAAATAGGGTTTTCAGAAAGTAAAAATGGTACAAAATTGTTTCCTTTGAATATCCACTAAGACAAAGGTGGGCATGCACCCTTGTTTTTTCACACCCGACTCATTGCTCTGTGCTGCTGTGACTGTACTGGGGGTTCCTGCTGGGGGAAGCTATCCGTTTTTTGCTGCTGGATAATCTCCCAGTTTAATTTTTGGGTGGGAAGAAAAGTAACTCCTTTCATTGCTTAGTCTATTCTTCTTTTGTTTCCAAAACATCTGTTTTTCTCAGACAGTGCTATATCCATTTACACTGAAGAGGCTGATGTTCCAACACTGCAAATTCATCCACGGAGGATAGACATTACCCATTATCTTACCTTTTTTATGCCTCTATTCATTGTGCACATTCTAGCAAACTTTGGGGGCTAAACTGCTGTCAAAGGCAAAACCTCAGTTTGTGCCCCACCAGCCCTAAGTTTAATGGGAGGAATTGAGCTGGGCATTGAGACAAAGCACAGGGAGTTCGTCCATGACATTGCAATGGTAATCTCTAAATCTCTGGCAGTTCCTCATGAGAGGGCCTGTGGTTAGGTGTAGGTCTTCCCTCTCAACAAAGAATATGGTGGATACGGAGAGAATTAATAGACAGACAGTAAAAAGACTTGACATTTTATGTGCTGTAAAGGAAAGCTCTTTACTGAGGTGACGACTCCAAAGGAAACCTAACCTGTATGTACAAAATTACTGGGATAGAAAGAGAAAACAGGTCAAACTTCTCTTTGCATCATCTCCTCTGAGATATTTTCCAATTCTGTAAAAGTGTAATTGGGCTTCAGAAATTTGTCATTAGAAGATATTGCTGTGAGAAGCCGTTGGGTTAAGAGAAATTTTTAGATGCACGATAGAACCAGATGGGTACTTTTAAGGTTTAAAAATGAATAAAACCTAGAAAGTTTAGTAGAAATAATCTGTCTAAAATGGAAGTTTAAAAAGGGAGAAGAGTGTACCCAGGGAGTTTCTGTACAGTTTTTCTTCTGCAGGGCTTTAATTTTTCCTTGTCTTAGCTGACTGCAGTGTCCTGAAGGCTGTAATCAGACCAAGCACTTGGCCAGTGTGGTATTTTGTCTTGCTTTGCTTTAGAGAAGCTTATCCTTGAGATCTAATATGTGATAGAAGAATGTGAGCTAGTCATGCCTTGTCAACAGGTATGTACCTCTACAGCAGACTTTAAAATTATCTTTTTCTTTTGTAGAACTTGAGACAAATGCTGCAGTAGTTGCTGGTCAAAGGTAAGGAGATAGTTTGTAGATTCAGAGTAGATATAGCTTTCGTGGGAGGAAGTCCCTTTCTTTTTGCTTAATTGCTCAACCTCTGCTACTGCCTTTCATTTTCTTGGCCATATCCTTTCTTTGCTGCTAAGAAATCAGGCCAGTTGAATGTTCCAAACCATGGCTGAAATGCAATGGATATTATAAGGTGACCTTTTCTTAGTTTGTGCTTTGGGCAATGTTTCCTCTCATCCTTTCAGGCCTAAATATTTCATGTCCTGGAAGGGTTTGATGGTTGCACAACAAATCAAAACTAACCCCCCCAAAGCCTGCAGCTTAGCTGTCGTGTGAATTTTTGTTTTCTGAAGTCTTTAAAAAGTTTGTTCTTCTGCCTTGAGGACTATTTTCAACAGCTTTCCTCCATTTGCTTGTTAACACTCTGCCAAAACTTGATACGAAACTCAGGTAGAAACTGCATGTTGTCTTGGGTTAAGACATTCAGTAATTAAAAAATACTATTTTAAATAGTTGTGTTCTGTCGGAAGAAAATACAGTTTCCAAGATGTACTTGGAAGATTCTAAATACCCAGGGCCCTCACTCAGTTGGCAGTGAGAGGCCCTGGGGAGGTTTTAGACTAATGGTGCTGGCACAGCCGGTCGGGTTTTGGACACTGCCCTCATGGGTGGGGTGACCCCCTAGGCCCAGGGCAAGAGGGGCAGTCCCTTGATGGGTTCCCCAGGAGATGAGGCAGTGTCTTCCTTTGTAAGGGAGGGAATGCAGTACATTTCCTCAGATCAGGAATGGGTCTGAATGGAGTGTTTAACTGTATTTATCTTCATTTGGATTGACGTCTTTTAAAGACAAGCTGAAATTTCACAGTGCGTTTTCCTCAGGGTAGAATTTTTCTGAAAAGCTGAAGGTGGGACATTGGCAGCTGAGCAGATTGTCCAAATGGAGTGTCCTTGTGTGACCATCTCCAAACTCACACAGCACATCAGATTACCACAAGGGCATTCTCAGGGTTTTTCTGATTGATGCTATTCTGAGCAAGACTGGAAAAGAATGAGTTTGCAAGCAAACTGGGTATAGTGATGGCTGATACAAGGGGGCAGCTTTGAGCTTTTGGAGTTGAACCATATTGGAAAAACCTTGATAGAATCACAGATGGTTTGGGTGAAGAGGGACCTTAAAACTTACCTTCATTCCACCTCCAGCCATGGGCAGGGACACCTTCCACTCTCCCAGGTTGCTCCAAGCCCTGTCCAGTCTGGCCTTGGACACATTCAGGGATGGGGCAGCCACAGCTTCTCTGGGCAGCCTGTGCCAATTTCTCCCTAATATCTAATCTAAACCTACTCTCATTCAAAGCCATTAAAAACCTTTAAACCTTAAGGGAACCTTGCAACCCATAAAACCACTAGAAGTACTTTCAGTTGGAGTAACTTGATTTCCTCCTATAAAAGGAGGGAAGTGATGTGCTGATTCCTATGAGACAATCCCAGCCCTGGATTTAGTCACTAGAATCTGTTAAATTGACCTGTACTAACTGAACTTCGGGTGCTGATGCCTGTTTGCTTCCCTCTGAGGGTTCTCTGAGGTAGGTGATTGCTGGTTCAGCTTCCCCAGTTCTATAGGAAAAGACCAGTTTGAGACCTGTTCGGGGGATCCAGTTTATAGATGGCCCATAATACTCCCTTGTGGGGTAACAGATTTCAGTATTTATTTTGCATCCAAGATAATCTACAATCCATAGTCTTCTCTGCTGTGTGTCCTTCCTTGAGAATGTTTGTCTCTCCTTCCACTGAGAAACTGTTTTATTTCATGTTTCTGCTACTTAACACCAAGGTTTGTGTGGTTTGAGTCCTTCCCTTCAAAGCAGGATTTGTCTGAAGGGTGACACTGCAGTGAGACCTCTGTCACACACAGGACACCCTGTGCTGTGTCTTCACTCCAGTCTCTGATTCAGGCACCCCTTCCTGATAATCCTGCAAGCTGTCACCCAAAGAGCCTGAAATGAGCTTTCTTCTTTTGCATTATCAGCAGAATAATTTATTTAGTTAGTTACTTATCTTTGAATTCAAAACACAAGGGAAGTTTAGTTTAAACTTAGTCACCAGAAATTGTCTGGCAATAATGCATTAAGGAGAAAACACCCAAAGCTCAGGATGAGTTTATAGGGCTAAGAGAGATATAGTAAAAGAGGAGTTTAATAACAAAATGCAGTGCTCCCTTTATTGTCTCAGTGGCAAGAAACAGATTTCCACAGTACCTAAAATTATTATTTTATAGCAGAAAAAGCTTTCTGTTACAAAAAAAAAAAAAAATTTGACTTCAAGTTTTAAAACTTGAAGAAAGTTTTAAAAAACCTTTTTTTAAAATATGTGAAGAAGTCACTTGGATCAATGGAGTAAGTCTTTTTAGGAAACCCAAAACTTGGCATACTCCCTGAAGAGTTCTTAATTCCTCCTGATGTTCATCTGCAACTTCAACTCTGTACCCCCATACTGCAGCAGTCTCTAATGTAACCTGTTTGCTTTTCCTAGACTTCAGTAATGGTGGCACCTGTGGAAAACAGAGCAGACAATTTATAATGCATCTAATTTCTTGGTCTTCTAATGTTGAAAATATTCTCTTTGAGGACTTCTCAATTCTGTATCCTCTGATAATTTTTGATAGAAGTGGACTATACTCTGGCTTACTCAGGTCATTCTTCATCTGATAGATCTTCTGGTATTTCTAGCGTTTCATATCTTCAGTGCTAATAGTCCGGAACTGGTACCTGTGTTGGGCCATCCTCCAGCTTGTCTGACTTGCATAGAAAAACATAATTCTTCTCACACTTCATCAGAAATATTTTGTCCCACTTTATTAGTAATGAGACAAAAGAGAATTGTGAAAAGTCTAAAACTCCAAGTAGAAGAAATTCAAGAACAGAGGATTCTGCTGCTTCACAGGAAACTGTAGAGAACGGGCAGCGCAAGAGATCCTCGCGACCCGCGTCCGCGTCCGGCACAGCTAAAGGTAACATGCACAGCCACCCTTCCTGGGGAGAGGGCAGCTCCTAACCTGCTTCCCCAGGTGTTTGCCCTGGCAGTAGCTGCCTCATAATGCTGGTTTGCAGTTCGTACACCTTGGGTGCTTTATCTCTAGTTTCAAGGATTTAGCCACAGGTTGCAAGCACTTCCTGACGTCTGCACTGGCAGTAAATCCTGTATGAATTCCTCTTTGGTACATCTGTGGAACTTGTTTTCTGCAGCACTCACCACCGTAGTGTTCAGCACCTTGCCTAGTTGAATTCTCTTGGCAGAAATATGTTGCTGTTGGAAGGACCGTACTCAGATCAAAAAGTGACATTTTCCTTTTCCTGAAGCCCGAAAGACACAAGACTTAAGTCTTCCCAAGTGCACGGTCAGCTCTTGCCAAGTCAAATGCCATGGTTCAGGAACGCTCCAGAGGCTGCTGAGGTGGCAGCCAGGAGCATCAGGGAGTGCTGTGTGCTAACACAGAGCCTCAGCTCCGCTTCGCAACATCTGAACTCCTGAAGTTATTAACCCATGGCATTAGCAGGTGCTGACGTACCTTACTCCTACCCAGGTTACAGTCTTTAACAATTATGCAGCATTTGTATGATATGCACGGCCCAGTGCCAGGCTGAAGCTAATTCTGTCAGCTTCTTGTGTTTAAGGGTCAGAAAAATGGTGATGGACCAAAGTTATGCAAGAGAGTAGAGAGAGACCATCAAGAGGCAACATTCGACCACTATTTTTAAAGATAATATACAGAACAAAGAGGTATTAATATAAAATGATTTTAAAAGGAAGTCAAGTTCAAGTCAGCCACCATTTCCATACTGGAGGTACTAAAGTGTGATGGTAAGGATATTGTGTTTTCAGAGTTTCAGAGAAGCATTCCAGCTTTACGTCATTGTGCAATGACTCCCAAAGATTACACAGGGGACCTATATGTTCTGCACTTTTGTGACTGCTGAATTTAATTACATTTACTTCTTGTGGCAGGACTGTGCAGAAGAATCTGAGTCTGTATTGTAAAAATAAATTCTCTTTCATGATTGTGAAAAAAAGTTTGGATAAATGTGAAGCCAGTGTAAAATCCCTGTCTGCGTTTGAGGAGATCGGGAGCGTGTGACCTGCCCCACACACTGTACTGGGTAAACCTAAAGATGACAACCAGTGACACGGCAAATTCTGAAAATGTGGGAATGGGGAACTGCATCTAATTTAAATAATACCAAAACTCTCACAGGGGTTTGTGCTGACTGTAATTCATGTACCTCTGTAAACAAAACCCTTGTTTGTAAATTGTACATCCGAAGCTGCCGCAGTGTCCGAGGGCTTTGCTGGACACTTGGGTGCAGTTTGCAGGGGACAGCTGGCTGTGCTGCCTTACCTGTGAGTACAGCTGCTCCCAAGCTGAGGAGAATACCAAACCAGGTGCTCTGTGGCAGAGGACAGGCTGCAGGTTAGTGAGGTGTGAGTGTCACCTGGTTTGCCACCATTTCTGTGCCTGCTCTGTTGTACACTTCTGTTAGTGAATCAGAGCTTAATTATTCTCGTTTGGTTGCTCCTATTCTCATTATGTTATCTGTGTCCTGAGAAACCCTAATCCATGGTAAAAGGAATGTGGGGCTGGGAGGAGTTATCTCTTGAGACAGAGGCTGTTTAAAGTCATTATTAGGAAAAAAAAAATTCAGCAGGGAGAGAGAAGCAGACTTTGACCAGCTGGAGTAGGAACTTGGTTGCTAAGCCTCGGGAAGGAGGAGGCAGAAGGGTCACTGTGAGAGAAGAGCACACAGGGAGGGTCAGCTCTGTCCACGTGTGTCTGCAGTGCAGGGTTTGGGGAGGTGCTGAGGATGCTCCCAAGAGACTGAGACAGGGGCTGAGCACTGCTGGCCCACTCCTCCCAAACACGGAGCCTTGAGCAGCAACAAGGGTGGCAACAGCTGGTGCTGAAGCAACTTCAAAGTCAGCCCTGCTGCTTGGAGGGCTCCAGGCTGGAGTCGAGCTTGTGGAGATGTTTCACTTCTGAAAATTGGTACTGTACTGGTGTTTTCCCTTTTTGGAGTACTTTTCCAGCAAAGGCTGCTTTTAACATTTACTGTAGCTTTGAGTTTGTTAAATTGTGAAATGTTGATTGTTTTTTCTTATTCCACATGTAACAACTGTGGAGTTGTACTGCTGCTGTTCTAATTTTAGATGGGCTTGGAAATTTTTTTTCCTTTTGACTCTTAAAATACACACAGCTGCAATAGTTTTTGGAAAACATTATGAAGAGCCAAAGAGACATTGCCAACGTTTAAAATCACATTTTTAAAAAGATCAAAAGATGCAAATGCCCTTGGTCCTTACTTTTTTGTTGTTTTGAAATGGAAACTTAGTGCCTTGGTAAGTGCACTGGACATGTTATCTGCTGTCGCCGTGGCCCTGCAGGTGTTAACATTTGTGTCTTTTTGCATCAGCTGTGTTCCTGTGACTCAGTGTACACTGCAGAGACTTGTTTTCTAATGGCTTTCCAAGAGCTCAGACAACTGGGTTGTTAACTGGCGTGGCAGGCTCCAAAACACCTCCCCGAGTGGTTGTGTAGCACCATCTCCATGGCTCCTGTGGCTGTGCTTCCTCCTGGGATATGGCTCCCCTGTGGCACATGGGGGACAGCACTTAGGGGACAGTTAAAAACATTTGGCTCTTCTTTCAAAGGCTGTTCTGTTAGGTTGGCATAAATGTCCAGCTCACGCCGCTGTTGTCCGGAGAGCAGCTGGGGCTGATGGCCCAGGGGTGTCACAGCTGCTCAGGAGTCAGTCCCAGTGCTGGGGAAATCCTGCTCTCCAGAGGTTCCCACTCTGGTGTGAGTTTGGAAAAATGACAGGGCAATCTGTGTCCCTCTGGGGAATGGCTTACCGACTTGTGTATCCATGCTTTTTTTCTTCTCTTGATTTCAGAAACGAGTGCCAGTGCAATGCAGTCAAAAAGAAGAAAATCCAAGTAAATTACTGCATGGAAACATGAGACTTGTAAATGAGTATGAATTTATCAATAGCAATTTTGAGCTGTGATTTTTCTTTTTTAAATAAAATTCTGTACAGTAAGTCATTTTAATATTATACTGTTCCCAATAAATGATTTTTTTTCTAAAAAACAGATAAATACGTATAAAAACTGGGTTCTTCTAAAACCCCCTGGATTTGCAAAGTGAAGTCAGGGTTAGCACATTAGGGTAATGTGTTTGTATGAAATGGAAGGGGAGGGGAAGACAATTGTAAATTTATTTGTTTCCACTTTTCATAAACAATTTAGAATACAGGGTTGTCATTTTTAGGTATTAAAATAATGTAATTGCTGTTGTTTCAGTACTGTATGTGAATAGCAGTCAGAGGGTTTATAAACAAACCCAATGTTGTTTGGAAGTGTAAATAATTTTATTATACGGTAGATCTGATGTATTTGTTGTAGAAATGGACCAGTGAAACAAAAAATAAATTTAAGGGTTTGTATAATGTGGAATCCCTCATGCTCTAAATAAATGTTATTGTCCTATAAATTGGGTTGAATTATTATTAGCAACAACAGCAGCATCATTCCAAACAGGAGGATTGGAGGGATTATTTAGAACTCTTAAGCCTGCAAGCTCCTTATATGTAGCTTCAGCAAGGAATTTGTTTAACCACAAACAAATTAACTGATGCAGCTGCTCCTGCAAAGCAAGGGAGAACAGGAAGGGCACCCCTGCTGCCGCTGGGGCAGTGTAGGGAGCAGAGGAGCCCCAGCAGCCTGGCTCCCCACAGAGGGCTGCTCAGCAGGGAACAGGCAGGGAAAAGGCCCAATTCCACGGGCTAAGGGCTTCTGCCGGGCAGCAGCCTGGCGTCCCTTGATCTGGAGAACTCTGCTGCCCTCGGCCGTGACGGTTGGGATGTGCTGCCATGGAAAGTAGGGCAGGCTCGCTGTTCCCGGGAGCTGCTGGGGAGAGCCCGGAGCCTGAGCTCTGTGCACGCACACTGCTGCCTCTTCTCTTTTTTGCTGAATTTCAAAAATATGTATCTCAAAATGCTGATTAAATATAAATTGTTATGAAATAGAGGTTGTCAGCTTTTATAATCACAGAAATTAGCTATTTGTGCACAAGGTAACGGGCACTGAGCAAGGCCGATGTCACAGGATCATTTGGGTAGGAAAAGTCCTTTAAAACCATCAAGTCCATCTGTTCCCCTGGCACTGCCAAGGCCACCGCTAACCCATGTCCCGAAGTGCAGCATCCACACTATTTTAAAATCCCTCTAGGGATGGGGACTCCACCATTGTCCTGGGCAGTTGTGCCAGGACTTGACAACCCCTTCCATGAAGAAATTTTCCCCAATATCCAACCTGAACCTCCCCTAGTGCAACTTGAGGCCATTTCCTCTCATCCTGTCCCATGTTCCCAGGGAGCAGAACCTGACCCCACCCCGTTCCACCCTCTTGTCAGGGCGCTGGGGAGACTGAATGTTTTCCCCTGAGCCTCCTTTTCTCCAGGCTGAACTCCCCCAGCTCTCTCAGCTGCTCCTTGTGCTCCAGCCCCTTCCCCAGCCCCGTTCCCTTCTCTGGATACTCTCCAGCTCCTCAATGTATTTCTTGCCATGCAGAGCCTAAAACTGTCCCCAGGACTGGAGGTGCCTCACCAGTGCCCAGCACAGGGGACAGTTGCTGCCCTGGTCGTGCTGCCACACCATGGCTGATACAGGCCAGGTACCCATGGCCTCTTGCCCACCTGGGCACACCTGGCTCTTGTTTAGCTGCTATCACCAACACTCCCAAGGCCTTTTCCACCAGGCAGTTTTCCAGGCACTCTTCAGTGTCCCCATCCTCCCTGCCAGAGTATGGCTGCTCCATGTCCCTGCACAGGCACAGCTGATGTGGGTATGGGAGCCCTTGTATCTGCTGGGCCCCCGCTCTCTGCTGGGGCTCACCCTGCTCCATGCTTGGCCTCGCTGCTCCTGTTGCTGCTCAGGTTGGGTGGAAAGCTTTGGAGAATGAGGACAAAGTCCATGCACCTGGAAAGTCTTCACAGAAAAGTTCCACATACCAATAAAACCAGGGGAAGAGAGAGGATGTCCTTCGGTTTGTGCAAAATACCACACTGTGGGGAGCAGACAGGCTTGAAGTCAGGGTCACCATTTACAGGGACACGGACCTTGGGAAAGAACTGCAAGATGCTACCACCAGGAAGGAGCCTTGGAAGGAGCAAAGGGCCACTGTACTGGTCCTCTGAGCAGTGCTGGCCTTTGAAGCAGCTCACAGTCGGACCCTGGAGGAGAGCTGAGCCAGGTTGTGGGCAGGGAGGGCAGCCCGCGGGGCAGGAGGTGATTGCTCCCTTTGGCATTTGGAGGTCTGGAATGTTATCACCTGGTTTTCACCTGCCACCCAACCACAAGATGTTCATAATGCAGAGGAGGCACAAGAGAGGGCCACCAGGATGGCCTGGGGCTGGAACACCTGGCCAAAAGGAGATATTGAGGGGAATGGGCTTTATCGCCCTTTTGTGGTCTGGAGAAGATAGAGCCAGGATTTTATAGAGCTGAGAGCTGGGAGAAAGGGATGGGCACCACCAGGATAAAAGGAAAGCAGAAGAAACTATTCCCCTGGGATGCAGTGGCAGGATCTCTCTCTTTGGAGAATTTCAAGCATTGGCTGAACAAAACCCTGTACGATGTTGTCTGAATTTAGAATTTACCCTGCTGTGAACAGGATGTTGGACTGGACCTCCTGAGCTCCATCCATGCCAAATAACCCAAGGCTTTGTGTGTCCAGCCGCCAACTTTGGTTTTTGCACAAGAAGATTTATCAAAGCTATGAAAGCTCACTCCCAGCTATTTTTTTCATTCCCAGTATCTAATCTGACATTTCTTTGAAGTGCTTTCCCAGCAGCTGGAAGGTCATTGGTGTCTCCTTGGCTTGGCTCTGCTGGAGGATCTGGCAAGCCCCATCCCACCCCTGCCCAAAGCTGCTCATGGCCATGTCTCCTCTCATCTTTGGGTATCTCCAAGGATGAAGACTCCTCAACCTCTCAACCTCCTCCTGTGGCCAGCCACCCTTCCAGTGAAAAGGCATATTCTTATGTTTAAGTGAATTTTTTTTTTAACTTCACTTTGTGCCTCTCACCCTGTCCCTGCACTGAGTATGTTCCAGTTGTGTTTTCTGCACTCCCCCCTCAGAGTAATCTGCACACAGGGTTCTCACTGAACCTCCTCCAGGCTGGGCAGTTCCAGCTCTCAGCATCTCCTCATCTCCAAGCTCTTAATCACCTTGGAAGCATCTCTGCTTTTTGTGGGTGCTGGGAGCATCTCACACTATGCTTGGAGAAATAGCTGATGCTGCAGAGACTGGCTGATGTGGGATTTCCTCAGGGCAATCGACATCTGCTTTAGCTCTGTCATTATCTCCTGAGTGGTAAGGTTTGGTAATGGGGAGAGGGAAAAAAATCCCCTCCAACCACTCAGCCTGTGCCATCCCCTCTCCTGTGTGTCCTTTTCTTCAAAGGGGATGTTCTGTTACTCACACCATTGACTTTTAAAAGCATTTTTAAAAAAACAAAGCATTTTGCAGACAGATTTACTTGCAGGCTTTAGAGAAATACACATAAAATAGATTTTAAATATATATTTTTTTATTTCTTGTGATTTTTCTTTATATTAGAGGTTTTTTTTTCAGTCAAGAGACAGCATTACAACCTAACAATCAAAACCAGGTTACACACACACAGGCACACTACACAATGTATCCCAGGCAGTCCACACAGGGCAAATGTTTACACAATGTCCTACGAGGAGGAGACACCCCTTCCCTACGAGCCCTGCTTACACCAACTGAACACGTAACACACAAAAAGGACGGATCTTGTTAGCTTCAGTTCCAGACGAGGTCTCAGTCCTACAGCATAGGTGATGTAGAAAACGTGGGGCTGTTTTTTCCCTCTTCTCCAGGATCCCCAGTGGTGGCTGTGCCAGGTATAAGGCAGAGCCCGGGGCGGGAGCTGCTCTGCCCGGGCTGCCCTGGGCACAGGGTGGGAGGGCTTGGGAACATTCTCTGGGGCATTTTAGGGAAGGCTTAAGGCAACCTTTTCCAACCGTGGAACAGCTGTCTGTCCTGGTGCTCATCTGTCCTGCTGCTCCTGCTTGCTCTCCAAACGTGGCCCAGTGAGCAACTGGGGTTTAGAGCTTTTCAAAGCTGCCTAAGAGATTTAGTATATCCAAAATGCTAAATGGGGCATTCATTCTGTTGGGCTTCTCTGAAAAACCCCACAGTGACTTAGTGACTTTGAAAACAACACAGAAACACAGAAATATCAAAAACTGACTCCCTGGTCACCTCTTGCATAGGACTTGTAACTGCAGTTCAGTGATTTATTCAAGTTCTGTAATTGTGTTAAAAAAAGATGCCAAACCATGAAAAAGGGTGAAGGCACATGTACAGGCAGTCCCACATGGGAGAGGGTAATGTGTGGGCATGAGTTTTACAAGCAGATACCAGGGGTGGATACATACAGATAGAATATTGCAGTGCTTGGTGGCTCTGTACAAGTACAGTTCTGACATAAGAGGAAATTTTACTGGTTTACTGCTACACCTTGTGCTGCTCCCCAGACTTCCTGAAGCATAAACCTAAGGATGAAAGAATTGAGATTTGGGCACAGATGCTCATGGCTCCCCACCAAGGGTACATGAGGTGAATGCAAAAGAGCAGAGGAACTTTGGGCTCCCCTGTGCAACCCATTCTTAAGCTACACTTAGAATTTACTGCTCTGTTTTCACCTCCATTTGGAGAATAAAATCTTCCCCCTGTCACCACGTAACAAAATAGGGTCAGAGTGGAAGGCAGAACAATTTTCAGGTTTAGCTGCAGCAGAGTCAAAGCTTTGCAGCTCTTTTTGTGCTCTGGAGTATGGGGCAGCATCCCTGTACAAAAGATGGGGTTAGAAAAGCAACCCCCTTGCCAGCCTGGGAGGTGTCAGCTTAGAATGAGTGACAGGGAACACACCTGGGTGCCCCCCCTCTGAACAGAAGAACTGAAAAGATGATCACACATCATAAGAGCCACCTTTGCTCATCATCCTCATTCCTCTAAGGAGAGGGTTATGGGTTTAGTTAATGACTAACATTTTCAAGAAGCAAAAAAAAAGACTGATGGAAATGTATCAATGGACAATGGAACAGGGAAAGCTCCTGCCCAACTGTGTCCAGCTGTCTAGAGCCCATGGCTGGGGAGTGCTTTGGGATCCTGGAGACAAGCAAGGAGAAGATGGCATCTCCAAGAGGTCTGAGGACACCTCTCAGCAAAGAAGGGATTCTTCAGGCAGGCAGAGCCTTTCCCACTGCTGCATCCAGCTCCTACAGCCACATTCAGGCAACTTGTGGCAGCTGCTCCAGTGACAGGAATGGGATGAGGACGGAGCCCATGAGGACAACAGCAGATTACTGACTTTGCATGGAGCAGATCTGAGAGACAGAAAGGTCCACCTTGAAGAAGACAAGCTCTGGGGGAGATCAACCCCTTTTAAGGCCCATTCCTGTCCCCAGTGGGTCTGCCTTTGGCAGTCACCTGGGAGGGAGGGGCTGCCAGTGCCATCCATGTCCCTCCTCAGGCTCTGGTCCGTTAGCAGCTGTGCTGAGGAGGTCGCCACAGTCCAGTGGTGGAGAAGGGCTTGTGGGGGAAGCTCTGAAAAGCTGGGGGGATGCTGGGCTGCTGATGCTTCCCTCCTGCCACCAGCAGCTATTGCTGAGTGCATGCAGCGAAGGAGGAGCAGCAAACTGGAGGCTGGGAGTGGTGGCAGCTGACAGTCCCTGGTGGCTAGAGAGTCCCTGTGGCACCAGCTGGATATGGATGGCCTCTTGTTTTAATCCAGAGACTCAGAGAAGACTCAAGGACTGCCACCAGCCATTCCCAGGGCAGTAGGGCTCCGTGCTGCCTTCTGAGATATGCTGAGAACAATTTCTCTTGACTTTAGGTGACTTACGTCTTCTTACTGTTTCCTAATTATTAGATGTTTGATCTTTGGGGACTCACTTGTTTTTCAATAAAATCACATGAAGTTTAATTTCCACTTCATGCAGGGCAATAGAACTGATACTGATCCAGAGGGGCAACTGCAAAGCTGTGGGACTCAAGCCTAGAACCTCCCTGGAGTATTTTTTCTTTTTTCTTTTTTTTCTTACTGGTGTGGTAAGACATCTGAGTGGGTATTTTGCTCCCCCATAGGGCTGAATAGAAGAGGAAAAAGTACTAGTATGATGTAAATGTAAAATTATTGATTAAAAACACATCTAAAGAGAGAAGATTCCCACAGCAGTGATCTTTGGGATGAGCTATGCCTTTATGTTATCCACAATGAGAAGGAAACGTGAACTCCCATGGAAAGAATTGTTTTCCTTCCAGACTAAGCTTTTGCAGCAGTTTCTTAGAAAGAGCGTTTGTGAATGTAAGTTTTAGAGCAACAGGTGAGGAGGAATTTTTGCCCCTACTCCCTTGGCATCCCTCCAGCCTTGCAGTGCCAAGCAAGAGACAGAATTCAGTGCAAGAACTTTGTAGTGGCTGCCAGTGAGGGATCCTGAGTGTGCCCTGGCAACAGCCTGGCCTTGCCCAGTGCAGCAAGCACAGCCTTGGGGGCCTGGGGGCACTGGGGGGCCCAAGAGGTGGCACTTCTCCAGCAGGGCTGTCCCTCCTGGTCCCATCCCACTCTGGGGGTTCATCGCTCACACTGGGACAGGGCAGCCAGAGCAGAACCAGGCAATCAGATTAAATCTTACTTGGAGAAGATCTCTGCACCACAGGGGCTTCAGTGGTGGGAAGATTCTTCTCTCCATGAGGAGTCTCACAAGCCCCAACCTGTCCCAGTGCCCTGCTGCCCCCGAGCCTGCAAGTCCAGTACGGGGCTGGGAAGCGGGGCTGGGAAGCAGAGCTGGGGCTGGAGCCCAGCACTGACACACTGCCCAGCAACGCTGGCATTTACTGATAAGGGATTTGCCCAGGTCTCTCCACTGGGAATTCTTCCCCTTTTTATGCTTTCATTGCAAGAAATACAAAAATTTCTTTCAGTTGCCTGCATCACCATTTTTCCAGGTGATCATTTTGATGGCTTCCCCCATCCAGGTTGTCTCCTGATCCCAGTGATGTGGTGGGTCAGGCCATAACACACAGCTCTGCTGCACTTCTCAGACCCTAGGAGGCTCAGTGCAGAAAATCCGTACCTGCCTGTTCATGACCCAGTCTGAAAGGACCCGCCGCATTCAGCCATAAAGGTGAATTTTAAGGGCATGAACAAATGAAGAGTGCCTGCAGGCCAGGAATGATTCCACCACGAATGACCACAATTTCTTTTCCACACAGGAGTGTGAGAGCACCCTGCAGCTCCTGTCACCACCACGTGCTGCCACAGGCCCAGGTGCCATCTTCCCAGAACCAAACCCCACATTCTAACAGAGACGCCTGGGAAAAAGACATTTTTAAAGACCCCAGAAGATTGGTTTGTCCCTGAGTCCATGCTGTAGTTTCCCCCTACAGAAGCACAAGAAAAGAAAGCAAAATTCACCCCACCTGTCCCAGCAGGAACAGCCCAAGAGCTCCCTGCAAACCAGAACCTTCCCATCAGAAGCACCACACAGTGCATTACAAATACTGGGTGCAAAAAAAACCCCAAACCAACAAACCCCTAAAAAATTCAACCCCAAACAAACTACTGAACACCCAAACTGGGCTGTGAAATATCTACACATGCAAATGGGTGCACACACAGGAAGTTCTCGGTTTTTAAGCACCTTTCATTTGTTTTAAGATTTGAAGAGACAAAAAACCTCAGTGAAAAGGGGTTTTCTTGCTCTGGCAGCACTGGGCAGGAGGCCTGGGACCAGGCCAGGCCTTGTGCTTGCTGCTGGGCAGGAGCAGAACACTGCAAGTCTTCTGCAAAGCACAGCTTGACCAGAGCACACGGAGGGTGGGTCACACTGGGGGTGACAGTCACCTTGTCAGATGAGTGTTAGGTGTTAATACATCGCAAGAGTGCAAACAACAGAGGGGACTGGCAAGAGCTCATCTGCTGTGGTTTGTGCACTCCGCTGACCTGCCACAGCCTCAAGGTCTGGATTAACCTCTTCATGAAAACATTATTAATAATTTATTAATGCTTTATAAACATACTCTGGATATAAAGTGTGATAATAGTTCTGCTGCAACTCCTGTGCTGGCTGGGCACAGAGAAAGACATCTCAGACTGGCACAGAAGGAGTCTGAATTTGCTTCTGAAAACCAGGACGGAGTAAGATCACCTGTTTGAAATGGGCACTGGGGCTGGGTGCTGGTGGCAGTACCAGGCTGAGAGAAGGCCCCCAGGAACACGGCCAAGGGCTTCTGGCTCACAGCGGATGAGAAGGGAGCACAGGAGGATTTCCATACGGGATTTCTCCTGGGGCACCATTTCCCGCATTCAGGCAGGCGCAGGACAGCCTGGCAGGTGAGACATGGCAGGATCTACCTTGGGGCTACTGCCCCGCCCCAGCCTGTTCCTCTAGGAGCTGCAGAGGGGGCAATGGGGTCACAGACAGCCTCTGATTTCTGGAGGGCTCCAGAGGGACTGGAAGAAACTCAGATATGTAGGAGGAGAATTTGTAGTGGAGACCAAGCTCGGGGCTGGACAGTGCTTGGCTTCTCCACTTCTTGGGTGTGTGTGGGGGCTGGAGAGAAAATGCTTCCTGCCAATGCTGCTGCCCAGTGGCCACAGACCAGCTCATCCAGCAGCACGGGAAGAGCAGGATGGGAAGGCAGCACTGTATCAGACACTGAGGGGGCTCAGGCTCAGCCCCTGCCTGCTGTCACAGCACCTGTGCCAGTGTCCCTGCACATGCCCTGCTCCTGGTCCATCCCAGGCATCACTGCAGGGGAAAAAAAAGGCATTGAGTGTGAAACCCAGGAAGTCAAAGGATGTAAACGCTCCCCTGGAGTCAGGAGATGTCAGTCTCTTCACCAAGAAGACACCAGGGATGGAGCAGGGTGATCTCAGTGATTTCACCCTTGGTGAGGGACAGAGGTTGCAGCGAGCCCCAAGGAGGGTGGGGCAATGCCGAGGGCACAGAGTTCCCCAGCTCTGTGCTTTTGGGAATGCCGAGGCAGTGGAGTGAAGGGGAAATGCTGTAGGTGAGCAGCAGCAGCCAGCTCCTGCAGCCCAGACTCCCTGGCCAGGAGCTAGGGGCTGTTGCTACTAAAAAGGTTCATTTTGGCTTTAATATCATTAAAAGAATTAATAATTATCAGCTGTTTCAGCTTGGGCTCACCACAATTCCTTCAGCCGAGGTCCCCAGCTGATATTAAGGGATGCAACAGTGGAAGAACCTCTGGTGAAATCAGAATTTTCTGGAGTGTTGTGGGGGTATTTCTTGTCTCAGAGGGTGGGAATCCAGGCTGTGAGCTGGTCGTGAGCAAGATGCTCTCCCAGGGCACAGGGTGCAAAACCAGTTCCTAAAAGGGGTGAACTGGGGGCAGATCAGCAAATTTCTCCTGGCTGTGGAGCTGGTGCTGGAGTCAGTGAAAAGCCTGGACCATGTTCTTCCAAAGGCAAAAGGAGTCCATCATGGAGAGAGGAGGGATTTGCATTAAAAATTAGCGTCACCTAGCAGTGGAATTTGGCCCTTCATGGGAAAGGATGCCATTTTTAGGGGGGAAAGAGGATGCTTCTGTTACAGCTCCTGTTACAGCTATCCTCTCACTCAGGCCTGCCCCATCCTGACACATTCCAGTGGTTCCCAGATCCATCATTGTCCTTACTTCAGCCTCTTCCCTCTGGTCTCCTCTTCAGCATCTCTTCACCACCACCATGGACGTGCTTTGGCCACCTCGGGGGAGCTGTGCAGATCCCTGCCTCCTCTCCCTTCTTGGGGACTGACACCAGGCAGACAATGCTCCTCAGCTTAACAGTGCCCCTTCTGAGCATAAAGGTACAGAGAGAAATATATACACACACATATACAGGTGTATCCATAGGGATACAGGTGTGGCTGGGGCAGGTGACTGTTTTCCAGGAGGACGGGGCTCGCTCAGATGGGACCACCAGCCATGGTGATGCCACCCCAGGCTGGCCACCCTTCCTGGCACGGTAGCCAAGGGCTCCAGTGCGGCGCTGGGACGGTGCTTTGATTCCTGAGATTCCTTTTAGGGTTGATTTAAAAAAAAAAAACACCATGAGGCACCAGGAGCCGCCTGGCTGACCCAGCCACAGAGATTCCACCAGCGCTTTCAACCACAAGCCCCTTTGGGACTGGCAGTGGGGGGTTATCTTATCATGGTAAAATGTAGCTAATAAATCAAGGAGGGAGTAGAGTATTTGCTGGTTTTGCAGGGCGGAAGCATTATTTAGTGTCATTGATGAGATTTTCCTAAAAATCCCAACTTGTGGCTTCATTGCTCTTGTCACTCCTGCTCGGTGTCTCTGTGACATCCCAGCCAGGCTGTACATGGAGTCATGATGTGAGGAAAGGCACTGATGTCACAGGCTTATCAGGACAAACAGGTTTCACCGGGAACAGGTGGATTTCAGGAACAGGTGATTTCACTGGGAATGCTGATTTCCCACGTGAAGGCTGTCGAGGCTGTTGGGGAGGGATGGCGTGGCCCTCCATGCCGGCGGCTCCAGGGGTCGTGGCCCAGACGGCATCGAGGATGCGGGACGCGGTGAGAGCTACAGGAGGAAGATGAGGAGCGCGGGCCAGGCGTGCGGGCGCGGGGTGTGGAGTGAAGCCGCCGTCGTGTCCCCGGTGTCCGTGGGGGCCGCACTCCCGGGGCCGGCGGGGGAGCCCCTGGGCGGCGGAGGAGGTCAGTAGTTGCAGTGGCGCTGGCAGGGCTGGTGGACGAAGGCCCCTGGGAGCTGCTTGGCGCGGCGGGGCGGGCGCTGCCGGGCCCGGTTCTGCCGCTGCAATGC
Source organism: Cyanoderma ruficeps (assembly GCA_008694505.1). Lineage (NCBI taxonomy): Eukaryota > Metazoa > Chordata > Aves > Passeriformes > Timaliidae > Cyanoderma > Cyanoderma ruficeps. The sequence continues at coordinate 930,782 of VZDJ01000037.1, read as the reverse complement.
CTTCTGGCCCAGGCGGTGCCGCTCCGCCAGCTGCTTGGCTCGCTGCGCCCGCTGCGCCTGCCCCGCCTTGTCCAGCGCCGCCGCCTTCACCGCCAGCGCCCGGCCGTGGTGCGCCACCGGCAGCTCCGGCCGCGGCTCGGGCACGTCCCTGCGGAGACAGCGGGGTCAGCACCGCCCGAGCCCCGGGGGACAGAGCTCACCAACCCCCGCCCCGCACGCCGTGCCCCGGCGCGGCTCTCCTGCCCCAGTAGCCTGCCGAGGGGAGGGATGCTCCAGCAACGCAGGCTGTGGGACACCCGGAAAAATCCAAACACCACCAGGAGCCCCACACTTAAGTCCCTTGAGCCTGGTCTGTCTCCATCCCACTGTGAGCCCTTTGGAGCCTTGGTTAGTCTCAGGCTCCCTTTAGCCCTTCTCTGCCCCCTCCGGCACTGAGGAACTCTTGAAGCTCTGGACATCAAGCTCTGGCCCTCAGGGAGACTTTGGAAAGAGAGGAGTCCTGAAGGAATGGTGTCCACTAGCCAGGACCAGTGTCATCTAACCAGGAATGGTGTTCTCTAGCCAAGAATAGCACCTCCCAACTAGGAATGCTGTCCCCTAACCAGGAACAGTGTCTCCTGGCCTGGAGCAAAGCTCACCCCAAATTCTTACTCCTCCCCTGCCCCATTGAGGGGCTTCAGGTGTGGTGTTGGAGGGCTGGGACTGGGGGGACAGCAGGGACCCCAAGGCATGGTGGCAGCCAGGGCTCATCCAGCAGCAGTTGGGCTGAGCGTGGGCATGCTCCAGGTTTTCCCTGGGGACCACTGGGGAGTGGAGAGCAGCCCTTGGGGGAGGGCAGAGCTCCAGGATGTGGCCCCAGGAGTAGGTGTGGAGGGCTCCAGCCCACAGGCCTGGAGGGGTCAAAGGAGCCATTTGGGGCATTTCTGTTTAATTTCCCCACCACTAAACTGGGGTTTGGGGCATGGAAAAGCTGGTGATGTCCCACTCCCCACAGCTGTGGGATACCCCCCCCTGCCCCGTGCTGGGCCAGTCTGGGGCCAGGTGGGGAATTGAGGGGGGCTGCAGCACCTTCCTGCCTGGAGGACCTAGGGGTCTTCAGGGGGGCACTGTACCCAAATGTCACCCTGTCCCATTGGGTTTGCTTTGCTGGGCCATACCTATGCAAACCCCCCTCTCCTGCCTGGAAATCCCCCCTGGACAGGAGGCACTGGCATGGGTAGCATTGGCAGGAGTGGCCTTGACGCAGTGGCTGTGCCAGGAGACCCTGCTAAGGGCAGAGGAGATAAACACAGCCCTCTTCCACCACAGCCCCGTGCCAAGCTCGTGTCCTGCAGCCGTGGCCATCCGAATATGCAACTGCGACCCCTTAGCAGAGGATTTTGGGACATGGGAGCGGCCAACCACACATGGTGCCTGCTGGGGCACCCTGCCAGATATGCAGGGTGTTCCCTGAGGTGGGCGTGAGGACACTGGCGTCTCCCACTGCCTCACGATGTCCATGGGTGAAACATTCCTGGGTGTAGGTGGGGATTTGGGATGGCAGGGCTGACCATCCACCCCTGGTCTCTCAGTGGGTGCTGGGGCTGCTGGCCCCCCAAACACCCTCAAAAGTGCACTCACTCTGCAGCATCGTCCTCAGGGCCCTCCCCATCCACCTCGAGGGTGCTGGTGACGTAGACAGACATGCTGGGGTGCTCGATGAGCAGGTCCTCCATGGGGCTGCTCCCCACGCCGTCGGGGCCGGGCTCCTCTGCAGTAAAACAGGGGGGAGGGGTGACAAACCAACTCTCGTCCATCAAGCAGGGACCGGCCGGAGCCGGGGAAGCGGCCGGCGGCGGTGGCGGACCGGGGGGCGTCGGGCGGGGTCGCGCCGAGCGCCCGGTACCGCCAGCACCCGGACGCCGGGCGGGGCCGGGGCGGGCACGGCTGCCTGGGGCGGGGGTGCAGAGCCATGCGGGGCGCAGCGGGGACACACACACATACCATGTACAGTGGGGAGGGAGGGGGAGAGAAAGGGGCATCGTTAGTGCGAGAGACACCCACCGCCACCACACCGTCACACTCGGGCCCGGCGCCGCGCCCCGGCCAGAACCGCCCGCTCCGGGACCCGGCGTGGCCTGGAAACGGGTCTGCTTGGACAAGCTGAACCACAGACTTGGGACGCCAGCAGCGTTCACTGCAGCAATGGGTTTCTTTTCCTTCTCAAAAGGAGAGAATAAGTTCAGGCAATGGAAAACGCTGCTTTCCCCGTTCTCATGGCACCTGAGCCGTGCCGGTGGAATGCCGACACGCCTGTGCTCACAAACACCACCCAGCAAACATGGAAACCAAGCACACGCAGAGCAGAAAAACAGTCCACACCTTTTCTCTGGAAGAAATCATGGGAATAAATTCTTCAGCAAAGGTTTTCACTGTGCCTTCAACTCCAGCCTGTTAGAGGCCAAATTTTGAGTGCCTGATCCAGAAGCTGACACCCCCCCAAATTCCCATGCCTTCCCTTCTTAATCTCTACCTGGCAACAGCACTTGGGCCGGTGCTTTTCTAGGCTGTCTGTGCTTGGAATTACCGGTGCTGTAGTGGGAAGGGAGCATGCACCAAATCTGGGGAAGCCCGCACCCATTCCCGGACTCATCAGGGGGAATTGAGGGAACTGGTGAGGGGGGAGACAGTGCAGTATCTATACGGACCCTGCAGCTGGGTGAGGGACCAGGAGGAAGCACAGATGAATCTGTTCTTGTGTGGAGAAACACAGAGCATGGGGCTGGGCATTCCTGGCTCGGTGCATCCCCACCTCCTCCTGCAGCTGATGCCCCATCCCAGGGCTTAGGACAGGCCACAGTTGGCCTTGCAAACCCGAGAATGCCTTTCTCCAGGTCAGAGGATATCAGTCTATTAATAGTTGTTGACATGCCAGGCTGGAGATTGTTTGTCAGCCTGGAGACAGCCACCGAGCAGCGCTCCCACAGCAGTGGTCTCTGGGCACGGAGAGCAGGGGAATACCCTGTGCCCATCTTTTGCCAAGGTGGATTTTAATGTCACAAAGCAATATTTTGGGATCCTCAAGTACCTCTGTGATGCAGCCGCATCCTGGGAGATGCTCCTTGCTCTCTCTCTGGGTGCTGAGCAGGGCCAGGCTAAGCAAGGGGGCAAGAGTGGCTTCAGAAACATTCTGGGAAGGTCTGAGTAATTTGGGTTCATTTTGCAACACAGGGCAATGACCAGGCTGACAGAGGCTGAATCCAGAGGCTCTCTAAGTTGCCTCTCTGCAGCTGGGAGGGAGCCAGCCTGGGAGCTGCTGCTGACTGCCACAGCTCCAAGGGGAAGGATGGGGTTGGAGTCTCCAGGTTTGGTTCTTGGAGTGTTTGGTATAACTCAAGCCCCAGAAACAGAGCTGAAGGAATCTGGTCCCCCACTGCTCAGGGACTGCTGTGGGAGCAGACTGCAGCTGAATTAGCAGTGGGGTGGCATTCACAGGCAGACACTGCTGGAAGCCAGCGCTGCACCAAGACCCAAGGCACTCCACTGGAAAAACACGGAAGTGTTTTGTGCCAGAGTCAAGCCCTGGTCCCCTCTGAGCCATCTGCAGCCTCAGCCCAGGGATCAGGGCACAGCGTAGCATTTCTCTGGCTGGGGAAGCTCCTGGCTCCTCCTGGCATGCTTTAGGCTTGCTGCAACTGCTGCCAGCTGGCCCTGACACGTGGCAGCTGCATGGCCACTGCTCCAGGGACCTCCTTGCAAGAACCCTCTGCCACGGCCCTGCCGTGACCCTCCCTGGACAGTCAACTGAATGCCCAGAGGACAGGGAAGCCTCCACAGCTGTCCATGCCCACACCACCCATCACCTTCAGCAGCTCTCCACAGTGCTCCCACCAGGCATGGGGCTGGCCCTGTCCCCCATCCCAGTCTTGTCCCTGCTCTGGTCACCTCTCCAGGTCACTGCATGTGGAAAAAAACCCTAACAAACAACTCGAATCACAAAACCAATCATGGGGAACAGGCAGGGAACATCTGCTCAGAGACCTGCTGCCTTCAAGAGGGAGGACAAAACCCTCCTCCTAAACCTGCAGGACACATCTGTGGTCCCCTGGGTGTCACAACCAACGAGGGGCTACAAAAGCACAGTGCAGCCATCAGGAGCTCCTGCACAGGCAGGAGGGTTTGACTCTGCTGCTAGATTTGCAAGGAAATGTCATAAAAATATCACTGCAATTGGCTGAGTCATCAATCTACATCAGGAACTCCCAAGGTCTGAACAGAGCTGGAGAAGATCTGCTCAGGAGGAATTCAGTCTGCCTGGTTGGCTTCAAACAGGGCTCTGCATGGCTCTGGGAGTGGGGAGCCCTGTGGGCTCTCTAGGTACAGGCACCTGGTGCCAAACATCCCTTGTGCTTGGCATGGGCAGTGAAAATAATTTGGGAAGATAACCCCCACGGAGCTGAGATTTACTCCTCTCAAGTGACCCTGGTGGCACATCCCCAGCTGGAACAGGCAGGCACCACTGCCACTTGCCCTCACATGGGGAGAACCTCACCCCCTCACCAGCGCCCCAGGACTGGGGTCTCCCAGGGGAACAGGCTCCCAGCAGAGGTAGGGCAGGGAGCAGCTGAGCTTGGCTCTTCCTGGAAAAGCGCTGTCCAGGGCACAGCTCAGCCATGGCAGTGCCACAGGCGGTGGCAGAGCCTGCTAGGGCTGGGTCCCCCACCCCACCGACCCCCTGTGGGCAGCATCACACCAAAACTCTGGGTGATCTCCCTGGCTGGTGCCTTGCCAGCGTCCCCTTCTGGGATGGAGGCACCTGGAGGCTTGTGGGCAGCAGCAACCCCAGCTGGAAATGCTGATACTGTTCCCACAGTGGCAGAAAGTTGAGAACCATCACTGGGAGAGGAAAGGGAAAAAGGAGGAGCAGGTCGGGGGCTGCTGCAGTGACCACAGGGCTGGGCACCGTGGGCAGAGCATAGGGACCAGGGGAGAAAAAATGAAGGGTAGAACTGCTCCCATGTGGTGTCAGCTCATCTGCTGACATCCCAAGGGTTTCCCCAGCTCTGGAGAGGCTGTGGGAAGCCAGCACTGTTGCTTTCCTCACCTGCAAGATCAATTATGAGCCAGCCATCCTCCTCCTCCTCTTCCTCAACGAAGGGTTTGGGCTCCTCAAGGCCCTCTGGTGTGTTGCTGTCACTGAAGAAGAGGCTGGTGAGACGCTGAAACATGGTGGGGAGTGGTCCAGCAGGATGGATGGGGAGATAGAGCTGGGCACCAGGTTCCAGGCACAGACACAGGAGATGGGCAGGAGGGGGAAATAGAGCCCTCGAGGTGTCAGTGACAGAAATGTTTGGCTGCCAGAGAAATCAGAGCTAAGTGGTGTGCAGTGCAATTGTGAGGTTCTTCACTTGGCGTCAGTGCAAAGGCCTGTAAAACGGACAGAAAAAGGAACAGCACATTAAAACAGGCTGGCAGTGGGGCCCTCCTCTCATTCCAGGGACTCAGACAGGCTCAAGGGTTCAGCAAAAAGGTTGCTCTGATCTGTGCCATGGGCTGCCCCAGGTGGTGTTGTATCTGAAAGCAACAGCGAAGGGTTGGGTGCCTGTGCCCTGCAGCCCCCACCTGCATCAAGCCCCACATTGTGCCCCCCTCCTCACGGGTGGGGTGTCCCAGGAGACCCACCCCCAGGAGCTGGCAGGGACAGAGCAGACACTGTCCCATAGTCAGGCAAACATGCCAAGTTCCTCGCAGCAGGCAGGGTGAGGACAGCATTGTCACAGAATCCCAGATGGTTTGGATTGGGAGGGATCTTAAAGCCCATCTCATTCCACAGCCCTGCCATGGGCAGGGACACCTTCCACTATCCCAGGCTGCTCCAAGCCCCATCCAACCTGACCCAGAGCTTCTCCGGGCACGCTGTGCCAGGGCCTCACCACCCTCACAGGGAACAATTCTTTCCCAATATCCTATCTATCCCTGCCCTCTGTCAGTGGAAAGGCATTCCCTTGTCCTGTCTCTCCAGCCCTTTTTCCAAAGTCCCTTTCTAGATCTCCTGAGCCTCTTTAGGCACTGGTAAGAGCTCTAAGGTCTTCCTAGACCCACTTCACCAGGCGAGGACCCGCAACTCTCCCAGAGCTGAGGGGCTCCAGCCTTTGGAGCATCTTTGTGGCCACCTCTGGACTCGCTCCAGCAGCTCCACATCCTTCTTATGTTGGGTCCCCAGGGCTGGAGGCAGCTCTGCAGGTGGGGTCACACGTGAGTGGGCAGAGGGGCAGAATCCTCCCCATCTGCTGCCCACACTGTGGGGACAAGCTCAGGGTGCTGTTGGCTCTCTGGGCTGCCAGCACACACTGTTGTTCACATCCAGCCTCTCATCCCAGCCCTTTGTGGGTCTCTGCTTCACCTCATCACTGTTTTATCTCTGGGCAAGGAGATTCCCTCCAGTGTGGAGGGAGGTCAGCACTCATTAATTTCATGAATGACTGCCAAGCTTCTGGCAAGGCACAGGAATGGCAGCCAAAAGGTGCAGAGTGTTATTTGTGTGCCTCTTGGTCCAGAGACATTAAAAGGGCATTAAAAGGCCATAAAATGCCATCAGGAGCTCAGTGCAGTGCGAGGGGACAGCTGGGTGTTGCTGTGCTTGGCACAATAATGTGGGTGCATTTAAAGTGTAAATCCCCATTTCATGGCAAAGCCCCAGTTCAGGACCCTGTCGACCACGGGGCCACAGAGCTTGAGTGATCCTCCACCCAGGGGAAACTCCATCTGCTCTAGGCAGCGTGGAATGGGAAGGGTACAGGAGGCACCACATGTCCATACACAGCCCAGTTCTCCAGCAGGTCAAGTTTTAGCTCAGCCCTGCTGCTCCATGGAGTGGCTTCTCCAGCCCCAGCATCCTGGGAAGGTGGCTGGCCTGGGCACTGCAGCTCTGGGGCTCAGGCACTCTTTAATTCATCCCAGTGGGGTGGCAGTGCCTTTTGCAGTCTCTTTGCTCTGCCATGGGAGCAACATCTGCTCTACAACGCAAAAAGCGAGAAATCAAAGGAGCCTTCCCCCTGGATGGGAACCCCTGGACTTCAGGGGCTCTGATCTCTGACACTCCCAGATGCAGAAGGGAGTGATGGAGCATGAAGCAGCCCTGCAACACCCAGGTCTCCCTGCCTGGCATGGCCAGGGCAGCAGTGTGACACTACCTGTCCCCTAGAGCAGGTCTCAAGCCCCTGGTGACTTCAGTTGCCCCAGAGGCACAAGGCAGACCATGAGCCACAGCCGTGCCTTGCTGCAGACTGCAGTGCTCAGGGTCCAGCCCAGCTTCCCACTCACTCTGGGATGGCTCAGCTGAGGCTTGTGGAGCCTCTCACCAGGAAGAATAGGAGGTCAGAGAAGACTCTCTGCTCTGTGTCCTAAGAGGGTCCCTGGAAGCACTGAGCAGGGAGGGTTTGGGCATTGAGACATGATAGAGTTGTTTCTCTGACCCCACAACCACCACAGCCATTCTGTAATCCTCCAGTGCTATCAATTAAACCAGCTAGACACCCCGTTTACCTGGATCATTAAAGCATAATAACATAAGTTAGGGAAACAACACAAAGAGGAGCTGGTGCCCAGCTGGGCTTTGAATGGACTCCGGTGTGCTCCACACCCAGCACAGTGGGAGTTCCCTCCCACAGGATGTCCATGTGCATCCATCCCCACCCAGCCAGGCTGGCAAAGGCCACCCTGGCCAGCCCTGAAGGCACAGAGCCACAGCTTCATCCTGCCAGTTCAACCTGGAAATGTGGCACCTGCCTGGGCACTCGGCTCATCAGTAAATATCTTTTAATATGACAAGAATAGTATTTTTTTAAGAAGTTTATTAAATATCTAATTGTGGCAGAAACTCCACAGCTCCCAGTTCCTGCTGGTGATGTCCCAGTCTCCACTGTTTGCTCCTCCCCAGGTGCCTGGGCAGGAGGGACTGGGGCAGCTCATGGCAGGTACAGGGATCACAGGGGGCCAGTCCCCTGAGGCCACCATGGCCCCGGCTCAGTGTGAGGCCAGGAGTGGTTCATGTGCTTACTGAGCTGGGGCATTGCCAGGCTGGCAGAAGTGCTGGGCCAAAGCTGACCCCAGTGTCACCAGGCAGGTCCTCAGGATGACACAGTGGGGCTGGGGACAGCAGGGTCTCCTGTGTTGTGCCCCAAGCCCACCACACTAAGAGGACACTGTCAATGCTCTTGACTTAACCTCATGCAATTGTCATCTTTCACCCTGCCTAGATATGGATGTCACCCAACAGCAGAGCTGGGGACAAGATCTGGCACACAGGGACAGGGGAAGACAGTGGCCCCAATCTGTCTGCTAGGGGAAGGTCACCAAAAAAGCAGTCAAGCAGCTACCACAGGCCAGGGGCTGAGTCAGGCAGGGATTTTCCCTGTTGCCTAAGCAAAGTCCACCTGGAATGTCTCACTGCAGCGAGTGCTTCCCATGCTCTGCAGGCTTGGCTTTGGGAGCCCCCTACAAGGGGCTCATCCTTCAGAGCAAGCTCAAAGTCAAATGACCAATGACATGGTCAAAACCTTTTAGTTTTCCTTTGTTAAATCATGCCAAAAGCTTTCACAGGACAGTAGGAAAGCTGGTTCCCCAGCAACAGCTCAGAGAACCTGCCTGCTTAGGCACCAGTCTGCAGAAAATTGCAGGATGCAGGCAAGGGGAGGAAGGTGCCTGGGCTCCCCAGGTACCCACCCCAACCCAGAGGTAATCTGTCTTTTCTGAAGACACAACAGACACTATTATTTTTGATTGTCCCCTCTCCCAAATTTAACTTCTTAAGTTAAAGCACAGGGGTTCACAGGCAGCTGCCATAGCTCTGGAGGAAGTGGGAGTTAAAAGCTCCACTAAGAGCAAAACTTGAAATGGATCATTTTAAAGGATCATTTGCCAAAGAATTCAAGTAAGTCTCCAGCTATCACCGTCCCAAGGCAGGGAACGTGGGGTGGCCCTGACCCACTTCCTGGTACAAGGGAGCCTGTGCCATGGCTGGTGCCCAGGGAGCTACAGAAGGCTCCTGGCAAAGCCTTAAGGATCAAACCTGCAGGGTGAGAGCAGGAGCAAGGCCAAAATGCAGACACGAGCAAAAATGAGCATTAATTCTCCCCCTCACTTTAGCTTGTCTGCTCTGAAAAACTCAGATTAAAGCAGCAAGATGAAGCTCTCATCCCCAAAACTCTCAGCAGGTTCATGGATGACACTGAACTGTGTGGAGCAGTCAATTCAGCAGGCGGAAGAGATGGGGCATCCAGAGGGCCCTGGGCAGGCTGGAGGAGTGGGCTCACGTGAACCTCATGAAGTTCAACCAGGCCAAGTGCAAGTCCCTGCACCTGGGTCAGGGCAGCCCCAGCCCCAGCACAGGCCGGGGGCTGGGTGGGTTCAGAGAAGCCCTGGGAGAAGGACTTTTGGCTACTGGTGGGGACAGATTGGATGTGACCCGGCCATGGGCACTGGCAGCCCAGACACCAACCCTGTGCTGGGGGGGATTCTGCCCCTCTGCCCACTCAGGTGAGACCCCACCTGCAGAGCTGCCTCCAGCCCTGGGGACGCAGCACTAGAAGGATGTGGAGCTGCTGGAGTGAGTCCAGGGGTGGCCACAAAGATGCTCCAAAGGCTGGAGCCCCTCAGCTGTGGCACAGGCTGGTATATCTGGGAATGTTCACCTGGAAAAGAGAAGGATCCAGGGAGAGCTCAGAGCCCCTTCCAGTGCCTAAAGGGGTTCCAGGAGAGCTGGAGAGGGACTTGGGACAAGGGACAAGGGTCTGGAATGCCAGGACAAGGAGGAATGGCTTCCCACTGGCAAAGGGCAGATGGGATACTGGGAAGAAATTCTTAGCTATGAGGGTGGTGAGGCCCTGGCACAGGGTGCCCAGAGAAGCTGTGGCTGTCCCTGGATCCCTGGAAGTGCCCAAGGCCAGGTTGGATGGGGCTTGGAGCAGCCTGAGATAGTGGAAGGTGTCCCTGCCCATGGCAAAGCTGTGGGATCAAATGCTCTGTAAGTTCCCTTCCAACCCCAACCAGTCTGTGAGTCTGCAATCTCCCACCTCCCTAGAAGGGAGCAGCTCCTGGCCTCAAGCTGCTCCAGACCCTCCCTGGCAGCCACCAAGCTTCATCACTGTAGAGGGCTCAGGGTGACCTGCTCAGCCCTTCACAAGGCAAGGGACTCCTTAGCCAGCTCCTGCCCAGACAGTGAGATGGCCACATGCCACCTCCCTCCCTACAGGTTCCACCAAGCACTTCCCAGGCTGGGGCAGCCAGTAGCAGACCAAGCTCTGAAGTCTATCCAGGTATTTGGAAAGCCTCTGCTTTCCCTGCAGTAAACACTTGCCCCATTTACACCAGGGCATGGAGGGCTGGCAGCCTCAATGGGAACTGCAGCGCAGGAGGGACCAACTGTGTCCCTGACAGGGCATTGAAGTCAATCTGTGCCTTATTACCAGGCAGAGGTGATGCCCACGGAACCAGTTTAGAACAGGAAATGGCTCCTCTTCTTCTCAGGTCCCTTTTCCCAGCTTTCCTGTGTCTGCAGGTGCCCCACATCTGTGGAGGAGGTGTATCCCATGCATCCCCCTTTGAGACACAAGGGGTCTGCCTATGTACCTATGTCCTTGGGGCTGAGCTGCTCCAGAAACCACACTGACCCCCTGTCCCCTGCCAGACCTGGGGCCACCACCACAGGACAGCTGCCATCCTTCCCAAGCTTCCACAAATCCCCCTCCTCAATATGCCAACCCCATTCCAGGCACTGCCAGCACAAGGGGACAGCCCACCAGGGACACTCACTTGGGGACAGATGAGTTTCTAAATGAATTCTTATACATTAATTATAAATTATTTTATATTATTATAAAATTATTAAAATTATTATAAATTATTATCAGACTCCTTCCAGAAAGTCCAACCGCCTTTTACAAGCCAGAAGGTATTAAAAATACTAAATTTAAAGTGGATTAAGGAAACCACAATGCATTAAGTTATTTTTCCCCTTCAGAAACCTCAACACAATAATTAGTTTTCTGAGTCACTGTGGCTGCAAATAACCCCAGGAGCTAAGAATAGGGAATAGGCTCGGCAGCAAAGCCCCGGGATGAGCCAGGAGCTCACCGGGGCAGGAGCTGCAGCGTCACAGGACTGGCAGCTCTCAAAAGTCACAGTCTGCAAGAACAACAGCAACTCCCCTTGGAAATGGCAACAGGCTCCCTGAAACTTTCCATAAATACTTGGCGGCGGGAGGGATGCTGCTGACAGGCAGCAGGAGCAGTCCTTCCCCAGCACAGCTAAGAATACCCCGCGCAGTCATCCCAGCACAGGCAGAGGTACAAATCAGGTGCCTTCCTCCAACCCACTTGGGAAATGGGATTTTCAACTCATTTTACCTAAATTAGACAAACGTTTCACATGCTGGCTGTGCTGGATACACAAAAATCTTAAACCTGGAACAGAAACACAGAACACAGGAGAAGAGGATCCGGCAGCTGGGCAGCCCAGGAGAGTTCTGCTCATCACCCCAGAAATGACCAGTGAATGATCCCTGTGCTGTCCTCTACCCACTCCCATCAAGGGAGGGCAGTGACCTGCCTGGGACAGTTTGGCAGGGCTGAATTAACGTGTTTGGTCCCACAACAACTGTGCTACAGGTCCAGCTGATCCCATTGCTTTGCCATCAGCAAAGGGATTCTGATGGGATTCCCTCGGGGGGAGCCCTGGGCACAGGAGCAGAGCTGCACCCTGAGGTGCTGCTGGCATGGACAGGCTGATCCCAGCAAAACAGAGGCTGAGTCACAGCAAGAGCCTCTTCCATGGCAGATCAGGGGAGTAGAGGGGGGAAGGCAGAGAGCAGTTTGACAAGTCTCAACTCTTAATCGTGAGACTCTTCTTATTATTGGCAGACCAAGACAGGACGTGGAAGGGCTTTCCTCAGCCAGTCCAGGGTCTCAGCAGGGACTGGACCTCCCACATTCTCCTCACAATCCTGCCTGAAGGAGGGGGACCCTGCAGAATGAGGAGAAGATGTTTTTCCCAGAGCTGGTCTCTGTATCCACACAGGCTTTTGTGTCACTGCTGCAAGAAGGTCCTTACCCCAAGGGCAACTGTGACCTTGTGCTGTTTGATATAATCACACACAGTCCTGGAAAATCTGCCAGTGGCTGGCAGGATCCAGGAAATTTTAGATTTGCCATGAGCCATGCTATGAAATTTTAGAACTGTCCTCCCTGGGATGCACTGGGTCGCATCCCAAGGTGTGAAGCATCCCGAGAAGCTGCACACTGAGAGAGGAGCAGCCCACCCTTACAGCCTCCATAAATCGCAGAGGCTGACACACCTGGCACACTTGGACATCACAGAACCCTGAGCTCCCCAGCAGCTCTCCCCAGCCTGCTCAGGACCCCCCTCACCAGAGTAGGACTTGCTGTGCAGTCAGCATTAAAAACCCTTCAGATACAAATTTATGTCACAGGGTTTTCCAGTTTTATTATAAGGAGGTGTTACCATTTCATTATCTGGGTATTCGTTATCTGGGTATTTAATTAACATAACTTTTATATTTTTCCTTTTTTGTTCAGCCACATAAGCAGCAGTTTGATGCCACAGCTTCCCAACAGTGACAGTGAGCTACAGGAGACAGCTTTTGTCTTTTTTTGTGGTAGGTTTGTTGTTTGAGGAGGGAGGAAAGGGTATATTTTGGGAGGAGGAAATATAAAAGGAGAGGAAAGATTTATTTTAGAGCAAAACAACACAGTTCTTGGCACTCTGTAGATTAAGCCTGGTGGGAAAGGAGGTCCAGCTCTGTACCAGAGCCCAACACCTGTTTCTGGGAGGGTTTCTGGGATGGTTTCCTACCCCAGCAAAACCTGGGCCAAACAAGCAACAGCACTTGGCACCTGCCCAGCTCAGCCCTCGATGGTGCCACTTCAGCACTGGCTATTGCTGTGCTCAAGGGATAATCCACTATTTTGGGATGCTAGGGTGCCAGTCTCTTTTCTCAGGTGCTCTGAACAGGACTGTAGCTCCCCTACACAAATATGTAAATGTATATGCATAAAATAATTACAAGAGCAAAAATGCCCTTTTAAACCCGTTTCTACACTCTACAAAGCCCAAGTTTTTCCACAATGAGTCCCCCCAGATGGGAGCAGGATTAGTTTCCAGAGTCTGCCAGGCTCACCCAAGCTGAGGTGAGAGACATGAAATCCAGAGGAAAGTTGCCCTTTTAGGGTTTTTTGAGCTGTCCTAAAGGAGATGCCCTTAGAGCAGCAATAGCAGAAGGAGATGCTGTGTTTGGTACCTGAGGGACTTCTGGGTTCAGCGTCCTGGGATGTGGTGGAGTTGTCCCTTGGCACAAACCTCAGCCTGGCACTGCCAGTACCCTCTCCCTGCCATGCACGGCCCCTTCCCGGGCAGCACAACTAAACTCAACAAAAATATCAAAGCATACATCTGAATCTCATTAAAACTGATGGGATTTACAAAGACAATCGAGATCTAAAGACAGAGGGATCTAAATCCAAAGCGCTAAGGATTTACTGGAAATAAGTTAAATAGATAATACTTTTCTATATTAGAGGTTTACTTTTATTTACATTCTTTACACAAATTTATTTGATATAGTATACGATATATGCTGATTTTATACAGTATATAATATATGGTATAGGAAGGTGTCCCTCCCAGGACACCCCCCTGCAGGGGTTTGGAACCAGATGATTTTTAAGGTCACTCCCAACCCGACTCGTTCTGTGATTCTATAACATATTTCTTATATTGACACATACTTCTATTTATATATTCACATTCCTTTTCCAAAACGCCACGTTTTGCACCCGAAGACCATCTAAACATCACCAGGGGAGACATATCCACATTTCCTGCTGAGAAAAGCCACAGCAGCGACTGGCGCGGGAGGGACACGGGGGCCACCCACGCGTGACCACCGCGGGCAAGTCCCACGTGCCACCTTGGCCATCGCCCCCGGGCCGGCGGGGTCGCGGCGGGACAAGGGGGAGAAGGGCCGTGACGTCTCAATGTCATATGCAAATAATGCGACGTCACCACAGCGCAGCCAATGGGAGCGGGGAACGACCGCCAATCTTAATCCGGTGATGAAGAAACAAACAACAGGCGCGGGGGGGGCCGGAGCCGAGGGGTCCCGGGCCGCCCCCACCCCCCCGCCGGACCCCTCCCCGCTCGGGCCGTGCGAGCCCGCCGAGCCCCAACCCCGCAGCCCCAACCCCGCGGCCCCGACCGCGTCCCGCGGGGACTCACCGACCCTGCGTGTCCCGGGCGGCGGAAGGCGCTGAGGTAGTGCCGGTGCGGTGCCGGGGCGGTGCCGGGGCCAGTGCCGGTGTGGACCCCGCGGTTCTGCCGAGCGCGCGCCGCTCCCCCGCACAAATCGGCACCTTCCGACAGCTGATCGTGACGTCACAAAGCGGCCCCGCCCCTCGCCGCCGCAGCCAATGGGAGCGGGCGTAGGGAGGGCGGGGCCCGCCCCGGGGTGGGGCCGGGGGTCGCGGGGTCTCGGGGGGACGCGAGTGGGCGAGGCCGGAGACCTTTGGGTTCCTCCGTGCCCCGGGGTAAGGAGACGGTAGAGCCCGGGGCAGGCAGCGGAGAGGGGCTGGGGACTCCCGGGGACGCGGGGGGGAAAAGGGAAAGGCTGGAGACTCCCGGAGTGGTGGGGTAGAGGGGAAGGGCTGAGACCCCCGGGGGTGCAGGGTAAGAGGGGAGTTCCGGCAGCGAGATACAACGGGAACGGGACGGGGGAGATGGGCGAAAAGTAAGAGCTGAAGCCGTTAAAAAAAAAAAAGCGATAGAGTCCAGTCCCGCCCGCAGCGCCCCGGGGACGGGGGGGGGGGGGGGGACAGGAAGGGTGCGGGGGGATGTGCTGGCGCCTGCCGAAGGGAAGGGACAGAGGCTTGAGGCTTCCCAGACACTCAATTCCTGCTCGTTGCTGCGCTGCAGAGGCCTCATCCAAAGAGAAACTTCGGTGTGACACGGGTGAGGGGGCTGGGCCTGAAACTCCGGGATGTGCCACCCAACCATTATCCACCTGCGAGACAGAGGGGGCTGAGGGGGTTCGTGAAGACACCAGGAACATCCCTGGAGTGTCACAGCCTCTCAGAATGCTTGGCATCAGGAGGTTTGCCTTTGTCCTCAGCACAGGCTGACCATGGGACCAAGGTTTGGTTTGACATCGTGCCAGGTTGGTCACGTGGCAGGATATTGTCTGTATAAAGATAGAACATTTATTAAAACAGTCATTAATGGAGCAGTTTGGGTGTCTGAGTCATGCATGGAACAGTTAGGACTCATCTGGCATCACAGGTGAGAATTCCCCATTGTAAATTCACAAGAGGTAGAATTTAATTGTGTCTTATTCAACACGAGGTCACAAATTAAATAACATTTAGTCTTCTGTAATTGAAGGATCTTGCAGAAGAGTGTAAAGCATTCTGGGAGGAGAGCTGCCACCCTTGCAGAGCTCCCACCCCATTTTGCCAGGAGGGGAGCAGAAGCCTGTGAAGGTTGAAACAGTCTGAAGCAGAAAATCCACTCATTTGGGATGTCCACGGAGGGCATTTTGAGCTGGCCATGGCAGTTTCAGTTAATGCCCAAGGAGCTGAAATTGCTGGGCATAGCAGGGGACAATCTGCAGAAGACACACAGAAGTTACAGCATAACTACACTTGACCCCCAGCCTGTTTCCTGCCTGAAGCCAAGAGCTTCTGCTGCCCATGCAGGTTCATTTTGCTGCTTCTACTTGTCCTGGTCTCACATAGAGTGATTACAAGATGGCTCCTGCTGGCTGCAGCAGGAGTGCAGAAATTAACCTTTAATCCTGCTGAGGAGGGCATAAATAAATGCAGCAGAATGAATCTCATTAGGGGGAAACATGTTCCAGGATAAACTGCTCCATTTGTGCTGGCATGTGCCCTAAAGTGCAGGTTTAAATGGGATGACTCTCACTCCCTCACTCCATTCCTACAGGGACAGGAAATGCTTCCATCTCTGCTGCACCCTGCCCTGGTCTTCTACTGCCAAAAGGGGGTAGCAGCCCCCTTCCAGGGCAGCATAGTGATTTATCTGCTGGAAAAGCTGCTGCACAGATGGTGAAGCAGAAGAAGGAGCTTCTCACCAGCCTGAGGCCATTAGCAGCGGCTGCCAGGCCCTGCTGTGCCCAGCCAGAGGCTGTGGCCGGGGGCTCTGGAGTGGGTGACAGCTGTGCTGTGTGACAGCAGGAAATTACTTTAATCTTGCTGGCACAGGGAACAGTGGGCAGGAAGCTGTGATGGCCCAGCCCTCATGTGCCTACAATCCTGCAGTGCTGAGCTGGGGTCCGTGTCACTCTGTCTTCTGTCTGTGCATGGGGATAGCAAAGAGAGCCTGGAGGAACCCCCCCTTGTGTCCCCGGGGACAGCAGTATCTGCTGACACTGAGTAAGGGAAAGGAAACTAGAGTGCCTTCCCTGTGACATCCAGAGGTAGGATGGGGGGACACAGGGAATGACCTGGCTTTGACTCCTGGATGGCTCTCAGGTTGCTGGGAAAGTCACACTGAGTTGAGCTGCAAGGCCTGAGGTGGCTGTGCCTGGAGGGGATGAGCAAACAGCTGACTACACCTCACCTGCCTGCAGGTAATGGGGAGTTAACTGGGGCCTTGTGTCTCACAGCACAAGTCCACTCCAGCAGGTGCCTCAGGCTGTGCTGCTCGGGTGCATAACTGGAGGCACTCTGTGAATTTGAGTGATTGCTGAAAATAGGAAGGTGATCACACTGGCTTCTGCTTCATCCAGGAGGTTTTGGAAGCAGCACTGAGAACCTCTGGCAAGGTGCAGGACCAGTGCATAATGCACATGCTTCATTTCATCCAACAAATGGCATGCAAAGCAGTCAGGGTGCTCATTATAGAATGGTTTGAGTTGCAAGGGCCCTTAAAGATCATCTAGCTCCAAGCCCTATTTATCTTTCCTTTATTAAAAAATATATGCTTGGTCCAGCTACCCAAAACTTCTAAAAAAAAAAAGGAATCAGGAAATAATAAAATGTTTGGATCTCTGCAAAGCCCTCCAAGAACTTATCTCCAGCATTGACTGAGAAGGGGGTCCCAGGGCACCCCTCCAGCCCCAACTGCCCACTCTGGTTTTCCCTGCAGGTCCCTAGGGTGACCTTGCTGCATCTCAAGCAAGTCCCTGACATGAATTTTCCCCAAGGCCAGGGACCTCTGCCCCAGCCATTCCTCCTGGTGATGCTGAAGTCACCAGGTAAGTGCTGAGCACCTGAAGAAGCATTTTCCAGCCATGTCCTGGGGCTATGGGTCAGCAGCCATCTCAGTCCTTGCAGCTCCCAGGTGCCTGAAGGCCACAATCTGAGTGAGCCACAGGGCTTCCTGCCACACCATGAGCTCGTTAGCTGGGGATGGGAAGAGCAGTTGATGAAGTAGTACATGTGCAGTGTACAGAGACAATCCTTCAACACAGGCTCTGTGCCAAACAGCAGAAAACAGGGAAATGAATCACAGAATATACTGACCTGGAAGGGACCCAAAGGGATCATTGAGTCCAACTCTGAAGTGAATGGCCCATACAGGGTCAAGACCTCATCTTGGTGTTATTGGCACCATGCTCTGACCAACTGAGCTAATCTCAGGGTCTTTATGAATGAGCAGAAGCTGCTCATTCTCCTTCCCCAAGCCTCCCTATTCTGGCCTCCCCCATCCCACTGAGAGCCCTTGGGACACCCGCTCCAGGGCCCCAGGGATGTGCCCAGACACCCACACAGCCCCAGTGAAGTGGATTGGAAGGTGTCACCAATCACCCACACACACCTCTGGTGTCTGTATGTGCCACACCTCAGCTCCTCAAGGTGGCTGTTTCCATGCTGCTTGTCCCTTGGAACGGATTTGCCTGGAAGCTCCTGCCTGAAGTGGTTTGTCTGTGTTGTAGATCAAGAAAATGCAACATGCACTGTTTCACATCATTAAAAAGCCTCATCAATCTCCTTAGGAGCCCCTCTGGTCCCTTGAGTGGTTGCACTGGGGACAAGAGGTGTGCTCCTTACTTAAACTGGGAAAGACTACCAGTCCCTGAGAAACCTCAGTGTCTTGCTGGGTTTTGGTGGCCAGAGTAAGGTCCATGAGACATGGGCTCAGCATGGCTTCTCCCCCATTGCCTTGCCCCTCCCAGAGATGTCTGAGACCTGGCTGGCTCAGGTGGTCTCCATCTCAGGTCCACAGGACTCCACAGCAGTGTCTCCTCCCTCTTCCCTTCTCCTCTCTACTAGCATCAAAGGGATGCTGGTAGGGAAACACAGCTGTCTCTGGCCAGACGCACACCCCGGTGAAGGGCTTGGTTCAGCCCCTGCCAGAGGCAGGGCTGTGTGGATGCAGTGTGGCTCAGGTGAGTGGTAAATGCGGGTTGTTACCAACTTTGGTCACTTGCTGCCTGGTGGCTGGGACCCCACTGCTGCCAGCACTCCACTTCTGCCAGCACAGAGCTTTGCATTGGCTCCCAGCCCCGAGTGGGCACAGAGACCTCTGCCCAGCTCCCTGGCCCACACTGGAGAAGAGCTGTGAGGCACTCAGGGAACCTGTGGTTATTTCAAGGCTGGGGACAGTTCCTTCCCAGGACACCTGTGGGACAGGGATGTGCTCTGCAGTGGGGAGGAGCTGCTGTGTGCTGCATGGCCTGGATGAGAGGCACTAAACGCAGCGAGGTGCAGAGCAGATGGTTGATGATCATACCTATGGAGCAACCACTACCCTTCCAGCCCCATAAAACCTCCTTGTGCCACCCATAGATACCCATAGCCCATGTAGCACCCAAGCGTGAGGAGAAGAGACAAGGCCTGGCTCCCCAGCTGGTCTGCCATGGGAGAGGGCAGCAGGCTGGCCTCATGATGCACTTCCATCCCAGAGAAACTGCCCAGCACCTGAGATGGGAATGGTCCATGAAGAGCTTGGGATTTGCCTGAGACTCTGAGTGTGGTTTCCAGCAGTGAAGGAGCATGGAGGAGTTTACCTAGAGCAAATACGGTGAGTGCCCTCTGAGACTGACCACAGCCAGGAGGTGACCTCACTGGAAAGAAATCTGGGTGTTACACTTGCAGTTCTCTGACAAAAAGACCTATTTCCCAAGGATGAACGTGGGATGGAGGTTCTGCATTTGTCGCATAAAAAATGGACTTGTTTCTATATTTAGAATTTGGGTCACCAGCGGCTTTCTGCCAGGAGACACCAAAACAACTTTGAAAAACAGGGCTGCAAACCGGCTTTGGGCCAGGTAGCAGTGTCCGGTCGGGAAGGCTGCCCAGGGAGGCAGATATTTAGGGGAGTGATCAGAGGAGAGGTTGGCCGCCGTTCGCAGCAGCGCCCAGCCGGAGCGGGCTGTCCCTCCTGGCTGGGGACGCTGCTGAGCCCCCTCCACGAGCAGCCCCGTGATCCCAGCCCGGCGGCGCTCTGACTCAGGGCACCCTGGACTGACACCTCCTTGTTTTCCACAATCTCCTCGCTTGGCTTGGGGACAGAAGGAAATAGCAGCCCAGAGATGAGATGAGCCCAGTAATTTGACCCAAGGCGATTTTGGGGTGTGTGTCTCAGCATGGAGCAACCTTGCCGGTCGGGGTGCAACAGCCGGGGTCACTGCCTCTGAGGCGAGAGGATGGTGCGGGATTGGACACGGCAGTACCATGTCACCCCCTGCCACTGCCACCCCCCCACCCCCGGTACCCCCGCCCGAGCCCCGCGGTGGGAGCAGGGACCTGCCACAAAGGAGCGCAGGCAAAGCTTTGCATTCTCCCTGACTGCACTGCAGGAGGAGGGAGTGGGGAACGCAGCTGCTGCCCCATTAAAAGCCAGCGGCCACGGTGGCTCCTGATGAGTCTCCTCAAAAGCGACTGATACCCAGCTTCAACTTTCCACACTATGCCAAGAGAAGGAGCCTGCTCACCCTGCTGCCCCACTCCACTGCCGGGGCACAGCCGATCCTTCCTGCTCCCTGGCCTTCGCAATGCCCCGAGGCTCATCATTCCCCACCTCCCTGGATCCCAGCAGCAGCTGTTACCTCCAGGGTACCCCAGTCTCACCCCAAAGGAGCCCATGCCACAAGCCATAGTGGGGGGATGTGCTCCACAGGAATGGATTGTGCTCCATAGGAGTAGGACGTGCTCCATAGTGGTGGGATGCTCTCCACAGGGGTGATTTGTACTCCACAGGGGTGGGATGTGCTCCATACAGGAGGGATGTGCTCCATAGAGTAGTGTGCTCTCCATGAGGAGGGTGTTCTCCATGGGTGAGTTGTTCTCCGCAGAGGGAAGTGTGAGTTCCATTGAGAGTGCATTAGCCCAGAGGGCACACAATGGTGTGGAGGCAAGGAAGGGACCCCAGCTCAAGGCTTGCTCTTCCTGCAGCCCTTCAGACTCCAGGCAGGCTGGACAAGGACCCAGGAGCCCTTGGGAGCCTTGGCACTCAAGGGTCCCCCAAGACTTTGACAATCCTGAGGGGCTTTGG
This sequence comes from Cyanoderma ruficeps, assembly GCA_008694505.1. NCBI lineage: Eukaryota > Metazoa > Chordata > Aves > Passeriformes > Timaliidae > Cyanoderma > Cyanoderma ruficeps. The sequence goes on along the minus strand of VZDJ01000037.1, from coordinate 910,277 downwards.
TGACGGTATTTGTAGCTTCTATAAATCAGGACAGTTGGATTTTTCAGAGTTTGGATCACACATCTCTGGCTCTTCTGCCTGCTCCTGGGTTGAAGTGACCCCCTTCAGACAGGTACCATGAGGTGCCCAGTGTTCTGCCCAGTGAGTGGTGCTTTATTCAAGTGTGTTCCCAAGTTGCCCTCAAGTCTGTGTGCCCCAAAAGTAAGATGAGCATTTGAATCAGCATTCAGGGCCTCTTTAAGGTCAAAGTTAAATCCTGCCTAAGCCATCCCCAGGCCAGTAGAAGTGCAAGCCTGGCCATGCCTTTATCACCAAAGGTGCTGCAGCCCACTAGGTCAGGGTGGGTCATGCTGTGATGCTGATGGGGCCCTGTGTTTGTCTGGGTTGGATGAACCCTGGAAGCTGCCACCTTCCACATGACACCATTTCTGGCTCTTTTGACTCCTGCCACATATTTGTCTTGTGCAAGATGAGGTTTTGGCAGTCGGTCCTGCTGCAGACCAGTGCTGAGCCCTGGGATCCACCCAGGCTGGGGAGGCTCAGCCCTCTATGGCAAGAGTGAAAGAAAAGGCTGGGCTGAAGCTGAATAAAAGAGCAATCACTCAATCACCTGGCCAGGCCTGCCACAGTTCAATGTGGATTTGTTTGAGCCCCAGGAGTGCACACCCTGAACTGTGAGCCTGTCTGGGCTGAGGCACAAGGTAGTGCTGACCATGGAGGACTTAATCCTCATCTTCATCTGTTCATAGTCACATATATTTGTACTAATTTTACTTTAAATCCCTCCCTGGGACAGAGGCAGAAACTTCCTACACTCAAATTCAAGCCAGGACAATCATAATCAAATGAAATGAAACCTGGGTCTTCCATTTCAGGAGATGGGAAACTTACAGGGTAGAAAATCATTCTTCTGTAGCTACTCAGGCTTGATTGTTCAGCTAAGGCTTGCTGGAGATTGGTCAAGGTGTTGTGTCCCAAGTGGACCGGTTTTCCTGCACTTTGCTGGTGCCATCCAGACATGCTCCTTCGCTTTGCTCCTTGCACCTCATAATACAGGGTCACACCACGCCTTCCCCAGCAGCCGGTGTCCACAGGGGACACTGCTGCTGGACACCACCATGCTGACATGGTGACACGGTGACACAGCCCAGTTCTGGAGTGGAGACAAGGCTGGTCCATCAGGCTTTCCTCTGGAAGCCTGTGCTTCCACCCAAACTGCATGGCCTGACCATTAACATCCTCATCTGAGAAAGGTCAAGTAAAGTGGGAAAAAATGAACCCATCATCCCCAGCTGAGGAATTCTCTGTCCTTCAGTTTGTTTTTGTCCTGATGTGGAGGGGCAGAGCTCCCCAGAGCATCCTGGGAACAGGCTGAGAACCTTATGCTGGCAGGAGCTGGTGGGAGCAGGCTTGGGATGGCCATGCTGTGCTCAGCTGCTCTGGCCAGGTCACCAGCATCAGCTCTGCTCTGCTTTCCCTTCCTTAATGGGTGAATTTTCGACAATCTAAGTTGTTCGTGCTAGAGTAGGATCCCCAGGACAAGGATGGGCTCATCCACCACTCAGTGGTATCCTCAGCCTTGGAGAATCTGTTCCAGCTGGGCTGATGGTTGTCCTTGTGTTGAGTCACCTTGACTCTTCTTTTGTTTTCAGACTATGACATGCCACCATGGTGTCTGAGCTTCCTGTCCCAAAATTAGAGGCAGCCAGGAGGTAACCTGCAGCTGCCCTGTCTGAGTACTGCTCCTGCAGGCCCAAACCTCAGCCTTGCCTGGGTCTCCGTGGGGACAGGGACTACATGCCCTGCAGCTTTCTCTATGTGCTTCCCTGGTCCATGATGCTGGGAGGATTCCTTCCCCACGGGGATCTCCCTGCCTATTTGGTTCTTTGTCTCAGTGTCTCCCTGGAGAGACCCTTGCTCTCAGTACCTTGTTGAGAACCATTTTATATCCTTCATGGAAAAAGATTGTAAAGTCAGGTGTGAAAAAAGGAGATGAGGGAACTGGGGAGCTGATGGAGAGCCTGGAACAAGTTGACTGGTTTCCATATGGCATCTCTCCAAAGGAGGGATCTTCTTCCTTGTTCCTCTCATGGGTGTGGTTAGAATCAGTCAGAGTCTTTAGAGTCTCATGGCACAGATGGCACAGCAGTGATGTGATGCCAGACCAAGAGACCTCCCATGCCTGAAGCTCACAGAGAAACGGGATGGCTCTGAGAGGCATGAGGCAGGTGCTCCAGGTGCCTGGCACCACCGCTGTGCCCCCAGCTTGCCCAACGCTGGCCCCAGCCTGCAGGGACCCTGGGGCTGTGCAGGGCAGGAGGACTCTGCAACCTCCTTTCAGCTGCCTCCAGCAGCACCAGAGTTTGTTCCCAGGTGTCACCCCAGAGTGAAACCCAAGAGAGTTCCCAATATGGGAGGGCAGCTATAAATGTCCTGTCCTCTGTAGGTTTCACTATATTGAGGGTGGGAGGGAACACTAAAGTCTCCTCTTAATCCACAGTCTGGTTTTGTGCTGAGATGAAGGGAACAGATCCCCTGTGACCATGCCCAGGGTTCCTCCCCCCAGTTCCAGTCTGTGCAGACACTGGTGTGTGCACATCCCCGCACGCGGCACGGCCCCAGGACACCCCTCCAAGCCCTGCCCACCACCCACCCCAATGACCTGAAAAATACACCACTACCCAGATTAAAATTAGCTTAGGGATATTTCCAGTCAGGCCAGCAACTCTGCTTGGGGCCAATATCAAAGGCATGGCTGGATATGTCACAGTCATGGCCCTGATTGGAGAAGGAGCACAGCTCCCACACCAGAACCACTGCTACAGCCAGCCAGGCATGGCAGCCTGGAGAGGTGGGCTGGAATTTGGCTGCAAATGGCTAGGCTCCTTTTTCTACACACTTGGGGATGTTTGGGGTTTGTAGTTACTCCCTCAGGCTGAGCCACAGGTACAGGCCTGGGGAGACAGCACTGCAGTGCACAGCCACATTAGGGCCATCGTGGAGAAACTTCCCAGCCCACCGCTGCACATCTGATGCCTGACAGGAGATGAGCTGGTGGACGTCTGGCTGCAGTGCCTGCAGGTCTCAGATGAATCAGGCCAACAGAGTCCTGGTCTCATCCTGTCTCTGATTCTCCTCCTGCTGCCCCTCTCCCATAGGCACAAAACCAGACCACCTTGCAGCCATGCTGCTTTGTGCATGACCAGGAGCAAGCCCCTCCGTACAGAGCTGTGCCTCATGTGCAGCCAGCTTCTGAAAACCTGAGCACAAGCTACCCCATGTGCTGGCAGTCATGGATGGGCAGTGTTAATGGTCGTGTTTGCTCTGGGTACTGCCAAGCACCTGCTTGTGCTGGCAGGGCACCCTCCAGCAACCCAGTACAGAGACCGGGAGAGGCGTCCTGCTGTGGTGAGGTGCTGGGTGAGCCAGGGTCTACCATGCTGGTGGGGTCCTGCAGAATGGGGCCGAGCTCACCCCAAGGGCAGATGGGAGACAGCAGCTCTGTCCTTCCATGAGCCCTGGGCTGGCCTTGGCGGGGTGTATCTGGTCTCACCACGCCAGGCTGGAATGGAGGTAAACACTGCAGAGCTGGGTAACAGGACTGAGAACCCTCAAGGACTCTGTGGCATTTTAAACATCCTCCTCCAGACACTGTGAGAAGCAGAGTCCTGCTGTGTAAACCCTGGCACCTTGCTGAAGGACCATGTCACCCTCCCCTGGAGCCAGCAGAGGAATTAGGATCACTGTGACATTGGAGATGGGATTCCAAATTTGACGAGAGGACAAGGGGAAAGTTTTTCCTTTGCTCTTCAGACACCATCCCAAGACCTTTGATACAGAGGAGTTTTAAAATACCCCCAATCTCTGGTAACCCCATGTCCCTGGGTTACGTCATCTGGGTGTGGGTCGAGTGTGAATGTGGTAGCAGACACAGCCAGATGCAGCTCTGCAGCGCTCTCCCTGCCTCTCCTGCCAAGCTTGGTGGTGGCACTGGTCTGGCATGACTTGCAGGAGCACTGCACTGGCTGTGGCCAGCTCCACGCCAGGGTATGGTGGCTCTGCTGCTCAGGACCTCCCTAGGTGGGTGAAGCACCCCTGGCCCTTTTGTCACCACACTGCTCTGCCCCATCACAGCAGCAAGACCTGTCACCCTGGCACAGGGATGCTGGGGACACATGTGCCTGTCACTTTGCTCCTTGGATGGTGGCCTCCCCAAGCATGGCACTTTCCAAGAAGCTGACCTTAAAAAGAGAAAAACACAGGTTCCTGCTCTCAGGCACTTCCATCAGGTCTTGGCAGGCACGCTGGTCCTGCCAGCCAAGCTCTCCCACCAGGAGGGTGGCTGTCACCAAGCCCAGCCACCACCGCTTTATAAGTCCCCTTCACTGAAATTGCCCTTGGATCCCTCTGCTCTCTCCATGTTGCACATAGAGATGAAACCCTCAAGAACCACCAAACCACCCCAGGCAGAAGACACCCCTGCATCTTCTCCCATTCTCTCCCATGTGAAGCTCAGGTTTCTGCTTCTCTGAAAGTCTTCTTCTCTCTGAAGGAGAGTCAGCAAAGAACTTTCATGATTTCCAGGCTTAGCTGCTCCATCAGAATGCCTTAAAAAACAATTTTCTCACCTTTTTTTTGAATATTAAGGAAGAAGCCAAAAAGCTTATTTGCCTTACTTCTTCTTAACCCCCTTCCAAATTTTTGAGTACCTGAAGATCACAAAAATGGAGAGGTTTTGACCTGTGATATAGTGGAGCACAAGAGGAAAAAGGGGCCCTAAGTCAGCACACAGCCCAAAAATAGAACGAGGGTTATCTGAAAAATGCACTAAATATAGACAAAAGCGTTTCAGCCCCAGCTGCAGCCAGGCCAGCCCAGCACAGGGCTCACTGTCACTTGCAGACAGGATTTTAAAGGTCCACGGTCCCAGCCAACGTGGTCAGAGCAGGTTCATGTCATACCTTGGTTGGTTACAGCCCCACCTCACTCTGCCTCGGCCCCCAAGGCACCCAAAGTGAGTGCCCAAGATTCCCATCCCCAGGGCTGCTCCCAGAGGAGGCAGCAAGCCCTGCTCTATACAACCCCAGGTACATGGAACTTCCATAGGTCTGCACTGGCTTTTGGAGGGCAAAGGTACAGGTGGTCTTGCTGAGAGTGAGACCAACCAGAACCCCACAGCTACCAGACATCTCAATTCACTCAGAACTTCACAACTGACTTTGCTGTTGGTTTAAGTCAGAGGGGAAGGTGCAGGCAAGGAAGGGCTCCTTTCATCTGAGTCAGGTCATTCAGTTCCATTTACAGCACAGTGGAAAAAATTCCAGTTTTCTGGAATTTTACAGCCCTGTAAAAGCCTAGTCCTTCCTTCTGCCCTGCCCAAAGTGGAATGGTGACCTGCTGCAGGAGCTTTCAGAAAAGGGGGTCCAGGCAACCCTGAGCCCACCAGCATCCGTCAGGCCATGCAACATTGCTGCCTCTGGACCATGCAGAGGGGATATCCCCAGTGGGTCTCTCTTTGCCCAGGTTGGGGCACTAAAGCCAGGAGGGAATTTTTCCACCTGCAGCCTGCCATACCTCTTGACCTGATAGATCCACCTCTTCTCCATCTCCTGCCCATTGAGGTGTGGGAGTGACCATACCATCCTGACACACATGTTCCAAGGACAACAGATGTAGTCCATGGTCCATGGGAGGAGAGGGGATCACCAGTGAGCAGCAGCACGGAAGAAAGGGAATTTCACCCATGCAATCCTGAGGCACTGGAGAACTGCTCTCCCAAGAGATCTCCAGAGCTCTGGGTGGGCACCAAAATGGATCTGTCAGCTCTGCGTGTTTTTGGGATTTGGTGATTTCTGGTCACCAGCTCCTGGGATTTAAAAAATCCTCCCCTGAGCATAAGGACCAACAAAGGTGGAAAGAAGCTCATAAAATATGTCTTATAGGGCCAAGTCTTGCTATCTTTTTGAAATGAGATATGAAAGTTTCCTTGAAAAAGGTCCAAGATGCTTTGAAGTTGCCACGGCTCATTGCCCGCAGCCTCTGTGAGCCCTGCTAGCCTGCCATCCTCCTCTGCCAGTGCTGGCAGCAGATCCAAGGAACAGCCTCACCTGCAGCAGTGGGGTCTCTTTTGGGAACAAAGAGACTGAGGACACCTGGAGCACAAGGCTGCCTTCCTTCCCCAGTGGTCAGAGATGCATTTTATTTGTAGGATTTTTAGGTAGATGCACACTTTTCCAGGCAGGTCTGATGCAGCCAGCCCAGAGCATGGAGCACAAGAATTGTCACTGCTCCCCACGGCACTGCCCTCAGGAGCCAAGGTGCTTCCCCAGCATTTCTGTTCTGAACTCGCATCAGCCCTTCCTGACCTCCAGCTGCAGCCACCCAGTTTCAGCCACTGAGGGAGCTGGTTTTGCAACACCAGAAACACAAACAGCCTCCAGGATCTGTGCCCAGATCTCCCCTGATGCCCCAGACTTTCTGAATAACTTCTTTCATAAAAACAGTGTCGTGGCAGGGTGCAGATAAGCTCTGACAAACAGCGCCAGGCATTCCTGTCCTCACCTGTCCTTCATGGGACCGTGACACCCCATCATTAGAGTTGAGACCAGGAAGGGGCTGGAAGGCGAGGCCAGCGCAGGGAATTGTCCCATGGGTGTGCAGGGTGGGGTGCTGGCTGGTGGATGAGGAGAACCTGTAACATGGAGGAAGGGGAAGTACTGCTGTTGGTAACCCCAGGGGCTCATGGCCCCTGCAAGGCTTCTCCCTTCTCCTCCCAGGAGCAGGGTGGGAGGGGCATTGGAGATGGAAAGGAAACAGCACTTTGTGGGACTCAGAGCTGAGAGTGCTCCAGCAGGCATGGGTCACCATGCCCGCCTGCCCATGACCCGGGCAGGCAGAGGGACGGGGGCAGAACCTCCTCTATGTGCCATCCATTTCCCAAAGTTACAGGGCTGGACTCTGCCTGGATGAGGGCACCATGACCCACATCCAGCAAAGCACATGCATGGCTGGGGATCAGAGCCAGCTGGGATGAAGCCGGGCAGCACTGGGCATAACTCCCCTCACTCCACTCCTCTCCTCCACCACTACCTGGGCAGCAGCTCCAGCACTAGTGTGGGGTTGTGCCTGTGTGCCCAGAGTGGGGTTCAACCCTAGGGAAACTTCCCCAACAAGGACACCAGGGAGGTTGTTATGGCCTGAACCAAAATGAAGGGGATCAAAGCATGGATCCAATGGGAAAAATCACCTGCATATACTTCACCCAGCTCCTGTCTCTGTATTAACAACTCCACGTCCCTGCAACACTTTCCTAAGCAGCTCTGCTGCATGCCTTCCTGGACAGACATTATTCCCAGGAAATAAAGTTCTTGTGAATTTCATTCCAATAAACCTTTTTCCTGGTATCATCTAAATTAAAGCAATGAGAGCAGAGCAGCCGCAGAAAGAGTATGTCCAGGAGCTCTGCCGCTTTTCTGGCTACAAACCTCTCACCTGGGAACCCTCACACACCTGGATGAAAGCATGAAAGGCTCGTGCAGAACTGCTTCTTCTGTGAACCCCATTTTGCCCCAGTTGGATAATTGGTGTGTTGTCTATGACTTGGGTCATTAAAATACCCTTTTTTACTTCCTGTTCTTCTGTACCTGGAGGCTGCTGTCAAGGTGATGCAAGAGACAGCTATGATTGCAGCTGGGTGGCACCAGCACTGTCCCTGCTCTCCTGCCCTGGCTGTTGTTCGAGGGGGGCTTTAGTGAGGTGGTGTGAAAGTAAAGCTGGAAAGAGAGGCTGGAAGTTGGGAGAGATGTGGAAAAGCAATAGAGAGACTAGAAACCATTATTTTGGTTACTAAAAAGTATTTCAGATGTGCCTAATTCATCATCCCAAACACTGCAAATGAAATGGAGCCAGAACACTGTCACCCCCTGCATGGGGCTGGCATCAGTGGGGCTGGTTCAAGAAGTGACCACTACAAAGGGACACTCACAGATATGCTTTTCTTTAGGAAGATACTTCTGAAAGCAGTGGGAGCCCAACTGCTTCTGTGCCACCCTATAACCAGGCACCTGAAGGTGGTGTTTTCATCACCACCTCTTTCTGACAGAAATCTGAAGAAATACAAAGGTGAATCAATTAGACTATCCACAAAGGATAGTGCCTTGCCTGTCCTGAAGCCCTGGGATCAGGCAGCAGTAGAGGAGAGGGACCAGGTCAGCACCCGGGCCAGGGTTCCCTCCCTGCCCACCCCCAGCAGGCCCGGTGGGTGGCACCAGAACGGCTGGGGCTGTGCTGGGTTCACGTGGCAGCGAGGACCGTGCCCAGCAGGCCATCCCCACTGCCCTGCAGGCAGCTGAGCCTGGGCAGGCACTGGCAAAAACACAGGGAATCACCCTAGGGACAAAAACTGCAGGAGACTGGCCTGAGCAATCTGGCCAGGCAAGTAGAGTCAGGGGTGGCAAGAAGCAGGACAGACAGGTTTGGGAGAAGGACAGCACCTCCTCAGAGCTTCCTCCAAACATTCTGCGTGCAGCCTGGACCGGTCCTTCCGCGGCCAGATCGTCCGGACGTGAGTCCCTGTCGTGGCCATCAAACCCCCCGTGGCTGCCTGGGGAAGCAGCAAAGCCGGTGCCGTGGGTGGGAAGCAGAGCAGGGCACCCCCAGGGTCTGTCTGTCCTGCCTCCTGCCATCCCACCAGCACAGCCTTGACCCGCTGTCGCTGTCGGAGAAGGCGGGTGAGTCCACGTGCGGGTGGGAAGGCGGGTGCCGGGATGGAGGGGGCAGTGCCCAGCTTGCACTCCCCCTCCCGTGGGCCCTGCAGACCATCGTGGTTACCGTGGCAGATATGGATGGTCTCGGAGCACGGCACTGCGGTAGCAGAGGCGCCGAGGTGGCACCGACACAGACTGGAATTATCTTCCGCCTGAGGAGGCCTCTGAGGCTCCGTTCCCCTCCCTGTGCCACAGAGTCCCTTCCTGTGAGAAAAGGGTAGAGGCAGGGAATGGGTGCACCCCAATGGGACAGAGTCCATCCCAGAGAGCCAGGGTGCACCCCAACAGCACAGGGTGAACCCCAGTGCTCGCATCCTTCCTGAGACAGGACCTGGGACAGAGAGTTTGACCAGGGCAGTGCTGCAGCACAGGAGCCCTGGCTACAGGGATGCTCTGTTGTGGCAGCAACTGGGAGGACATGGTTTTCTACATGTTGGCTATAAACATCCCATTGCTTTCCCAGAACTCAGATCCCCAACTCTGGACATCAGCTGGGGAGAGCATGGGGATGTGGTTGACAGCTCAGGCAACGCGTGACACGCACAAGGGAAGGGTCCCTGGGGCAGCTGACAGCCGAGTCATGCACCACAGGACAGGCGGGGTGGGGACTTCAAAGAGCTGGGTCCCACGGGACAAAATAGGTGGGGAGTGACTCCTCTGGTAGAGCTCATCTGAGGGCTGAGCACCCAGCAGCCATGCTGAGCATCCCGAGCAGGATGTCACAGCCAGGCAGGTCAGGACTCATGGAGGCTTTGGGCATGACCACAAATGGCCCAGGTTCAGGCACGGGCAGGAAGGACCAGAGTCACCAGCTGAGTCACTGGAAGGCTGAGCACCACAGTCCCCAGCTCCAGCCACGGACTCCCCTCCAGCCCCACTCCCCAAAGCACTGCCCAGCACCTCCTGCCACACTGTCACACTTTGGCTGAATTTGTGCCTTCTCCCTGAGAATGCCTCTCCCCCTTCTTTTTCTCCTGACACTCCACCTGTGCCAGGAGGCTCATCTCCACCAAACTGGTGCCAGGAGACCTCAGGATTGGGGGGACCTGTGCCCACGCAGGGTCACCCTCAGCTCCGGCAGAAGCCAGCCCTCAGAGCCCACCCAGCACCAGGAGATGGAGCTGGGAGTCCTCTGCTCCAATGACACACCTCTGTCCCAGGCAACCTGGCATAGACACAGTGGTGCCAGCACCTCCTGCCCAGCTCAACCAGCAGTCCAGACGGGGCTGAGCTGGACACTCCCAGTTGGTTTGCTCATGGCCTCTACCTCACACCAGGGCTTGAGGAGGGCACAGATTTTTTTATAACCTTGAAAGCCTGGGAGCATCTGGATGAGGCCTCGGGGTAAGACAGGAACATCCTGAGCTACATCTGATGCCAGGGAAGAAAACATGTGGCTCTGTCCCTACCCACAGGGTCCAGTGGGGTTTTTTTACATGAGACAGATGTTTGCTACCTTGGAGGTAGCTGTGTCAGCTGGGGAAGCACAGCTGGGGAAGCCCGGCTTGTGCATCCCACAGCAGAGGGAAAGGAGCTCCTTTGCAGCCCAGGAGCACCACACAGACCATGGTGCCAATGGTCCAGGATCACCCAGCCACCAGGGCTCTGACAGGTCAGGGTGGTGTGGGTAGAGGGAGCATGCCAGCCAGACCCTGAGCTGAAAACTTTTCTAATTAAGAAATTCAACATATTTTCAACCTGGAAGCAGCCCATCCTCCAGATGGAAAGAGGCAGAGTGGGCAGGGGACAAGTCTCCAGTGAAGGACCATTTATGTGGGAATGTGGTTGTGGGGAGTCTCCCTTGCTCCTCAGGGGGACAGAAACAGGGCAGAGAGTAGGGCTGGCTGTGGGATGGCCAGTGGTGCTTTTGTGCAGGTTCACAGCAGGTTGGCCATGCCTGGGGATTTTCAAAGAGCAGCTCAGGGGTTCATGAGTCCATGTGGTGCTCCAGCCAATGGCAGAGTAAGATGTTTAGGCTGGATATTAGGAAAAAATTCTTCATGCAAAGGATGGTCGGGAATTGGAACAACCTTCCAGGGCAGTGGTGGACTCACCATCCCTAGAAGTGTTAAAAAAACATGTAGATGTGGCACCTGGGGACACAGTTTAGGTTAACAGTTGAACTGAATAATCTTAAGATGTCTTTTCTGACCTTAATGATTCCATGACTCTGTGTTGGACACCCTGAGCACCCTGGTGTATTTTTTGTGCAGGGTTCAAGACACCCTGTGCTCTGGACATGTTCTCCCTCTCACACTAGGGAGAAAAGCTGTGCTGTGTGGAGTCCTCATGGCCAAAACCCTGGGGCTGAGGAGAGGATGTCACTGTGGGGAGGACCTTTGCTATCCCTGCAGTCCACACATTTTTCCTTTCTCCAGACTAGACCACTGCAAGCTGTATGTTCCTCCATGCTGGGCACACTGAGAGCTGTTGCTGGGCCTCAGGACTCTCATTTTCCAGTAACAGGCATGACTCAGTCACTCTGCTTGACTTGGTGGCCTTTCCTTTTCTATGACCATCCTCCACTTGTCTCTCCCAGAAAATGATCCTTGATTTTAATTACCAGGTCTCAAGCAGAGGGAACCAGGGGATTAGGAGTGGGGCTCGGCTCAGGATATGAAGATTCATTCACATCTGACTTGGGGTAAGCATTGTCAACTCTCCCTACTTTTGTTTTCCTTTTGGAAAAGAAAACAGACCCTTCCCCTTGCCTGTTTCAAGAGCCTTCCTCTTGCCCGTGTCAGTGCAATCTCCAGTAGTGCTAGAAATGACTACTTGTAATGTCACAAATATCATACAAAATGCTCACTCAGACCCCATAGCGCCCACTAAATGCCATTAATAGGCTATTTGGGTTAAATTCAGTTATAAGATTTGACTATAAGGGCATTCTGCAGTGGCTCCTTCCAGAGAAAATCATGAATTCACAGCATGGTTTGGGTTGGACTTCAAATCCCATCCCATTCCACCTCCTGCCATGGGCAGGGACACCTTCTACTAGACTAGGCTGCTCCAAGTCCCATCCAACCTGGCCTTGGACACTTCTAGGGATAGGGCAGCCACAGCTTCTCTGGGCAGCCTGTGTCAGGGCCTCACCGTGCTTAATGTAAAAAAACCACTTTGCAACAGAAATCCTTTCCCTGCAGGTATCTTTCTGCATGCAGGGAGTGTCCTCTCCCCTGTGGAGCTGCCAGAGGGGCCAGGGCAGCGGGACAGCACAGCCCTTGCTCCCTGTGCAGTGCAGGTGAGGCGCAGGGGCACGTGAGCCCTTCCCATCCACTGGTGGGATTCCCGTGTCTATCCCAATTCCATCTCATAGGCCCTGCCCCTGGCCCCTCTGTCAGAGTCTGGCAGCCCTCAACAGTTCAACCCAGTGAGAACATGGAAAGACAACTTCAGGGCAAGCCATGCCTCCATTTTCCTTTAATCTGGTTTTACACATCCCCTCTGTGCCCCTCAGACTGGACTTGATCCCAGCTATTGCAGCTGAAACCCCAGATGGCAAAGCAAACCTTTACAGCAACTGGTCCTTAAATGGACTTCCTGTGGGAATTCCCAGAAACTAATGGTGTGTCTGTAACACAAATCAATACCCACAGAATTGAAGGATTGGGAAGAGGAGTACTTCTAGATGTCACTCAGGGTCACCAAGTGGTGGAAGTCAAAAGTCTGCGCTTCTGGGGTCTCATGCTCTGTTGCATTGGTTTGGACCAGGATCAAGATTTCCACAAGTCTGACTGACGTTTTGGGGAGAAGCTTGTCACTCACCTGACTTTAATTTTATCATTTAGCTGATTCTCTCCCATGCCTTCTGACGATTAACTGGAAAAATATTGATCAAGATACTGGTTTCAGCTTAGCAGTGGCTTTCCAAGGCAGGGCTGCTTCCCACTCTAAGGACAGCACAGCTGCCTTATGGAACAAAACAGATATGGACAGAAAACTTGTCACAGGATGAATTTGCAATTCCATTACTTTAAACCAAGAAATATGTTTACTGTTACTAAAGCTGCACACAAGGAGGTGAGTTCTGTATTCCTGTGGCCTTTATTTCCAAATAGAGAATCAAAATTTGTACTTCAGTGGTTTAAAACAGCACCAAGCTTTTACAGGGCAAAAAATACTTGACCCACAAGGGTCCACCGGCTCTGATACTCATTTCCCATGGCTCTACAGCCACCTCCAGCAGCTGCCAGAGCCCACTCAACAGGAAACCTCTGTGCCATCTGCAGAGTACAGCACAGTAGAACACCATGTGGCTTTTTTCCACTTTCCTAACAGAAAATAAAGCAAAAGGACAGGACAAACCCTCAGGAACCTCTACTGCAGTGCTCTGGGGCTGGATTAAACCTGAGAGGATAGGTCTGGGGGAGGACCTAGTGCTCCAGAAACACTGAGCAGCTGGGAAGGGCTGCTCTGGTGCCCTATAGGACCAATACACACCTCCTGCACAAACCTCTCCTGCAGCCAAAGGCCCATCTGGCTGGGGGGCCACAGGTTGTTTTTTCATGTCTCCACTGGACACTCGGGTGTGTGCAAGTTGGTCTCTAAGCAGGAGGAAAGTTCAGCCCAGGAACAGTGCATGAGTGATATGCTAAGGCCTGAACAGCAGGCCTAAGCCTGAGTTGACTTACAAGATTAATCTGGAGCATGACACTATTATACCATCAAGGTTCTTTAAAACAGATGATTAAAATATTTATATTAGTGATTCTTAATGCCAAACTGACTGTTGTAGAGATGTTTGTATAACCTTGTGTAGGGTATATTGAGAAATCTTCCCTACAGATATCCCTAGAGACCTGTCAATAGAATATTTTAGGCAAAACCCTCCTGGCTGTGGCCTGGACTCTGGCCAAGCTCTGTCCCCAGCTGGTCGGGAAGTGGGCCATCAGAACCAGATGTTTACTGCACAAAAAGGTAAACAAGTAATTTGGACTTGTCAATTTGAGCCTCTAAAGCTGGAGCCCTTTTTTGGGTGAACTGGAGACCTCAGCTACAGGTGGATGCACCACGTAGGATTTCCCCATTGTTGGGAAGGATTCTCCAGGTCCTGGCTGCAGAACAGGGCTCCCCCAGCCACTGCAGGCTCTGGCTGATGGTAAAGTATTCAGGCAATTGGTGATGGATCTTCCTCAATCACTATTCTTTGTCTCCTGCTCATATAGTAATGATTAGATGCATTACCTTGCTTGTTTTTACTTGTTGCTTAAGCCAAGCGAGTAATAATCTGATTGTTTTACTAAATGTATCCTTCTACTTCTGTTTCACCTCAATATTAATAGTAAAACAAGACCATTCTTCCTATCGGTGTCTGTGTCCAATCTATTACCCCCTGTCGACTGGCAAAACAATGAGCAGGGACGGGAAGGAGGGAAGGGGCACAGGGAGGGGATTCATTGCTCAGAAATGCCCATAGGGATTCTCTGCATCTGGCTCTTGCCTGAAAACACACACCTGCCTTGAAGACAAAGAAATCGAATTAAATGTTTGAGAAAACACTTTCCACTCACAGTCCCTGCAGAACACAAAGGCACAGTGCAGTTCAGCAGCTGCCAGCCAAAACTCAGCTTTTTGCTCTTAAAACACACAGACACTCCTGTGTAACCACACAGGGAGAGGGAGCATCCATCACATGATCCTATGGCCTTAAACCATTGTCTGCAAAGGCTGAGGCAGAAGGAACGAGCCACGTGTGTCAGAACAACAGAGAGAAGGAGTGCCAGGATTGGGGTGTGGGAGGTCACCAGGAGGGTGAACCCAGCAGCAGCTCCTGTGTCCAGAGACACTGAGTGACCAGCAGTGCCTGAGCAGCTGGAAGAAACCTGCCTGAGGAAGTACATGCTTTATCCTTCCTCACTTTCCCTGTCGCTGTCACCAGCAGCTACTCTTCGGCTGAGACAGTGCAGAGCTTGGGAATGTGGGGCAGATCCAAGTGGGATTCACAGATCTGTTTCCTACTGGCCTCCCATAGAGGAAAACGTGGCAAAGAAACAGAGTGCAATACACAGAGCTGCTGTTCATAACCCACTTTGCCTTCCAGTCTTTCTTTGCTCCAGCTGTTACACACCCACCTGGCTTTCTTTCACTTGAAATGAAGGAAGGAAATGGGGCTACTGGCTGTGAATGCTCAGCTGTGTCCTCAGGATACTGGATCTGGACAGCCCCTTTTTTAGAGATGCTGCTGTCAAGGTGAGTAGTTTAGCCAGTGCCCAAAAGCTGAACAGTGCTGTTTATCAGACCCCTTTGATTCCTCTTGCCTAACTTCAGGTGTCCAGAGTTTCAGTGCTCAGCCCACATCATCAGCTCATCCCTTCCCCACCCAAGAGAGATGTCTGAGGTGAGTTTGACAAGCCCATCTCTCCCTCGTGTATAGGACAAGCTTCCACTAGATGATTAATTGCCTTAACTTAGCTTATCAGGAATTTCATCTTTGGGGATTTTTTTTTTAACATTGCCATTTAAAACTCACTCTGAAAAATATTCAGAGCAGAAATAAAATCTTCCTAGAGGCTGATAAAAGTTATTTGTTTTCTTACAAAGATATCTGTCTTTCATGTAAAGGAAGTTCTGGCACATGAAGCCAGTCAGAGAAACCTGAAGTGCAGTTTATTTTATCCTGTCTCTGAACCCAGAGAAGAAAAACCAATCACTTAGGTTCCATTTTTGATCCAGACTACTACTAACCTCCACAAAAGATCACAAACTTCATGCTATCTTCTGTCAATCAGTAGCAGAAAGACGGGAAGATACCTACAGCAGTGCTACTTCAGACTGCTAGGAAAATCTGTTGTCTTCCAAGTTAATAAACAAAAGGCAAGCACCTTTCTCCTTGCAGTTTCTAAAAACAGCAATACCCTTCAATTTAACAGCAGTTTTTATTCCTGAATCCTGAAAAAAAAGAAGTAATGAGAAGTCATGTAGGCCACAAAAATTAAAGGCATATGAATTTATGGGTATTTTTTCATTGACAAACCCAAAAGTTGGCAGGTGTTCTAGCCAATAGAAGACAGAAGACAACTTGAAAAGAGGCAAAAACAACTCAACTGTTTATCAACAAAGGACCCCAGTATAGTGAGATAGAGTATGTAAATGTGAATTTCTCAGGAACATCAAAGTCACTGAGGACCAGTAATGACTACAATGCAACTACTGCGGTGAAAGGTCTATGGTGGGAAAGGCAGAAGGAAATATAACACTGAAGTGGTGGACTATGAAAATAAAACATGACAGCTTGGCCAAAATAAATGGTGGGTGAAAATCACCCCTCTGGGACATAGGATAGGGTGGGATAGATCCCACAGGAACAGGACGCATCCCTGAGATATCTAAGTCATTGCACAGGGCCCTGATGAAATTTCAGAATAACAACAAAGCTGTGGTCTCCCAAATGCAAAAAAACTGCACTAGGCTGGAAGAGTTGTGAGGGAGGACTGGAGGGTGCCTCAGGAATCAGAACACCTAATCTGTACAGTGAGTCGGGAAAAGGAGTGGCTTGTTTACCCCAAAAAATGTCACCATTGCATAATTCCAGCAGGGCACACAAGAAGTGCCCAAACCAGCATCTGTTTGCAGGAACAAAGATGAATCATCCCTGAACTGGCTCAGTCTTAAACAGAGTGTTTTATCAAAGTTCTGTGATGCAACATCCCCAGGTTGAATTCATCCCGAGCGCTCCGCGTGGGTGCCTCACGTAAGCAGTGCAATCAAGGGAGTGCAGATCTTCCAGCAGCAGCAGCTCTCAATTGCATGTTTGGTTCCATTAGTTCTGCTTCTTTTTGTAAGGCAACAAAACCTGGAGGCTGTAGGGCAGCAGTTTGAAGGTCCCTCTGAGAGCTGCATTTGCTGCTCCCTGTGTGGACCAACAACCATTCCACAGCCCCACTGTCACACTGCTGGTGGCACTTTGGCAGGAGATCCTCAAACTTCAGCTCCTCAAACTGCTCCCAGGCCTTAGCACACCCAGCCTTCTGTGCATGTTCCTACCAAATCACTTGCATAGCCAAGGAATTTCAGGATAAAGGATAGCCAGTAAATGCCCCAATGCTGCAAAGACTACCATCAGTATGGGGTAAACACCAGGACATAGAAGATCAGGTTTATGCCTCTGAAAAAAAACCCCAAATTTCTGCACTAACCAAGCAAACCACAATTTTCTGAGTTTTCTGGTTTCTTCCTGTCTCCACTCAGCTCAGTATGAGTCTCTGACAGCTCCAAGATCTCTCCTCTGTTCTGCTGTCATCCCTCTCTGCCCCTTCACTGCTGCTGGGGAAGCAGCTGGCTGTGCTGGCTGACTCGGAGCAGCACAGCAATGCTGCCAGGTCCCAAACTATTGCCTACGCAAAACCCATCCCAGCCTGGGTCTCCTTAAACTCCCCTTGAATTTCATAAAGCCTGTAGGAACCCCAAGGGTTTTAAAGGTCTGCTCTTCTGTCTCATTTGGCTGAGAGTGGCTTCAGAAGTTCCTGCCAGACAAAAGGCAGCACCACAGCGTGTGCGTGTTTACTGCAACTCCTTAATGGCAGCTCTAACCCCCCCAAATTAATGACCATCACATACACAACTGATAGTCAACCCTCTGATATTTGCCTGACATATTTGATGCTTTGAGAGGCCTGAATATGTCAATTAGTTTAGGAATTTCCCTCCATTGCTAGCCCTGGGATCTCCTGTTGGAGAAATGCTGGAGCAAACTCATGTTCCAGAAAGAATTGCTGCATTTGTATGAAATATTCTTTGATCTTTCTTGTTTGTTGGCTTTGCACACCAATTAAACACAAAACAACTGTAGTGACATGATTCCACATCTGATTCCTGCTGCCCTTGGAGATTATCTGAATATTCCCAGGGCTGCATCAGACAGTGCTGGGCAGCACATGGCACAGCTCAGACTGGCAAAATCAGCATCCTGCAGCAGTGCACCTTTAACCACACTACTGTGTGCCAGTCACTCCACAAAGGAGCAGTCACAGGAAGGCTGTCAAGTACTTTGGATCAGAACTGTCATTTGGAGAGAACCAGCACATAAGAAAGAGCATTTCTGATCAGAAAACTCAAGAGACTGAACAGCTCTTGTGAACAGCTGCAAAGAATAATCAGCATTTCTGGCTTCCTATTTACAGATTCTTGCACAAATAAATTAACTTGAATGAACTCTCCCTGATTTATCAGAGGATGTGCCAGGCTCGGTCAGTCCTGGGGCCATCAAATCCCAGGGCCAGGCAGAGCCACACTCACAGAGGAGCTTTACCAGCACAACTCACACCTTCGTGCCAGAGAGCCTGGGAGCAGAGGAAATGTCACACAACAAGCTGACCACTGAAGCTCTCCTTATGGCCTCAGGACCAGATCTGCTCTCCTGTGCCAGTGGATGAGACCACACTTGAAGGAAGCCCAGCAAAGGCAGCAGCTGAACCCCAGTGAGGGAGTGAGCACAGGAGGAAACAGTCCAGGGACCACCTGAAGGTGGTTTTGTAACATGAAGGGATTCATGTTCCCAGCAGCCATGGTCCAGAAAGTTTATGTGACTGACCACCTAACCCCACCAGTCTCTCCAATCCTGGGGACAGTACATGCTGGGTCACCTGGGCTTTAGGGACCACGTCCCAGATGAATTCAGCCTTTCTCTATTTCTGCAGGTGGGTGCCACTCTACTCTACAGCTCTGAGGCTGCATAAATCCAACGTAAATGTTACCTTGGACATTATCAACCTCTTTTCAATGGCAACCCCACTATACTCAGAAAATCCTAGTTTTAATTACATGAAAAATTGCTGTCTTCACATACCACATTGTTGTGAATAACCTCCGTGCATTAATTTGTGCCTGAGAAATAATGAGGGGGGCAAGATCGGGGGAAGATTTAGGCCATCAGCACATGAATGGATGTGGCTCCCCTGGAAATGGACCAGCAAGCATGCCTAGACCGAAAACATCTGCGAGAGAAACTGAATATGGTCTGCAATGGACCCCAGCCATCTATTCTGTTTTCCCAATGATCACCCAGACATCTATTCTGTTTCCCTGAAAACCCACTTGGAAAAATCAGAATCCCAAAAGGAGAACAATGAATATCAATAGTCGGACAACTGGACAAAGGAAAACTCTGCCTCGGGGAAACTAAAAAGTATAAAAACTGGACCTTTGGTGGTGGGATTTTGGGTGAACAAAGGGGAGGCAAGGTGCGATAGAGGCCTGTCTCATGTTCACCCCATTCGATCAAATTGGTCTTTATCGTGGCTGTGATTTTTTTTCTAATTCGTTTCCGTACTCGCTGTCACGCGAAAATAAATTTTATTTTTTATTATTACAATTTGGCTCACCTTGTTTATAACAACATGAAATGTGTTTTCACTGTCACTCAATTTTTAGGAGATTATCATGTCTTCCTTCCACTTGTCTCCATCAGATGAAATGTTGTAAAGACTATTTCTGTGTGAGATTGTGGGAACAGGCTGTGCACATACCCAGTGATGGGAACGGAGGAACAGTTGTTGGAGAATAGCAGGAAAGTCCATGCTGGGAAGGTAGGTGAAAATCTCCCCAGAACTCTCCAGAACAGCTCTGGAGCTGTTGAAACCACACAAGACTGAGAACCTGAGTCTGCCAAGAGCCTTCTGAAACCAAACACGGCCACGAGCACTCAATGCCCTCACAACAGCCGTGGCTCTCACCACAGCCACAGCAAACAAGCAGGCAGATACCACACGAACTGTGAAATACCTGAAAAATAAAGAACTGTCTGAGGGGATTTCCAAACAGTTCAGAAGCCACCGACATTCCTCGTGCGAGCTGGGCCCGGCCTGCCAGGCCTTGCCCCGGGTGGGCAGAGCTGCCATCCACACAGAACTGCCATCCACAGGCCCGCGGGGAGCGCGATGCCACTCGAGGACAGACGCATCCCTGTCCTCACGCTGAGGAGAGGCTGCCCCGTGTGGCCACCCTGAGCAAGGGCGACCCGATCGGGACCGCTCGGGGGACGGGAGCGGGGCCCCCGCCCGGCCGCTCCGACCGCGCTCCTGCTCACTTGGCCCCCTCAGCCCCCGCGGCCGCCGTAGTTCTGAGGTGTGCCGGGAGGCGGCGGCGCGAGGGCCCCTGGGATATGTAGTCAGCCCGGGCGGGCCGGTGCATTGGCGGCGTGTTCCCCGGCGCCGCCCGGGAACTACAGCCGGCGGCAGCGGTGGAGCGCGCGCCGGGATGGCGGCCCCCTTGGTGCTGGTGGTGCTGGCGGCGGTGACGGTGCGCGCCGCGCTCTACCGCTCCAGTCTCGCCGTCTTCATCGCCGAGCGGGTCGAGGTGGCGTCCCCGCTAAACGCTTGGAAGCGAGGTGAGGCTCGCGGGGGCGGCGCAGAGGAGCCAGGGCGGCAGGACCTCTCGAGCCGGGCGGGCAGGGCCTGATCCCGGCCGGGCGCCGGGCTCGAAGCGGCCGCGCGGGGAAGGTGCCCGAGCAGGGCCGGGCCATGGTCGCCCGGGCCCGAATCAGAGCTGCGCGAAAGGGCCCTGGGCAGCTGTGCCCGGGAGGAGCCCGTGAGGGCCGGTGCTCGGCGGCTCCGGCGGGGCGGGAGAGCCGCGAGGCTGGAGGCAGAGGACAGGTCTGGAACCAGGACGTCGCGGTCCACAGCTGGCCGGGGACACTGGGGATGTCACACGAACGAGTGTGTGACCCACCCAGCACAGAGCGTGTGGCTCCATCGGCCTCAACCGGGCCCGTTCTGCTGTCCCTGCACAGGCACCGTGTCGTGGTGAGAATGCCACTGCACGGCCCCCAGTTCGCTTCCCTTGGTCAGTTGGTGTCCCCACACGTTACCAGCGATTCAAATTCTCTCCTGAAGACTGAGTGAGCTACAGGGTAATTGGGGCTTTTCAGTGTCGTTCATCTGTGTATCATCTGAACCTGTTTGGAACTGTCATTTTGGTGTCCAGTTACTATGCAGGTAAAATCATTTGTAGTTTTGGGGTGGAAAAGAGTGGTCTGAAGTAATAAAGGTCAAATGTACAAGTGCATTTGATGACCTGAGGCCTCTGTTCTGCAGTATGTAGCACTTCATGCTTCCTGTGCTATCGAATCTTTCTAAATAGCACCTTAGAGCATCAAGGTAAGGAATATAGGTAGAAAAGGGAAAAAGTGGAATTATCTTCAGAAGTCTGGGTTGTCACCATACAGGGAGTTGGTGACAGCCAGAATCTGTTTCTCCAGCATGTCAGTGAACTGAGCACCTCTTGTGTCTTCCTGCAGTGTACTGCCTGTTTCCCTCTGAACAAATGGACCCATTTCCCTTAGGTCCTTTCACTGCATGCTGCTCAGTCCCAGGGAACCTCTGTGCTCAGGAGGGTAGAGATTCTATGGAAAAGCACATACATGCATTGCAGAGCAAGCTGTAGCTCTATGAGCACAAAGGAGCTGAATTAAGGCTATAAAATATCAGGAAGTTTCAACAAGAGATAAAGCTTTTAAGTTTGCCTGGCAATATGTGTTCATTTCTGTTCTTCCCTTGTGATTTTGGACACTTGAGACCTCTCTACATCTAATAAGGTAAACAGTTGAAATTCTATATTATGTTGTGGTTTTCCTCTTGGAATTAAGTATTTCTCCAGCTTAGAGGCCATATGTCACTTAATAGGTGACTCAAAAGGAGGAGATACCATGCCTGTGATTTATATAGAGTTAAGTGCAAAAGATTTCATCTAGAACATTTTCAGCTGAAACAAATAAATAGGTGATGAGTGCCCATGCAGGAATGTGCATGGCAGAGCTGGGGGTTCTGGTCAGTTCTGCCTGGCTCTGGGGGGTATGGTATCGCTCATTCTATGTGAGATTTTTAGAGTGTCAGTATTTTAAAAACTGCAGTTTTATCATCACGACATGTCTCACTTCACACATTACAGGGTTCTGATGCAGGTGTTTTGTCTGTTTCAGTGGTCGAAGGATTAGCTCTGCTGGATTTAGGAGTCTCGCCATACTCTGGAGCTATTTTTCATGAGGTTGGTTTGCATGCTTGGTTTCAAATGTGATATTCCAGTGGCAGGGGTCTTAGTTTGGCTGCTCAGGGCCTGGAGAAGGGTGGGAGCCTGTTTCGTCCCAAAGACTGCAGAGAACCTGGAGTTGTGTGGTTTGTCTGAGCAGTGGTTATGCAGTGACCAGTACAAGGAAATCCGGGTAATCCCAGTGAATTCCCTGTGCAGGGGCAGGCAGTGTCATATTTGTTACTGCAAAAAGAAACTCTGAGACAGGGACTCTGTAATAAGTCACATACTCTGTTCACATCCAGCTGCTTCTGGCAACACAAGCTGGAGCAGGGAGGGTGTCACTGAGAGCCCGATGGGATTTACTGGGTATCAGCACCTGGGGTCTCTGCCTTTGGAGAAATTCTAATACTAGCACAAGCATACAGTTTATTTATTCCTCATCTTGAAAACACCTCATTCCTACAAAAGCACTTAAGCACCTGTGGGGCTTTGTGCCCTCGAATGGCCTTGCTGATATGAAGGTACACTCATACATAGCATCACCTAGGGTGAAGCAGGTACTTGGTATCCTCTGAAAACTGAATTCTTTTCAATAAATTCTGCTTCTTTTGACAGAATTTCTCCCAGACTGTGAAGTATTTCCTCATGCTTATTTAGACCATCACGTTATTTTTAGAGTTTTAAAAAAAAATTATTTTCTCATGGTGAAGACTGAATTTGCAGCATGCAAATATAGTCCTTCCAGACTAAGCTTTTGTGTGATGAGAATAATTCAGAAACATGCTTTCCTTCTTGCCTTAGAAGGGAAAAACTCTAGGAGTAACAGGATGATAGGATTGTAACCCTACTGCTTTATGTTTTTAACATGCTCTCTTCTTTTGCATTATAAAAGACACATCTAAACAGCAGGGGAACCAGCTATGTAGGAAATACTTCAAAAGTACCTGCAGACAACCTGAAAAATAGATTTTCTAGAAAAAAATTACCTTCTAAAGCTGGTCTTTTTATGCTTTCTATTGTAAGTCTACCACTATTGTAGTAGAATTGAAAAGCTGGAGTAGAATACAGTTTTTGGAGTTGATAGTGTCTTTTATAAAGTGCATTGAGGACTTTGTAAGAAAGAAGACCTTTGTGTTCTTTGATTAATCACTTTGCTCTGAAATACCAGTGTTGGAGAATAGGCCAAAGAAAATTACCTTTGGCAGTAACTTGTAGAACTGCTCAACTCTTGTAGTTTGTCTCATCGAATCACCAGTATTTTTTATGGACAGTCTTTGATATGAATTTCCCTTTTGCTCTCTTTCAGACCCCGCTGATAATCTATCTCTTTCACTTCCTGATTGAATATGCTGAACTGGTGTTCATAGTAAGTGCTTGTGGAAAGCCTCTCCTGAAAGGTCCCATTCAGGGAAACGCTGAGTGTGTCTTTCTTTTCAGTCCTCCAGTCTCCCTGTAGCTCAAATTCCTGCTGAGCTCACAGTTAATTAGAAAGGCAGCTTTGCCTGCACAAACCCACAATCAGGCTTTTCCCTTCTTATACATACTCCGTCTTTTTTGTGAGTTCTTGCTTAGATAACTACCCCATACAGGGATAGGAAAGTGTAATTTTATTTCAAATTTCAAACATTATCTCTTATAGGCAACAAAATACTTTGTCCCCCTAGCCTAATCCCTACATTGCTGTTTCTGTCTGCCAAACCCCAGACCTGCAAGGAGCAGAAATGGGTTCATCCCCCAAATGTCTCTCGTAAATTGTTCTCCAAGTTCTTCTTCACAATTCAGAAGGACAGAAGTCCTGTAGCTGGCTGCCCGCAGCACCCGGTGGAGTCTCTGTGCCCAGGTCCCTGCCGGGCAGGGCTTGTGCAGAGCCAACAGCCGTGTGCCCTGTGCTGCTGCCCGGGCGGGCTGGGGCAGCTCACGGCGCTGTCGTGCTGCCCTGGAGGGCAGGTGGCTTTAACCATCTGGGCCAGTGTTGCTGTGCTCTCACTGCACCAGTGATGCTCTCTATTACCCTCACGTGCTGCTCTCCCTGAACAATTTCTTTCCTCTTAATTCCCCATTCTCTTGTTTTTTGAATATAAGTATTTTTGGTACAGCTGATGCCTTCAAGGTGAGGTGGTGGTGTGTGAGAGCACTGTACAGCCTTTCAGAATTTTTAAAGCTTGTGTTTTGTTCCCCTGAGCTGAGTCAGATCAGAGCTCTTGTTAAATGATGACCGATAGATTTTTCTCCATTTGTTTATTTTGTTTACAATCAGTCTGTCCCTTTTTTAGATAACTGATGTGCTAACTGCTGTTGCCCTTTACTTGGCAATCCAGGACTTCAACAAAGTTGTGGTAAGCTGACTTTCCAGTGTTGCTGGTCCTCTTTTCCCAGCAAATAAAATTATCTTGGGCCAGAGAAAAGATGTTCCAGAGGATGTGGTGTCAAGTCCTTGTTGCAGTAAATCTGGTAATATTTTAATGATAAACAAACAGGACTGAATGTGGTAGAGAACTGAGGCATTTTAAATTTTTTGTGGCGCTACTATAATGTTTGTAGCTGCACACTGAGTGGTGATCACAGCAGTGTTCAATCTTCTACAGCCTGGGTGTTGTACCTTGGAGAGGGTTTCTTTGCACACAGCATGAAATGTGTGTGAATACACAGACTAGATATGTGTAAAGGAAGGAGTGAAATCTTTGAGCAGTTCTGAGGTGAGATAGATCATTCTTGTGAGCGTGGTGAACATCTGACATCAAATACTACTTGTTCCCTTCAAATTGTAAAGATGTGTATTTGGAGGTGAGTGATTTCTCCTAGCTTTTAAAGAACAGTGCTGTGCTCTTTGCAATTCCAGAGGGGCATATCAACGTCAGCAGGGAGACAACAATTTTCTACAGCATCCCTGTGGTCTCCCACCCAGCTATGTGCTTGTTCCTTGTCCTCTGACTTTGAGGTTAAAGAAATAACCCAGGATAGAACTGCAGGCATGTAAGAATTCCATATGTGAGTTACTTTGATTGTTGAGAATTTACCGCTAGCATCTCTGTCCTTCTGTCTCACCATAACATAATTCAGTCAGTTCATATTTCAGATTACTCTTTTGTCTCCGTAGAAAGCCTAGTAAAACAAAAGAGATTGAAGAGAGATTTGTCATAGGAGCATCCATCTTTAAAACAACAAAGACTGCATACGTATGGGGTTTGGGTTTTCAGGAGCTTGTGTGTTGAGCAGTGAATGAATGAAGTTAGCTTTTCATTAGAGATCTGGAGAGGTGTTAGGAAGATTGAGTATTGGATTCTAGTGTGGTGAATTCACTGGTAGCTGTGTCAAGACGTAGACACAGGTAATTAAGGAAGTTTGAACTAAATAGAATTTTTCTGCTTCCTCCTGACTTTCACTTCAGTTGTTGAGTATTTGGGAAAAGATAGGGGTTTTTTGTTCTCTAAAACTCCTCATGTAACATAAGTTTTAGCTCACACCAGGGGCTTGAATATGCTTCACAGTAATAGAAACCCCAGTAACTGGCTGAGTCGTATGAAATAGAATTACACGAGAAGTACAGAATAATGACTCTCTTCTTCTGCCAATCTTTGATCATTCTCCCTTGTTCAGTTCAAAAAGCAGAAGCTCCTAATAGAACTGGATAAATATGCACCAGATGTGGCTGAACTCATCCAGACACCCATGGAGATGCACTACATCCCCCTCAAAGTAGCACTATTGTAAGTATTGCCCCTGTAGGCTGCAGTGGGCTGCTTAGGTTCCTCAGCTCCTTTTGGGGTTTATTTGTTTCATTTGGGCCTTCAAAAACTGTCAAAAGTTGAGTTTCTTTCCTGCAGAAATTCTGAATTTCCTATTGACCCTGCATACCCAGTTGGAACGTGAGAAACAGATGCATTTCCATGTGCTTGTTGCCGACAAATAAATTCACTCAGGCCCTTTGAGATGGGCTCAGCGGCATAAGGTCATCATCTGGGTAACAAGAATGTTGTGTCAGCACAGATCACATTCCCATTTATTTTGCCTGTACAATAATGTTATCAGAATTGATCCTATGCCTTCCAAATAGTGTCTTTTCAGAAAAGTTAGGAGAAATTTTCAGCAGCTGAACAAAATATCTGAATGTGTGCTGAGTATCACAACTTGAATATCCCAAATTGCTTCTAACAGTTAAAAGATGTTTTCATGTTTTCGTTTTATTAATTTCATGTCTTGGTGTTCTTCTGTATACTAAACATTTTTTTATTTCAGAAGGTTTCAACTAAACTAATATACAAGCAAGGTGCCTACTGTTACAGATTTTTTTAATTGATATTTTGACACAAAGCAATTACCCAAATTGTTCTGTATCAGAGAGAGTTCTCCTTTAGATAAATTGCCATTTTTTCTTGTTTTCATATTATTTTTTAAAATGGCGTGTTCCCCGTGGCCAGAAGGGTAAAGTGGCTAAATTGCAGACTGTTTTGCACATTGCCACAGCAAAGTTGGCATTAAATTGTACCTGTCCTGCTGTAGGCTGCCTTCTGGAAACACTGACAAAGACAGACTGGGACTCAGAGGCACAGGAAAATGTAAAGAAAGAATTAGGAAATCATCAGCCCTGTCTACTGACTCTGATGAGTAATTTAGTTATTGGCAAGGCTGATCAATACATTATCATACTTACTGTATTGGTAAGTCCTCCAAACCTTTTTCTTTCCTCTGAACCTATTTAAATGAGATTATTGTAATTCTTATTTCCAAAAGGAGCTGCTATCCTTGCTAACTAAAGTGTGGCTGAATTCTGGAATGTAAAGTCATTATTAAAGAGTTTTTCCATAATTCCAATTAAAATGTGCCAGTCTTGCGTAGCTGGCCAGTTTTGTGCTCAGATTGTGCTGTGGTGAATGTAAGGGCTTGCTCTGCCACAGCAGGAGACTGGTTGGGTTGTGGGAAACTCTGCTTGTGTCTCAGATTTGTTTCCATGTTTTCTTCTTATTCTTCAGTAGTAGTGGTAGGTGTTACGAGCAGAAAAGGTTTCCTTTGGGCCCAATAAATGTAGATCTGACTGAATAAATGTACAAATGCTTTTGCAAAGCAATAAATATTTTTGGTAGTCATTTTCTAGTACAGACCATGCATTTTGGACATCTTCCCAATGTGTCATTACTGTAGCAGGCTCCCTGTGTCCAAGTCTGCAATTCAGAGGTCTGGTTTTTGCTTCAGATTGAAGAACCTTGTCGGAGTCCAGGGCATCCCTTTGGATGACCTGGGACCTGAGGAAGGGAGTTTGAACCCTGGACAGGGGGGGTGGAGCCAGTCCAGAGGGGGGGGTTGGAGACCTTCCCACAGAGCCCTGGAAGACACTGGCTTTGATTTTAGTCCATGGGAGAAGCTTCCAACACTGAGAGAGGAATTACACACCACAAAGGTGTGAAAACAGTAGTTTAGCACAGCACGAGATAAAAAATTTAGTAGTTTTGGGGTTCTTAGAATATAGGTAAGTGGGGGGACAAAATGGAGGATTTAGGATGTTGCCCTAAATCCTTCTCCTTCTTCCTCATCCTCCATCTTCTGATGTGGTGATGACACAAAGTAGTTTGAAGGGATTGGGTCAAGGTAAAAATGACCCTTCTAGTATAGGTACCAGGCATTGGTATGAAATTGTAAATAGTAGACACGTAGCTGTCTGTATAAAAGCAAAGCAACGCCCCACAGGCAGTCAGTGGCCTCGTGTCCCAGCCACAGTTCAGATCTCGGCTGGAAGCAGAGAAAAATTTTTGAGGTATCAAATAATAAACACACGAAAAACCTGAAAACAAGGCCTTGAGAACTCCACTTTTTTCTTGTGACGTGGCTCAGGGCTTTTAGCGGGCCAAGGACTTTTATCCACCTGAATCTCGGGTGAGAAACCAAGCCCGAGAGAACCTGTTCAGCTGAATTAATTTGCTGATGAGAGGAGGCTATCAAATATAAATAAATAAAAAGAAAAGCCAAAGTGCATCTTTTCTTTTCTTTGAATATCTCTTAATTAGATGCTTCTTTGAATGTAACCTGAGCTTTGCTCTTTTTCAGCTACCTGTTAAACCCCTACACTGTGATGTCTTGTGTGGCAAAGTCCACCTGCGCCATCAACAACTCTGTCATTGCATTCTTCATTTTAGCTACAATAAAAGGTAATGCAGTGAAGAAAAAGGGTTCTTTATGACATTTTAGAAAGGTTAGAAATGTAGCAAAAAATAAATCCGGGGGAACTTTACAGATTGCTATAAAGATCTCACTGAAACACGGCACAAACTGGAACAAGGTCAAAGTTCTGCATGAATTTGTGAGATCAAGAGACTTTATAGAGAAAACTTACTTTCATCTCAGTGTACCCGAGAGTTTACTTTAAAAACTGACTCCTTTTCCTGGTTGGCTTCAAATAGTTTCCTGTTCAGGAAGAAACGTGTCTGTGTGTTGCAGAACATAAGAGCTCTTCTTTTGTGTGTGAGTAAGCACTTAAATGTCATACACGATTTATTTTCAAAACTTATCCTTGAATTTTTATTCAAAAGTAAGCATTTGCCTGCATCTGTTATTTGGCTTTCACTCACGGTTGTAAACATGGTTTGAAATGAACTAATTGAGTTTTGGGGAAGCAAAAGCAGTAACCAAAGACCCAAACCAGCCCAGTGGAGTAGATTGTCAGAATCACTGTTTCATTCATTTTGTGCATAATTCCAGCTCTCTGTTTCTTTTATGACTCCCCAGTGCTCAAATCTTTTAGCCTATATGATTTGTAATAGTCACCTAAGTTTTAAGAGTTCTCTGCTGGATCAGAGGAAAGGTCAGTCTGATCTTTTGTCTCCAGCAGGGCCCAGACCCAGGCACTGCAAAAAAAAAAAGCTGCTATAGATAGTTTTTTATCAATGTTTTCAAAAGAAGTTTTCCTATAAATATTGGCTAATTGAGTCAGGAGGTGCTTTAATTTAAAAGTATTTGCAATAGCAAATAACTGGGGTCGATTTAGTTAAACTGATTTTTAACTGTTCACCAATATCCTGAGACCAAAAGTTTGGTCATAGACAAAACTGTAGTGGCTGTCTCATGGTTTGTCCCTGACTGGGAGTGTGGCAGTCTGGGGTTTAAGTGGGCAAAGAGAATATCAGGTTACTACTGTGATTTTTGGGAATTGCTTCTTTAGATCTGTGCACAACTGAATACTGGATAAAATACAGGATAGAGAGGTTTCTGTCAGGAGAGTGTAGCCAGAGTGGGGAAAGGTTCATCACCAAATAACCCTGCATTTTCCCTTTCAAAGGAGGGAGCAGAGAGGAGCTCTCTGAGTGTTTGCTGTCAGCAGGGTGACAGCTGGTTCAATGCACTGAGTCAGGGCTCTTGCTCTCTGAGCTCTGTTTTTACAGAAGACTTCCATCAAGTCTGTACCTGTAACCAGGCTACTGCACTGGGTGCTTGTATTTTTATTGTTTAACCTGAGATCTTTTGGACATTATTTCTGTTATTTGTAGTTGAGAAATGCAAGTGCTCAACACTGAGACACCTCAAATAAAGCTGCCTCAATAAAGACATTCGTATTTATAAGATCACTTGGAAAAGCTGTGCCGATCCTTTCTATGGCTCAGTTTTGGTATCAGTAAAGCAGAGCTGATGCTTCAGCTGGAGACTTTGCTTGCTCTCTCGCACACGGCTTTGCTGAGGCTGTAACACCTGCTGATGAGGTTATCCAGCAAGCCCAGTATGGCAGTTCTTACATACAGATATGACTTAAGTGGATGCATTCCTCTGCATTAACAGCAGCCAGCATTGGCTTTATATAGACTGAATTATGTGAATCTTTTTCTGTGTGTGAATGACAGGAAACCAGCCACTGGTTCTTCATTATGGGATGAGTCATTCTCCATTCAAAATGTTGTTAACAAGAGGATACCCTGCAGGATACATTCTGCTAAAAACTTCTTTAAGTGGTGTCCTGATATTTATGAATGCCCTGCAGAGGGTTAGGAGTTTCTTCCCATTTGGACTTCTTGTCTGTACGGCTGTTTATGCTAAAAGCTCTTTATAAACTCTCTTTTTCTCCACAGGTAGTGCCTTCCTCAGTGCTGTGTTCCTGGCCTTAGCAACATACCAGTCGCTCTACCCTCTCACACTGTTTGCTCCAGCACTGCTTTACCTTCTACAGGTAGGTGATTTCTAACTCTTGGTGCCTGTTGTCTTCTTGTAGCTGTGCAGGGACAGTCCTGGGGAGGGGAGTCAGACAAGTGCAGAGTTTCAGAAAAAGTGACTCCTCAAGCCATGGCAAGTTTGAACCCTGAATGGGAATGCCCATGGTTGGAGAGGGGGGAGCAGGAAGTCTCCTACAGAACTGGGTGGTGTTTTGCTTTCCCAATATAAGTGCTGGTTTTTGTGTCATGTGAGCAGCAGTGAGGGGCTCAGACCCAGAGAAGTTCAAAAATGCTGGTTTGGGGTTTAATGGCAGAAGGCATGTTCTGGAAAGAGGCTGATTGTCCTTTCTCCCTTTTGGCTAACAAGACCTTGAATCCCACCAGAGCTGCCCTTGGGAATTTTATCTTGCTATGGCAGCAAGATGAGGCTGTGATGCCAGCAGAAGCTCAGCTCACATCACAGATAATTTTGTGATAACATTTAGTATTTAAAATTATTTTAATCCTGAAATGCTGCTGCTGTGCATCGCACCAGTCTTTTTTCGTTGCTTCTGATTGTGATTTTTATAGTTTATTTTTGCTTAACTCGCCTGTTCCCAAATCTCTGAGCTTCCAGACAGAATGGGAGTCAGTTCTAATTAATTTTCTTTCTATCTGACATCAGTGTCTCTTTTTTTCGGGAATTTTATTATTATTAGTCTTTGCAAGAGAAGAACTGCAGAGTCAGTGTTGCTTTTTCAGTTTGATGATTTTTAGGAGAATTTATATCTTTAATATTTTGGTCTCATTTGTTCGCTTTTAACTTTAGTCAAAGTAAATCGGGAGTGAAGTGCAAGCATTGGACTTTGAATTCACAAACAATATGTGCTTTGATATGTGATTGCCCAATTTGCAACTTTTAAAGGCAGTCCTGTCAGCATGTGTCCTTTTATCTGAGTTTGTAAATGAACTTCCCTGCATTCTTTGTACAGAATTAAATCACTTTTCTCTTGCTCTTTTCAATCTGTCCTGCCAAAATTTTTGGTAATGTTGCTTACATTGTCCCAGCAAGTGACATTAAACCCACTCTGACTGAGAAAACCCAGTGAGCTTTACACAGAGCCCACAGCAGTCAGGGCAGGTTCTCTGCACATCTGCCACTGCAAGCCCCAGGGCCAGATGGAAAAGCCACACCACTGACCTGAGCTGCAGAATGCTGAGCGATTCCGAAAGATGTTGGCACCTGTGTACATTTGTCTGTCCCCAGGCAGTCAGGGGACCTGATGCAGTGAGATATCCCTGTCATGATATGTTGACTTGTGACAAGGACTTGTGGCAGTGGTAGGACGTCTGAGGAATCCACCTTTCAGAGGGGCTCCTTTGAGCTTAGGAACTCTGTGGATGTCCTCTTGCCCTGATTTCAGCAGAGCAGGGGTGCCAGGCCAAGTGGTGGTACCACGGTGTGAGTTCTGGAAGAGGGCTTTCAGTCACCCCATGCAGTGGGGCCATGCAGGAGGAGACAGGCACCAGTGCAGTATTGCAGATGTCTAAGTTACCAGTGCAGCTGTGAGGAGGGGTGTGAAAATCTTACACCTGTGTATGTGCTCACATGAGGGACTCAGTGCAAGCAGAAATGACCAGCTTTGCTACTGCATTTTCAAACACAGTTCTGGGAAAACGTGCAATGTGTGTGACTTAATTGGCCAGAGTGAAGAACAACAAGCAAATTGTGCTTGAAAGCTGCTCCTTCAAGTACCGTAGGGCCAATGTTTGATGCTTTCTTTCATCAATTTAAAATGATGTTCTGAACACTTAGGCTCTCTCGTGGCTCCCCACCTGATGAGGTGCTTCTGTTTTTCTTTCAGCGTCAGTTCATACCTATCAAACTGAAAAGCAAAAGTTTCTGGCTCTACACCATGCAGTATGCATCCCTGTATCTCTGCAGCCTGGTGGTGATCATCTGCCTCTCCTTCTTCCTGCTCAACTCCTGGGATTTTATCCCATCTGTTTATGGGTTTATGTAAGTAATATGGATTCTTACTGATGGTCTTCTGTCTGGCCCCATCCTCCCCACCCAGGTTGTTTCTTGCCCATCACCCACAGGTGTGTGCTTGACCCAGGAAGTGTGGGGTCTGTGATTTACTGGCAATGCAATAAAAGAAAGAATATATGGAGGACAGCTGCAATTAGCCAACTCCAACTTCTGTTAAAGAAATAATGGCAAAAATTAAAGACAGGAGCTGTTTTCCACTGAGTGATTGAAAATGGATTTGATTGTTGAGTACCATGGCTGTGAAATATTGCTCTCTGGAGAAATGTCTGCTTGACAATGGTTTAAATCCTGCTGTGACATCAGGAAGGATTCCTCAGCAGGATTTCAACCTGCTCTTCATATTTTCATCCATTTGGTTTCCATTTCATGCATTTACAATATAGGTCCTACATCCAGTAGCACACAATGATTAATTAATGCAATATAAGGGCAGGGCAGCAAAGAACAACCATTAAAAAATTTACCATGACTTTCTTTTCAAATTTCAGCCTTTCTGTTCCAGACCTGACACCCAATATTGGCCTTTTCTGGTACTTCTTTGCAGAGATGTTTGAACACTTTAGTCTTTTCTTCGTATGTGTGTTTCAAATTAATGTGTTCTTCTACACCATTCCCTTGGCAATAAAGTTAAAGTAAGTATGAGTGTGTTTCTCTGCTACTCTTTTTACTCTTAAGTTATCCATTGGAAGCTTCTAAGGTTGAAGTTGGATGTCTTGATCTACAAGCCTGAAAAAGATTTTTAACAGTGCCTGTCCTCCTCATTTCCCATAGTTTCAGCTCTGTTCCTCTTCAATAGAGTTACTTGGACTCTGCAGTGGAACTCTGTGTTGCAAGCATCAACAGATGCAGAAATGGAGGCTGTAGAAGTGCCAGCATAAGGCACTGTAGTCAGAAAGCAAAAACTGGCTGGAACTTCCAGTTCTTCATTATCAGAAAAAAAGTGGAAACTTGAGGACTTTCCTGTCTGATGAAAGCACCCGTTAACACACCTGGATTCTCAGTGAGCTTGTCCTTTGGCTTGCACTGGATAGATCAGGTGTACGGGTGGATAACTATGGGCTTTGGGCCTCTCCAAATTGCCGTCAGAGGGCAGGAGCTAATTGCTTCTGGTAAATAGGGCAGAGCTGGGGAAGCACAGTGCAGGTGACCAGTGTGCTGGTGTAAATGTGTGCTAAGGGAGGCCAGAGGTTGCTGGGTGAGAGCTGTGGCAGATGTGCCTCCCCTGACCCTGCTGCTCTGCAGAGCAGCTCCATCCACCCCCCTCAGCATTCAGAGCCTAGTCTGGAGAGAGTTTTTCTTTTCAAAAAGAGGAACTTCTCAAAAGTTCCCCTTTTGCAGGAGTCCCTTTGACCCCATCCTGCAGTGCATCTGTGTCCTTGCTGATACTTACTTGCAGTTTCCAGAGGCCCTACTGCATCCTCTTAGCCTTTGTTTGTTTTCCCTTCCAGGGAACACCCTGTATTCTTCATGTTTGTCCAGCTCGCCATCATTTCTATCTTCAAGTCCTATCCCACCTTGGGAGATGTTGCACTGTACATGGCCTTCCTTCCAGTTTGGAGCCACCTTTACAGATGTAAGTTCTTTGTGCTTGATTATTATTTGTCTGGAATGGAAAAGGGCCTGCCAAATAATTAAATTAAAGGGTCACCACTAAACCAAGTCAGACACAAGTTCATGGGCTGTCATGGCCTCCATGGGGTGTCAAGAAGGAGGCTGGATTTTGGAGGTTTTTCCTTCTGGTCTAACATGTCTTTAGGACTTGGTTTGAAATTGGTCAGGGAGGGAATTTTCACTTGTACCTTATCTTCCCCCTCTCTCCAGCCTGTTCTGAAGATTATCTTTTTAATAAGAATTTTTTGCAGTCCTGCATCCTCCAGATGACTCACTCCCATTTAAGGCTGTGTAATTTGAACACTGTTCCTGCAATTGATGAGTTCCCCAGCCTTAAAATGGTGGATTTTGCAGTCATGCTTTGTTTTGCATCTGCTTGTTTGCTTAGAGTGAAAGTAACTGAATTACTCCAAGCAACTGTCCAGTCTGACCTAAATGCTTCAAAAAGACCCTCTTTAGCTCTTGAAATCAACCTGCTTCCATGAGGAGATCTGGAAGTGTTGTATTTTTCCTGGCATTTCTTCCTCAAACCAACTGCTTTGACCAGCCCTGCCAGGTTGTCCAGGCCTTTCACTGCATCTTTGTCCAAGCCAGGCCAAGTGTGTTCATGGACAGCTCACCTGCATGTTGTAGGAGACATAATCAGGAGTCAGGAGACCTGGAATCCATCTGCTCTATGGGTTTCAGACTCAGGAGAGCTGAGGCCAAAGCAGCTGTGATCAAACAGGACAGGAATCCCCAGGCTGGCCCTGAGCACATCACAGCTGTAGCAGATGAACTTCTGAAAGTTCTTGCTCAGTGTAGTCCAGTTCCACATTCCAAGCATGCAGTGAGAGGGACAGTCATCTGTCACATGCTTCCACCCCACAGTGTGTGAACAGACCTACTGAACAAGAAGTTCAAAATAGGTGGGAAGAGGCTTAGATGTGACAATGCTCTCAAAACATCATCTGTCCTCAACTGCAGAGTGATGGGCATGAGCTGAGCTGCAGCCAAGCACAGCAGCACAAGTGTCAGGATGGATTACAGCACTGCTGCCAAAGGACAGGCATAAGCACTTCACAGAAAACCAAACCTCTCCTGGCCTGGTAATTCTTTTAGACAAAGTTGTGCTTGGTTTTTGTCCACCTGACACATACTCAGGCAGACTGCTGGAATCTTGTACCTCCCAGTGTCATGTGTCTGTCAGTGCATTTGGCCTGTATGAGTTTCTTCCTTTTATGGTGCTTTCATTTCCTTGCCACCTCCCAGGAAAGTATATTTTCCTGTAACCCACAGATTCAGTTTTTCCTTTGTCATTAGCTTGATGAGGGAAGGGATTAAAGTGCTCTGCTCTCCAAATTGGGATGCTGCTGGCAAGGCCCCTTTTCAGGCTGCTGGTTACTGTAGTGTAGATACCAAAAAGCCAGAGTCATCCAAGAATGAGTGTTTGGAAGCAGGACCTAGAAGGAAAGAGCTACAGGGGATTTCACACTGCAACAAAGGCAGAAGTATTTATTTTGAAGGGAAATAATAGTGGATTTCTTATAACTGCTATCCAGGAAGTTACTAAAGCAACCTGAGGAAGGCTATTTGAGGGAAGTATGTCTTGGCAAGTGCCTCTCACCCCCTGCACACCCCCTAGATACCATTGCTGGTTTTGTGACCATGAGTGCTCAGTAATACATCATTTTAACAGCTGCTTTTCTTTTACAGTCCTCCGGAACATCTTCATCCTGTCATGTGTGCTCATTTTCTGCTCCTTCCTGTTCCCTGTTCTGTGGCATCTATGGATTTATGCAGGAAGTGCCAACTCCAATTTTTATTATGCCATCACGTTGACTTTCAACATAGGGCAGGTCAGTAGAGTGAGGCAAATGAAGCTGCACTGTGGGCAGCTGGGTGGCCTGTCAGCAACAGTGAATTCTGCAGGATGGGGCTGCCTCTCTGCATCCTGTGTGGTCCTGCATAGCAGCTTCCTGGCTCTCCTCCTGGATTCTGTCTGTTCCTCAAGCCCTGGCACACTAAGGGGAAAGAGTTATTGTGGTATTTGAGCTGTGGCTTAACAGTCCAGCCCAGCTGACTGCAGATTCTGTGCTCTGTTGCTGATAGCCAAGGAAAAGCATCTCAGTATGGCAGGACCAAGCACAAGTGAATGGAGAAGGGGAGGAGAAATGGAAACACCTCAGGGCAGTAGCAGTGGGGCCAATAAAAATATACAAGGACATGACACCAGTTTTACTGAGACATGGCAACACATGCAGGGTCCCAGTGATGCCAGGACTTGCCCTCCCTGCCTTTCCTGAGGCCATTCGGGATATGTGACTTCCACTGGCCTTAGGGAGTTTAGCACCCTTGAAGGGTGGAACTCAGTGTACAGAGGTGCTAAAACCTTTATGAAGTCCTTCCTCTTCTCTGTGCTACTTGTCATGTGCCTGAGTCCTCAGGCAGTTTGATGTATGGATGAGCAGAACGTTCCATTCGTGTTAAAGTTGCCTTTATTTTGAATGTGCCTCAGCCATTTATGCTTGTCTGCTTCTCCTAAATCCAGGGGAACACTTTGGCCAGGGGCAGAAAATCACCTACTCTTACCCTTGATTAATGGGGAAAACATTCATTTAGTAAAACCAGAAGAGACCGCATGGGGTGAGAGGGGGAATAGAGATTCGGCTAAGAGGGTCTGATAGGAAACTGGGAGTGGTTCATTACATGTCCTGCTGTGGAATGAAAGGAATAGTAAAACTTTAATTAGACATAGCAGGTGCTGATATTCTAAGAGGATTTTATTTCCTACCTGAGAGAGTCATAGCAGCAGATCCTTCAAGGTCTTCTGCTCTGTATAAATGCAGACAGCAAAAGTTTCTTGTCTGATTTCCTTGTGAGGAAGACCTAGCCCGCATCCCCACCCCCTTCAGCTCTTTTCCCATTTAGATATCTGGAGAGAACCTTAGTTAAAGGTAAAATGACCTGCACTGACAGAGCCTGTCAGCAATGCAGCAAAGCAAGCAGATTGTGGCTGTTTCCCTGTCCCTGCATCTGTTCTCCTTCACACTTTCTCCCCTGACCTCAGCAGTCTGCAGCCCTGTTTCTCTTTCCCTTGCTCTCCACCTGGTCCTCCATCCCCTCCTGTCCTGCCATTGAGCCTCTGCAGCAGCTGCTCTGTTTTTCTGTGCTGTATTGCACAGTAACCCATGCAGGCTCTGACTGTCCCTCACTCTGTGCCCTTAGTGCTGCCATGTACTTCAGGTAACATAGTGCCAAAGGGATGTTTTAAGTGGCATCTGCACACGACCAGCTCAGGCTGGCACTGAAAAAGTTTTCCACTCTAGTTACCTGCTTCTGTTTCCAAATGGAGGGCAGCAGTCCTGCAGGAAGGTCACTCTGCAAGAGGCTAAGTGACACATGGCACTACTGAGCCAGCAAGTCACTGCCATAGCCCAGTCTGCTCCAGCTGTCTGGCAGCTTCCCAGAGTGGCAACGTTAGAGAATCCACTGTCACCCATTCCTGCAATCTCAAGGCCCCCAAGCATGGGAACAGTCCCACCGTGTGCCTCAGTACAGCCAAAGGTGTCCTGTCTTAGGGCAGAGTGGCTGGAAAGTGCCCAGTAGGAAAAACCCTGGAGGTGCTGATCGACAGCAACTGACCAAGGGCCAGGTGTGCCCAGGTGGGCGAGAGGCCAAGGGCACCTGGCCTGTACCAGCCATGGTGTGGCAGCAGGACCAGGGCAGTGACTCCCTGTGCTGGGCGCTGGTGAGGCACCTCAAGTGTTGTGTCCATTTTGGGCGCCTCCATTCAGGAAGGACATACCAGAGCTGGGACGTGTCCAGAGAAGGGAACTGAGCCCCAGAAGTGGCTGAGGGAGATGGGGGGGCTCAGCCTGGAGAAAAGGAGGCTCAGTGGCGACCTTCTCACTCTGCAGCTCCCTGACAGGAGGGTGCAGCTGGGGGGATCAGACTCTGCTCCCAGGGAACAGGCATAGGATGAGAGGAAACGGCCTCAAGCTGTGCCAGGGAAGGTTCAGGTTGAACATTAGGAGGGATTTCTTCACAGAAAACATGGTTAGGCATTGGAAGGGGTTGTCCAGGTAGCTGGTGGAGTCCCTGGGACTCAGTCATACTCTGGGGTTCCAGAACCCTGGAGGTGTCCAAAGAATGCCTGGATGTGGCACTCAGTGCTCTGGGCTGGGCAACATAGTGGGGGATCAGTCAAAGGTTGGACTTGGTGATCTTAGAGGTCTTTTCCAGCTGAAATGACCCCTGATTCTGGGGCAGCCCTTGGATAGAAGGAGTCCTGTGGGTGCAGCT
Organism: Cyanoderma ruficeps; assembly: GCA_008694505.1. NCBI lineage: Eukaryota > Metazoa > Chordata > Aves > Passeriformes > Timaliidae > Cyanoderma > Cyanoderma ruficeps. The sequence continues at coordinate 872,490 of VZDJ01000037.1, read as the reverse complement.
GAGATGTCTGTGCAGCTGTGGCACAGCTGGACCTGCCATTGTTATACATTTTGGCCGGTTTATGGAGCTACTATATGTGAGTTTCCCTTGGCTTAACATGAGATGGGGATGGACAAGGTGTTCCCAAGATCACAGTGGCTCCTCCAGCAGCATGTGCTGAACAGCCCAGGAGCTGCTTAACCCCTGACAAAGTGTCACCGACACATGTCCCTCTGTATTCCTTGCTCTGAAGCACCACTGATGTGTCTGAACATCTTACTCCACAGATCTTGCTCATCTCGGATTATTTCTATGCCTTCCTCCGGCGGGAATACTACCTCACTCATGGACTCCACTTGACAAGGCAGGACGGGACAGAGGCCATGCTGGTTTTAAAATAAGGACTGTGCCACCATTTCCTGGGACATGGACCACTCTGAGGAATGTGCAAAGCTTGCGGTACATGGGGTGGGTGGGGAAGGTTCCCTGAATGAGGTCTGACTTTGTGAATGATACGTACGAATGGAAGAAAGGGCTGAGGTTCTGGGAATACCCCACTGAGCTGCAGGCTCAGCACAGACTGTCAGAGCTGCAGTGTCTCCCCTCTCAGCTGTGCTTTTCACTTTGACCTCAGCCATCAGCTCTGGGCAGTCCAGCAGGAACAAGAGTGTCTGAGGTAAACCCAGGGCTAGAGCTCAGACCATGAACTGTTTTCCACCACTGCTTCTTGGAGATGTTTGCTTCTCCAGGGATCTTCCCCTTCACTGCTTTGACCAGTAACACTCCTGCTTGGCACGAGGCACTCTCTGGGTGCCTGGTGCCCCAGCCCTGGCTGCAGATTCCATTTCTTGGTGGTTCTGCTGTTGAGGGATCTGGAAGAATCCTGTGTGGTCAGTCACATTGGGTGCTGTGAAAGGGTTGGGTGACCAAGGGTTGGGTGACCTTGGGGGAAGGCTGGAGATGCTGCCACACCTCAGAACCTTAGCACTCAAACACAAGTAGGAACCAGAAATGGGATGGGATCCAGGAGCAGGGTGGGTGCCAGGTAACTGCTCTATCCTATTTGAGCAACACAGCCATGCCAGGAGCTGCTCAGAGGCATTGGAGGTCTCAGAAGGAATACTACTGAGGAGACGGACTCTTGACTGCTCCCAGTTTCTGTTGGGTGACAAAGCCTTGCAGTGCTGGGCTCACACTGTTCTGCTGTGATCACCTGAGGCAGCAGCCAGGACCAAGAGGTGTCACAATCTCCCTGTAAGGCCCCAGAGCAAATGCAGGAGTCACTGTTGTTATGGAGTTGTTCCACAGCTGCTTATCACTATTGGATGTGCACTTGTCTGTGTCACCCCTGTGCCAGTCAGTGCTGGGCTCATGGCTGTGCACAGGGGCTCCTTTAAATCAGCTCCCCTGGTCCCCCCCACTCCTCTCTGTGCTCAGACCACCTCATCTTGCAGCTGCTGCTGCTCCCCCGTGAATGTGACACTCTGAGGTGAAGCCACCAGCTCTGTTGGTTGTGAGGTGGCACTGAGATATGGTGACCAGAGTGTGACAGCTGCCTCCAGCATCACCACTGCTCCCATGGGACGTCCAGAGGGTTGGGAATGTGACGTGGAAACCAAACTGCACCTGGTACCAAGCAACTGAGAGTCGGATGTGCCCAGGCAGGTGTGTAAACAGATCTTCTTTCTTTCTGGACAATTCAAACTTTTGCCTTACTGTACTGCTGTCAGCGCTTTGGGGGGTGGAGCCACACCCAGCCGGCCCCAGCCTGGGGCAGGCCCGGCGGGAGCCTCCGGCTGCCCTCGGCGGGGCATGGCAAGGAGCAAAATAAACTGTGCAGGTTTTGAACACGTCGTGTGCTATGTGGCTGCGGGCTGTGGGTCAGGGAGGTGTGGGAGGCACCGAGAGTCCCATGGAGGAGCTGGGAGACACGGCTTGGGAGGGACAAACAAGTGACAAAAAAGGAAACAGGTCTTGGGGCCAGGCTGAAACACCCCTGGCTTTAGGGAGGGCCGGGTGTGTACGGGTAACCGGGCAGCAGTGTAAGAGAAATGGAGAGGGTGACTAACTGGAGGGAGCAGAGGGAGGGTGTTCATGTTACAGCTCCTCTTTCCACAAAGCCAACAATAATTAACCATGAGGAAGGAGATGGCGACAGGACTGAGTGGCAGCAGGACTGAGCTGAGGGCTGCAGGCACTGTCCCTATCCTGGATTTGTTCCTGGCTCTGTGCCCACTCCCAGCCTCCTGGGTTGGGTCGGTCTGGGTATCCTGAAGGAGCAAGTCCCAGATTTGGATTCAACCAGTCCTGAGGAAGGTCATGGAGTCAGCACTGGGGCAGGGGAGGAGCAAGGGCAGAGAAATGAGCATTGCCAGGGGAGGGACAGGAGCATGGTCGAGGATAGGGAAAAGGCAGAGGTATGGGGAGGGGCAGGGAGAATGAAGGGGTAAAGGGCAGGGGCAGGCACGGTGTCAAGGACAGGGACGGAATCAGGGTCGGGGGTACAGAAGGGTGAGGCTTGGAGCAGGGATGGGGATTGCCATGCTAAGGCAGGTCGGGCAGGGACCGGGAGCCCTGTCCTGGCTCCTGCCCAGCATCCCAGAGGAAGTTTTTGGGTCCACCAGAACTCTCTGGTCTCCATCAAGTGTTGCCAGTCACCAAATGACAGGCACCAGGAACCTCCAAACTCCTGCTGCTATCAAAAGCTGGTGGGCACAACAGAGTGGACACGTTGTTGCACTTGGACCCACAGGCTCACAGCCAGGCTGAGTGGTTTGGAGGTGACATCAGCAAGAAGGGGCCGCATCAGGGCACTGCACATCTTCCCTGGTCTGCAGGGGCTTCTCCAGAGGCACCTAAGGCTGGCAGCGTCCGCAGGCTGAAGCCGTCCCGTCCGGTGGAGTAGAGCAGGTGCCAGGGCTGCTGCGTCAGGCGCGGGGGCAGCTGGGGGCCCAGCTGGGGCACAGTGGCCTCAGACGGTGCTGACCAGCTGAGCATCCTTCCCTGCCCCAGCACAAACCTATGGCCCCACACATCATCCCTCCAAGCAGTTTCCCAAGACACCCACCTGAGTATCCTTCCGAGAGGTGGTCCCAAGCACCCTCCCCTTCAACACGTTCCCAAAAGGGTCTCTTCAAGGCCCCGCCCCTCCCAGCAGCGTCCTGGGATACTTCCCTCACGCTTCCTCCCCCTGCAAACCCTTCTGAGATGGCTCCCCAAGCATCCTTCCCCCCAGAAAGCGACCGGAGGTGACTGTCCCCAGGCACAGGGGAATGTCACCCATCTGGCCTCACACTGGACCATTCCACTGATAGGACAGTGGTCACGGCTGTGGGTACGGGGCAGATGAGCCAGAGGGTGAGCTCCCTGTGCAGGCCGGAAGGTGCCTCACCTCCTCGATCTCCCTGTCCCGCAGGATGCTGCTGGGCGTGCTCAGCACCAGCCTGCAGAGCTCCTCCTCAGCTCTTGCGGGGGCTCCCTCCCAGCCCCGCTGTCCCTCTCCAGCTGGGTCCTCGCATCCCATGGGCAGGTCCTCGTCCTGGTCGGGCTGGGGGCAGCGGGAGGTGAGCATCCCTGCGGGCCAGAGGATTCCCTCCCTCAGCTGCCAGTCCCAAGCTGCCTCCCTCAGAGTGAGGGTCATGTGCCACCAGGGCCTCCTGTACTGTGCTTGTGTGTCCAGGTTTTGTTAGTGGAGTGGCTAGAGAAGTGGCTTCTGTGAAAAGCTGCCAGAAACTTCCCCTGTGTCTGGCAGAGCCAACTCCAGATGGTTCCAGGATGGACCCACTGCTGGCCAAGGCCCAGCCCAGCACAGGCGGTGGTGATGCCTCAGGAATCAGGGATTTAGGTAGAAGAAAAGAGAGAAGTTACTGTGCAGATGTAATTTCACCCAGAGAAGAGCAGAGTGAGAATACATGAGAGGAACAGTTCTGCACATACCCAGGGCAGGGCAGGAGGAGGAGCTGGAGCTGCTTCAGGAGCTGGACCTGAGATTCCCCTGGGATTCTGTGGAGAAGCCCATGGGGAGGCAGCTGTACCCCTGCAGTCCATGGAGGGCCTGGGGGTGCAGACATCCACCTGCAGGACCCCAGAGGAGCCTATGCCAGAGCAGGGGAAGGACTCCAACTCCTCTCCCAGAGCAGCAGCAGAAACAACGTGTGCCGACCTGATCATAACCCCTATTCCACATCTCCCTGCACTGCTGGAGGGGAGGAGGCAGAGCTGGGAGGGAGGAAGATGTAGGGACGGTGTTTTTAAGGTCTTATTTTACGTCTCATTATCCTGCTCGGATTTTGTTAGTAATAAATGCAGTTATATCTCTAATTCGAGTCTGTTTTGCCCTCAAAATATATGATGAGAGATCTCACCTGGTCCTTAACTAATGAACCTTTTGCTGTGTTTTCTCTGCCCTGCCCAGCAGGAGGGCAGTGAGAGAGGCAATGAGAGAAGCTTTGGCAGGTGCCTGGTGTCCAGACAGGGTCACCCCACCACACAGGTGTTGGCAGTTGCTACAACCATTGCAATAGTTGTGTTGCAAAGAGCAGCTCGGCACAACCTGCCCTGGTGATGCCAAAACAAGGGCAGCCTTTGGCCCTGGGGCTCTCTGCTTGGTCCCAGGCGACAGCCTGGGTGCAGAAGAGGTGACAGCCACCGGCCACCAAGCACCTGGCGGGAGGGGGATGCCTGCCCACGCATCCCAGCACCATGCACGGGAGACACATTCTGGACCCTCTCGAGCCAGGACAGGCTGCTGGCATCCACACCCACCCTGTCACGCACCGATGGCCAGGGAGGGGCCAGCGCGGCTGAACATTAACCCCGGGGCGGTGTCCAGGGCTCCCTGGAGGTGCAGTCCCAGCACCTCAGAAACACCTGCAATGAGGGGGCTCCGAGTCCGCTACCAGCTCCTGGTGAGTCCATCGTGACAGGGTCCCACATGGCAGTAAGGAATGAGCTCTGGGGCCGTGCTGGGAGGCACCAGCCAGGCTGGACATGGGGCTGGATAGACAGAGGGGGGCTCCCCTGTGGAGAGTTAGGGGCTGGAGAGGTGCGGGGGGTGCTGGGCACACATGGGACCTGCCCCTGCAGCCCGCTGCCTCCCGAGGATCGAGGCACCCCGGGGGCAGATCTTCGTCCCGGGGCTGCACTCAGTCACTCCTCTTGGCTCCTTAGGGTAGCGGGCAGGGAATTGCTGCCCCCCCCCCGCCCTTGGCTTGCACCCACAGCCATCCTGAGCACGTGGCTGGCTGAGACGCTTTTCACTAGCGGCCACCAGGACCGCGGCATATCCCCGACCCCTTCCACGCTGCGGGGTCAGCCTGGTCATGGGCAAAGAGGGGAAAGACAAGGCTTCACCCCTTCTACGGGGGTTGCAGCTATAGAAGCCTTCCTGCCTTCTTTTCCTCATCCTCCTTCTCCACCCCTTCCTCCCCCTCGGGTGGCCATACGCCCTTGAAATTCCGTGTGCGGCGGTGGCACGGCCTGGCACGGCATGGCACGGCTTGGCACGGCATGGCATCTGGGCTGTCAGGAGCAGCAGGCAGCCGGGAGCTGGGCTGTAGGCTCAGCTGGTGGAACTGGGCTGTAGGCTGGGGAGCTGGGCTGTAGGCTCAGCTGGTGCTTATTCCCGTGGACTTCGGGCCCCTTCTCCCAGCCCCAGGACAGAGGATGAGACACTACAAGCTGGGCGGGTTCGGGAGCTGTTGCTCCTCTGGCCCGCAGGGATGCTCACCTCCCGCTGCCCCCAGCCCGACCAGGACGAGGACCTGCCCATGGGATGCGAGGACCCAGCTGGAGAGGGACAGCGGGGCTGGGAGGGAGCCCCCGCAAGAGCTGAGGAGGAGCTCTGCAGGCTGGTGCTGAGCACGCCCAGCAGCATCCTGCGGGACAGGGAGATCGAGGAGGTGAGGCACCTTCCGGCCTGCACAGGGAGCTCACCCTCTGGCTCATCTGCCCCGTACCCACAGCCGTGACCACTGTCCTATCAGTGGAATGGTCCAGTGTGAGGCCAGATGGGTGACATTCCCCTGTGCCTGGGGACAGTCACCTCCGGTCGCTTTCTGGGGGGAAGGATGCTTGGGGAGCCATCTCAGAAGGGTTTGCAGGGGGAGGAAGCGTGAGGGAAGTATCCCAGGACGCTGCTGGGAGGGGCGGGGCCTTGAAGAGACCCTTTTGGGAACGTGTTGAAGGGGAGGGTGCTTGGGACCACCTCTCGGAAGGATACTCAGGTGGGTGTCTTGGGAAACTGCTTGGAGGGATGATGTGTGGGGCCATAGGTTTGTGCTGGGGCAGGGAAGGATGCTCAGCTGGTCAGCACCGTCTGAGGCCACTGTGCCCCAGCTGGGCCCCCAGCTGCCCCCGCGCCTGACGCAGCAGCCCTGGCACCTGCTCTACTCCACCGGACGGGACGGCTTCAGCCTGCGGACGCTGTACCGGAGCGGGGCCCGGCCGGACTCCCCGGCCCTGCTGCTCATCAGGGACACGGAGGGGCAAGTACGGCCGTGCCCTCCCCAGCCGGGCTGCCGGTGTCACACGGGGCCTGGGCACCTCCTCGCCCCGCTGGCCGGACGGGAATACGTCCCGGCGCTGGGAGCCCCTCTGAACACCGCGCCGTGAGTCTCCCCCTTCTGCCTCCCCAGGCCTTCGGTGCCTTCTCCGCCAGCGCCATCCGCAGCAGCAGCGGCTTCTATGGCACGGGGGAGACCTTCCTCTTCTCCTTCTGCCCCGAGCTCAAGGTGCGGCTACAGGCACTGGCCATGTCCCGAGTACCGGGCCACGCCTGGGGGTCCCCGCGGTGCTGGGGGGGATCTGGGGGGAAGCGGCTGCCCTTGGCCAGATATGGGGACAGCAGCCAGGGGACCGATGGGCAGCAGCCCCCCAGGTTTGTCCAGGGCTGGGGGGAGAAGGCAAATTCCAGGCAGTGTGCAGGGAGAGAGGCTCACCCCAGCTGGGTGTCACCGGGTTTCCCCCACATGGCAGGGCGGTCGCAGCCCAGCTCTGGACTGACAGAATGAGGAGGCAGCCACATGCCCTGGCACCGCCGGGGAACTGTGTATGTGACAGGGCGTTAGTGGTGGCAGCTGTCCCCTGGCAGGGCCCACAGGGCTGTTGGCTGGGGCGCATCAGAAACACGGGCTCGGCCAGGTCTTCTGGAGACGTGGAACAAGGAGGTGCCCAAGCAAAGCCAGCATGCCTCAGCAGCCCCCAGCTGGTCCTCGCAGGACAGGACAGGAATGGGAATGGGGACATTGCTCCAGCCCACAGTCCCCACTGCATCCTGCCCCCATGCAGGTGTTCAGGTGGACGGGCAGGAACGACTTCTTTGTGAAAGGGGATGTGAATCTGCTGATGGTCGGTGGGGGCAGGTAGGAACTGCGCCGGCAATTTCAGCCGCTCCGAGGGCCGCCAACCCCGATGGCCATCAGAGCCATCACGGGAACCCAGGCTGCTCTGTGGAGCTGAGTCCAGGCATCTGGTGGTGGTTTGGACCCTGAAACACTGGCACCGGTTGTCCAGCAGCACTGGGCCTTTTACTCCCTAAGCCTACTGCGGGCTGGAAGGGCTGCCCGTTCCCAGGCCGCTCCCAGGCCGCTCCCAGCCCGTTCCCTGGCCGCTCCCAGGCCGTTCCCAGGCCGCTCCCAGCCCGTTCCCTGGCCGCTCCCAGGCCGCTCCCAGGCTGCTCCCAGCCCCATCCCAGGCCGCTCCCAGGCTGCTCCATGCCCGCTCCCCGCCCGTAGGCACCTGGTAGCAAACCTGGTCCAGCTGCTTGTCCCGTCTCATGCCCATTTTGGGGAACAGAGTGAGGACAGGGGGTGGCTGGTCGCCCAGGAGGTGGCGTGGGAGGTCTCCATCCATGAAGGAGGCAGGTCGCAGCTGATCGTGTTCTCGGCACATTCGCAGCGGTAGGTTTGGGCTGTGGCTGGACGGGGATCTGCACCACGGGGGCAGCCAGCCCTGCGAGACTTTCGACAATGAGACCCTCTCACACCGGGAGGAGTTCTGCATCCAGGATCTGGAAATGTGGGGTCTGGCCTGACCCCACTAAAGACACCCAAGGAAAAAGGTGCTAGAGAGGGGATGATTTGGACTGATGTCTTGAGCACAGCTGTTCCCTGACAGCACCCACAGAGCCTGCAGGATGCTGCCAGCCTCACCCCCTCCTCCTTTCACCTGCTCCCTATAATATCCTGATTTTATGGGGAAAGAGCAGCCGGTGGGGGCAGCATGAATGGAAAAAACAGCAATGGGGTCTCAGGCCTGGAGTGTCGCTGCCATGTGGCTGGAGAGCCTGGAGTGTGTGCATGGGCCCACAATGGCACAGCACAAGTAAACCTAAACCTAACTCTAACCCTAGCCTGAACCCCAAGCCCAAGCCCAATCCACCTGGCTGGGATGAGGCAGAACTGCCCAAGGAAGAGGGCACATGGCAGAGCTGGACACGGCAGGGCCCCACACAGAGAAGGAAGCTTCAAGAGCAGTGATGCCTGTAGGACGGAGCAAGCCCAGGCAACCTCTGCCACTAGGGCTGGCTCTGGCAGTGCTGGAGACAGCACAGTCACCATCCCTCAATAAACTCCTCCTGGCCTCATCCTTGCCCTGGAAGTGTTGAATGGCTCTGTGAAGGTGTGCAGGACCCGTGGTGGGGAGCAGATTGAGAGCTGTGACAGCCATGTCCTGTCCCAGCACAGGCTGTGTGGCCACAGCAAGAGTGGGGGTCAGCCTGGAGCACTGCTTCAGGGACCCATCCCCCTCTGGCATCCCACACCCTCTGTCTGTCATCGTGTGAGGGCCAGGGTTTCCTCATGAGGAGGGGATGACGAGAGCTCTTCCCACCCAGAGCTCCACAACCTGTTGCCTCTTGCCTGGCTGACAGGGTTTAGCCTCTCATTCCTGGAGGCTGAGCCAGCTCTCCTCCTCCTCATCTACCACCCCTGTAAAAGCAGCAGAACTAGCCCCACAGAGGGATTCCAGGCAGGAGTGGTTCACGGGGTCCCATGGAGGGCAAGGGCCTGTCTGGTTTGACCACATCTGATGTATTTATTGTGGGAGCACAGCTGGACATCCAGCTGAAGTATCACCCCATGACCTTACCTTATGTCAGCTCCTGTCCCTAGATCTGCAATTTTGTGAGGCCTGGATCCCATGGAGCCCCAGCCCATCCTCCCAGCTCTTGAGTACCTGTGCTGAACCTCACCACTCATTTCCCTGATGATTCCATCTCCTGTGGCCAACCTGTGCCATCTCTCCTGCAGCTGGCACTTACTCCTTGCAGCACACATCCACACAGGCTGGGAGATTCACAGAGAAATAGGTGAGAATGGATTTAAGAGGACAGAGAGGATGGTGCAGGGCTCAGCAGACACTACACTGGCCAGCCCTATTTTCAACACAACCCTCTCATACTCCTTTTCTCTCTACCCTTTCATTCTCCCTCCTCCTCCACCTGCAGAGTGCCACTGACCCCCTCCACTGTTCCAGACCCCCAGTGACACATGCCTAGAGCTGCCTGCAGCCCTTCAGGGCACTCAGCTCAGGGCAGTTGGCCCCTGTGCCTTGGTGCCACCCAATGCTCCCTGCTGAAAATGGCTGCACAGCACCATTCCCCTGGGGACCTCACCCTTTTCCTATTCCCAGCACAGCCTCACCCCTTACCACACCCCTCGCCCCTGACTTCAGGCCCATTTTACACTTCTGCCAATAGCACTGGGGTAGGATCTCCAGCTGGGTGGCACCTCTGGAGGTCACCTTGCCCAGCCCCTGCTCCATCAGAGCCACCCAGAGCCAGCTGCCCAGGATGTGTCCAGGTGGCTTTTGAGTCCCTCCAGGGATGGAGACTCCACCACCTCCCTGGGCACCTGCACCAGTGCTCAGCCACCCTCCCAGTGCAGAAGTGTCTCCTGAGCTCAGAGGGCCCCTCCTGTGTGTCACTTTGTGCCCGTGGCCCCTGGGGCTGTCCCTGGCCCCGTCCCCTCTGCAGCCTCCCCCGGGTATTTATCCCCAGGGATGAGATGCCCTGAGCCTGCTCTGCTCCAGGCTGGGCAGTCCCAGCTCTCTCAGCCTCTCCTCATGGCAGAGATGCTCCAGTCCCTCCATCACCTTCATGGCCTTGTGCTGGACTCTGTCCAGTCTGTCCCTGTCTCCTGTACTGGGCAGCCCAGCTCTGGGCCCAGCACTCCAGGGCTGGCCTCACTGGTGTGGAGCAGAGGGGAAGGGTTCTGTACCTGCTGACAACAGCCTAAGGCAGCCCAGGACACCAGTGGAACACTTGGCTGAAAGAGTTGTTGCACATTTGTTGGCTCATGGTGAACTCCTGGATCCTTTCCTCAACACTGCCTCATGGGTGGGCGGCCTCAATACATCCGGGTGAAGGAACAGACCCTTCCCAGATGCAAGACATTGCACTTCTTCTTGGTGATCTTCAGGAGGTTCTTGTCAGACCCTTTCTGCAGCCTGGTAAGAGCCCTCTGGTTACAGCACATCCCTCTGGAGTACCAGCCACATCTCCCCATCCGCAAATGTGCTGAGCGTGGGCCCTGTCCACCAGTAATGAGTCTCTGGAACTGGACCCAGCACCACCCCTGGCACAAAACTTTTACCACTGATAACCCACACTCTGAACACAGTCATCCAGCCAGGCTTTGGTCCAGCCCTGCCTGCTCACCCAAATGCCATTTGGCAGCTCACTAAGGCTGACACCACCACTGCTCTCCCCTCAGCCCCTGGCAGAGTCATCTCAGCACAGACGGTGACCGAGTTGGTCAGGCATGACTTCACCTTCACTTCCCCAACAGCTGGAGCAGCATCTTAAGCTTCCCTGGCCCCTGGAGGTGGCCACTGTCCAGTGTGTGGCAGGGCCAGGTGGCTGCACTGTGCACAAGGAGCAGTGGGATCCTCCCTGAGCCCTGGCCCCACTGCCTGTGAGGAGATGTGAACCAAGAACCTCTTTCAGAGAGAAGCTCTTCCACAGACAGCAGGTAGGAATATCTTGGCTATTTGGAATGGCACAGTAAGACCGTTTTTAATGAAGTCCACACACTGTAATTCTTTAAAAGAATAGTAAAATCATAATTTATAAATTTATTCTTCAGAGAACGTTGAGATGAACGTTGAGAAAAGAAATGCTCTCAGAACTTAACATTAAGTATAAACTTTTGGTTTAACATTAGCAAAAGATCTTTCCCAAGTATAAAGTGCACAGTTAGTAATAAACTGAAAACAAACCCAATTAACAAGAACAAAATTATATCAAAACGATACTTGATCTTATGCAGACAATGAAGATAAATGCCTTCACTCTAAGATATTGCTTCTTGAGGAATAGTAAGTTTTTAAAAAGTTTTTAAAGAGGTCACAAGCCCTTCTAACCAGTTACCTGGTTCACCTGCAGGTCTGAAATGCTGTTAGACAGGAACACCAGTTTACACCTTCAGTCACATGAGCACAGATATAAAAGCAGCAGAAGTATATGGATACTCATTTTCCCTCCCTCTAACAGCATCAGTTCCCAGGATAAAAAGGACAAAGGAGACTTGACAGAAGTTCTGGAGTTCTCTCACAGCATCTCCCCACTGGATTATTTTTCAAGGCCTACTCTGGCCACCCACACCTGACTGCCTGAGCCAGATGCTCAACACCTCTGTCCCCATTTCAGATATAAAGGCCACAGATCGCTCCAATTCCTGAGCATTACTGAACGTTTTACTTTGTTTTTAGTTTTGTGGTCAGACTTTTTAAATCTTTGATGTTTTATTTAATGAAAGCAGCCTTCCTCTTAGACCTGAGTAAAAGATGAGAGGAAAATGATCTTCCTCAGTCAGTTGTTCAACAGCACAGACATTCAGAACACTCACGCCAGTACTGCCAGTACAGGAAAACTTCAAGAACCCTCACAGATCTACAAGACACAGAAAAATGACACAGGGATGGCCACGTGATCCAGGAGAACAGGGCAGGGATACAAGAATGGAGGGATTCCTGATGAGCCTGTCTGCCCAGCACAGTGTAAAGCAGAGCCAAGGTGCATTTGGTGCAGGACAGGCAGAGCAGGGCAGAATGCTGCTGCCACTGCCCTCCACACACCTGAGCCCTGGCAAACACCTGGGCAGCTCGGCCCTCCTGCGACCACTCACATCACTGGCCTTTTGAGCAGTCTTTGCAGGACAGACTGTAAAAATGTAACATTCCATGTATCAAAAGTACACAATAAAACAATAAAAGGTTGCATGGCACTGCAATGCATTGTTACTTCAATAAAAATTGTGGTCACTTGTAGCAAGAGGCCTGTACCAGCTTTTTGAATAGCAGTAAATTATCTTTAATTATCAAAACATTCCCTTCTCCCTTTTTTTTTTCCCCATGAAATAATTTTGCTGATTTTGAAGATACTACCAATTGGTAATTTCCTCTTTACCCCACTGTATTTTCAGAAGCATACTCATCCCTCTCTTCCTCAGACACTAAGAAAACCCCAACCCCCAAAAAACTCCATCAAACCTGGGTTGGGACTTTTTCTGCTAAGTCATGCAATAGCACAGCTAAGGAAGGAATCAGGACTAGACAGAGTAGTAAAATCTTGTAATAACAATGAATTGCAAATTTTAAAGTTACTCTTGCTACACAGTGCCAATACATTCAAAAATAAATGAAAACTGAGTTTACTCTGTTGTAATAAGTTGTTTTTCAGAAGTCCATCTGGAATATGCACTTTAAGTATCTACATTAAAACATTCTGTATTGTAAAATGCATTTTGCATTGTTCTGTGGATTCTTCCAGTCCGTCCAACCATCTTTTAGAAGAGTTGATGCTCAAATTTACTCATCTTCTGAGGAAGCAGACAGAACAGTGCCAAAAAGAAACATGTTACTCATCAAAAGGAAGCCTTTGTTTGCAGCTGGGTTCTGAGGCTCTCCTGTGTTCATCATCCGTCATGTTATTCCAAGTTCTCTTCATTGGAGTTAGATGAGGAGCAACAACATCACCATCCTAGTATTAAAATTCAGGAAACATTAATTCACTTTTGCTTTCCATTCCAAAGCAGAGGAAAACCAGCTCATTCTCAGCTTTAATAGGAAAAAATCAATCCAAGGTCCCAGAATCTTTGTAAATCAATGAACACTGGTGACTGCATCCCAGGGGTGGAAACTGCTGCAGTGAGTGGTGGGGAGACAAAAGTGCCCTGCCTGACAAAGAATCACCACTGGCAGTCTAGTTCTTCCTAAATTATTACCAGAAAATCTGGAAGGTCAACTGGCTGTATCCTGGTCTACAAACAGAATCATTAGTGTTTCCTCTGACTTCACTGCAGTACCTCATTACCACTGCTGCAATCGACCTACGCTTGGTGCTGGGATGTGCCTTGCACTGTTTGAAACAAGCCACGTTGGTACAGCAGCTGAGGCAGTGGGGCTCATCCCAGTCAGATACAGATGTTAATCTGTGCTCAGGCATTGCCAACACAGACCATCAGCTGCCTAAGCTCAGAAATCAGCTGGTGAGATGCACATTGCTGTGCTCTGCAGCACACCAGGGCTTGCAGGATGGATGTGCCTGAACCTGAACCATGTGCTTACAGGACATAACCACACTCTACAACCAGGGAGAGCTGTAGCTTGATCCATTTGTAAAAAGCCCTTCTAAAATTAACTGCTTTAAAAGACAGATGCCAGAAGAATGACCTAAGAATGGACTTTACACAGTTTTCCATTCCTGCATCCTCACCTAGGAACACTTATCTCCTGGGTGGCCTCTCGTATTTGAGGATGTAGCTCTTTCCCCAACCGGGTCTAGTTCAAGGTGTCTCTGCCCATGGCAGGGGTTTGGAACAAGGTGATCTTCAACATCCCCTTCCAACCCAAACCATTCCATGATTCTGTGATCCTATGGTACTGTCAGGTGTCTCCAGCACTACTTCAGTGAAACCAAAGCACTCCCAAGACAGGAGCTGTGATAAAACCAGGGGTTAGGTGAGTGAGTGAGTGCCTCAGCCACAAAGGTGAGGCCTGAATGCCAAACCTTTTAATGAAAAAGCAAGCTCATGGATGAAGATGATGACCTCTAAACAAGAAACATAGTAAGTGAATTTGTTACCTGTGGTTTGGTGAAATCGTTCTCCATACACCACTGAACAAAATACTGTTTTGCAGCTGAAATGGTATGTGGATTCTGACTTTTGTAATAAACCCGGACAACCTGCTCCATAAATATTATGGGTAAAAACTTTGAAACCTTTGAAATAAAACAGATTAAAATTTTAGTATTTCTTGGAATACAAAAGGAAAGCAGTAAGCCCCGCTATAATCCATGAGTTTTATCCAAAGCAATTGTGATATTCAATCTCCCAGTGTATTCCAGTTAAATACTGTTCATATGCCAAGGCTGTCAGGGTTCCAGGTTGTCATAGTACAACACACACTGAAGACCTGCAAGGCCATGGATCCCACCACCTCTCCACAGATCCTGCACGAACAACCACACAGGACTGTGATCTCTTCCATCACAGGTGGTGAAAATGCTTTTCAGAAGGAAGGCAAAAACTTACCTGTTCTTTACTGATTTTGACTGCCTTGGAAGGATCAGGCTTGCAATAGAAGTGAACCTTATCAATTGGGTTCTGTTCCTTCATTCCATAATCTATGCTGATAACCTTGCATATAAAACAAAGAAAATGGCATTTGTTAGTCTTTGTCTTTAGTTTTCTCACAATAAATACACACACTCCACTCCTGAAAATTACAGTAATCAAATGAAAAAGTAATTAACAAAATATTACTTAAAAAAAATCTGGTATTTGTATTTTGCATCTTTTCTCCTGCCCCCTCTTACTTTGATGCTGCCAGGTGGATATTCATATTTACAATGACCAGCTCCCAGTTGTGCTCTGAAACATTACAGTTTCCAGCACTGGAAGGAGACTGGTCCCTTGCCAGCCTAGACCTCCCCAAAACACACACCCCACAGAGGCTGCAGCAGACCTTAAATTATAAATGTGAAGTTTAGACAACATTATTCATATTGACCTGGTACACCAACATTTCTGTGGTCAGCAGGGACCCATTTCCCTACAATTTCAGTTTGTGGGACGGGAAAAGCCCAGGCTAATTCTTTAAAGCTTAGTGAACTGGTACAGTCTTGCCCAGTGAAGTGAACCTTCACTGCAAGGGTGCTTTAGGAGTGGCTTGTGATGCACTCTATGGAAAACCACCTGCCCTTCCCAGAATGAACTGAGAACAGGGATCAAGCTGTGAGATACTGTAGACTGCCCCAGCTCCCTCCTTTGTCTCAGGCTCCTTCCCTCCCACCACTGCTGGCTGCAGACCTCGCCGTGGCAGCAGCTGCTTTGTACAGCAGACAAACCCCAGAAGTGCCTACTAGGCATCAGGTGTGCAACACCAGGAGCCTGGAGGTCACGGTGCCTCTTTTTCCTTCCACTGGCCCCACAGGTTTCCAGCCTTCCTGATCCATCCAGTGGTCCCCAGGCTGCTGCCATTGGCACCCTTGTATCAAACCTCATGGGTTTCCCCACTGCTCTTTGTTGGAGTGAGGACAGTGACAGGAGAGCCCATCTGTCACCAGGAGCAGTGAGGCTGCCCACTGCCTGCCCCAGACCCTCCCACCAGAGCAAACCTCCCATGGGAAGCTCACTGCCCTCAAACCCTCAAACTGAACCAGGTCTGCAGCTACAGACACCCTGTGGGTTTGCTCTTTCACCAGGGTACCCAAGGCCCTCTGCGACTGAGAAGTTTTTACTTGAACCCGCTCTGAGAGGTGTTTACATCAACTATGAAATTCTCAGCCTTTAGCTCCACATCTGGAGGGTCCTTCTCTGGCTTGGAATTTGCAATGCTTTCTGCCAGGCTATTGCTCTGAAAGAAACCAAACCAAAAGATTAACTCAGTAACTCAGATTACTTTCGTGCATTCTCAGGTCTAGGTGAAGGCAACACAACATGTGACACTGTATGTTTTTAAACTAAAGCTTTCAATTCTTCACAGCTTAACAAGATTCTCACAGCAATCTGGTTGTTTGAATTACTGTACATCATAGCCATTAGTACAAAACCCAGATTTTAGAAACAAACCAAACTTATGCAATTGAGAAGACCCAAAAACTGCCAGTCCGTGGAGGAGGAGTTTTACACCTGAGGATGGGGCATGGGGAAAGCAGGAGTGTGCCATCCAGAATGCTGAAGCATGAAAGCAGAAAATAAGTACCTTCAACCGTTTTACCAATATAAATGTGTTGCAATTAAGTTCCCCAAAGCTGAATACTAGACATTTTCATTGAACTTTTTAAACGAAGGGTTGCAGGATCTTACCCTCTAATAAAGCTTTTATATATATGCAATAAAACCACAAGAGACAGACAACCACAAAAAAAAAAAAAAAA
>VZDJ01000037.1:809497-856125 GCA_008694505.1 Cyanoderma ruficeps | reverse complement strand
AAAAAAAAAAAAACCAACCAAACAAAACCAACCCACAAAAAGTACTCCACTAAAGTACTCCACAAAAGCTGAAACCCTGAAAAGCTGAAAAGAGGTTTTTTGTGTTTGGCCCCAAGAGAATATTCCTTGTTGACACTTAGGCTAACGCAAAGCAGAGGGGCAAGGTTAGAGTTGTCCACTGAAATGTGTGAGTCCTCATTCAAAGGCTGTGGCCTTTATTCAGGACTGCTGTGCTCTGGGGAAGATGCAAGGTTTGAAGTAGCAAGATTTCCTGGGAGGAACTGAGGCTCATGGGAGTGCAGCCCAGAGCAGTCAGGAGACTGTCCAGGAGGGAAGGAATTCAGCGAGGAGCAGTTGGGTTGTTTTGGGGTTTTTTTGCTGCTGATTTGTTCATTGCAGAGATGGGGAGACTGACAAGCAGAAAATCACACACAGTGCCAAGCTGAGGCATGTGTGTGGTTTGTAGTGACTCAAGAAACCAAGGAAAGGTTTATTTAGACTGAGAGCACACTTGGAGGAAAACCTTGCCAGGAGGCAACTGGCTTGAAGCAGCCTGTTTGTAACTATTTCTACTCTGTAACAGAATGTATTAACAGAATGTGTTAACTTCCTATCTTTGCTTGCATCCTTTTGAAACTACCTCTCTGGTTTGCATTAACAGGAAACTCAGCCTGAATTTAAGAACTCTGAAGCTGTTTGGGATTTTCCTCTGGCTCTGACCAGTTTGAGGATCACAGAACTGAATGGGGCTGGAGCAACCTGATCTACTTGAAGTTGTCCTGGTCCATGGCAGGAGGTTGGACTGGATGGCCTTTAAAGGTCCTTTCCAACCCAAACCATTCTGTGATTCTAAACATAACCTTGTGGTGTGTGAAGGAGCAGAGCAGACACAGCTCTGTCTTGTGCAGCCACTACTCCCCTCCAGCACTGGGAGGAGGCTGAGCCTCTGACATTCCTGCCACAGGCATCACAGAAGGAAACATCCTCCCTCAATCCTTCAGCTGTGCACCCCGGGCTGCAAAGCACGGGCTGGATATAATTATGGTACCAACAGTGATCCAGTCTCCCTTCAAAACAACACCCTGGATACCGCAAGGTTCAACGACTCTGGCTGGACTTTCAAAATGAGAGTGTTTCCTTTTATTAATCAAGCTTCTAAAAGGAACTGTTTAAAGGTGGAACTCATAACATTTGCTCTCACACCTGTCTCCTTATTTGTTGGGCCACCTATCCCAACCTTCTCCTCAGAAGGGCAGAAACTTGATAATCCATGTACAACCATTTCATGTTTGCTTTCATCTATTTCCTCCTGCTTTTATAATACACAATCTTTTAACACTACTTTTTCTTAGACAAAAAAGACAAGCAAACCTCCTCTTCAAACAAAAAGATGAACAGCTACATCCAGTATTCCTTTTCTAACCTTATATTTTAGAAGAGCTGAATTATTTTTACGAAGGCTTTCTAGATACAGACATCCACTTCTGGAAATCAGGAATAGAAAATTTTCACCATTATGGCTGAAGTTTGGGGATAAATAACTGATAATGTGGAAACACAGTGTAGCACATTAAAAGAGCTGAGCCAGCTGAAGTGAGCTCTCATATATCATTATTTTGAAATAAGACAACAGGAATTAAACTGCTATCTGCTTTGAAAAGCACTCATGAAAAAGAGTGAAAGAAAAAGACTGGAAAAGAAAGAAAGAGACTGAAAAAAGTAGAAAGAAAAAAGACTGGAAAAAGTACATGCATGCTCATGCTTAGTATAGATTAGCACCAAGAAATTCAGCAGCTATTATTCAGTTTGATATTTATTCTCAAAGCAAAGCACACAAATTATGATTGAAAGCAAATATGTTCCTTATTATTTTGAACTTTTCATGAACATCGAATGATGTAACAACCTTCTCAATCACTGGACTGTAAGAGTCTTTCATAAAATTTTGTATTTTACAGAAAAGTTTTTCCTGAAAATACTTCTGCAGTAATCAGCTCCTGAATTTTTACCTGTTGCCATTCTTCTAACTGTTTGTGGATAAAACTTTTCCCAATTTCTTATACGCTTCATGGCTCAGCTACTTAAAGATTGGAGGAAAACTTTTCACTCTATTTTTCCAATAGCAAATAACAAAAAAAAACCCCATCAAACTAAACAAAGCCCATATGGAGATAGAGAAATGGATGGTAAACAACTTCAAGAACATTTTTGTGGGAACAGAATTCAGAACCTTCCACTAACGAACATTACCTTTACAATTTCCTTCTTTGATTCAGGTCGAGTCTCCCCTAAAAACTTGTATAATTCACGTCGTTCTATTTTACGCAGAATTTCTCGTGCCTCTTCCAGTTCTGGATGACTTGAATGCAGAATTTCCAGGTAGATACAGTCTGCCAAAGTTGCATTGATTTTTGTTACGTATGTCACAATCCAGTATCATGGTAAAATGTACAAACAGGCCGAAAGGTTAAACCAACCAGAAAAACTGCTGGTTCAGGAAAGACACTTTCGGGGAATGATGGAAATAAGTCTGACAATGAGAAGTCACAATATTATCTTATTTATTAGATTCACAATGGTTGTTGGCAGAAAAACTATCTCAGTTTTCACCCTGGTAACATACTTCGTTATTTCACTAGAAGTTACTTTCTCTTATGTAGCCTAGTTTAGCAGACTATCTTGAGCTCCACCACTAACTAGCTCAGGACGTGGGTACTCTGGCCATAAGAATGGACATTAAGAAATAAAGAATGGCCATTAAGCCTTCAGGTTTTCTCAGACTTTGGATGCCAGCATCAAAATCCTCCCTCCCGTCTCCACATGACAGTGACACATGCAGTGAGATTTCCACCATCAGTCAGAGCAAGAAAGAGGTTTCTTTTGATGTGGCTTCAGAGCAGAAAGGTTTTTTTTGGCTGTGCTACAGACTGCTGTTGCCAGGATGCTGCTGGCCTGATCTACACCCCACAACTGCATTCCCTAGCCAGGAACACCTGGGCAGCTTTCACACATGCTGCAAACACAACCCTGCAAGAGCCCACCTAGAGCTACAAGTGACGTGAGGAGCTCCCAACATGCTCCTGAACAACTTCTGAGCCATATACCAAAAAACCTTCAACTGGTTTAATGGACAAAGTCAAAGAAAGCCAGGAACTTCCCCATGAGGAATCACAGACTGGGTCTCTTCAGACAAAGAACAGATAATGCAGGAAAAATAAGAAGCCCATGAACATCCTCCCTGTGCAAAAGCAGCAGTGACAAGGAATGCTTTGTTGCCTCAGCCTTTACTAGAACTAGGATTTGCTGCCAAATCAGGAGGCAACACATTAAAAAACAACCGTGGTTTTTCACCCACCATGGAAGAAAGCCAGGGAATGTTCTGCTGCAGAACCTCCCAGAGGTTCATAACTGGTAGAGGTCCATAACTGGACAATTTCACAGCAGCATCACTCATCAGGGACTACTGAAACAAGCCTCAGGAGTGTCCAGGTTGCAAGCACTTGTCATAGTTTAAAGGACAGGTGTCTGCCCAAGAAGACATGAACCTCCCTTGGAATGGAAAATATGACCTCCTTCCTTCCAAATTATTATAACTTTGAAATTAAGGGGCTTTCAGGCAAAGATATGAGAAAAGGAATAGCAGTTCTTCACTAGTGTGTGTGTGTAACAAGGCAAACAAACAACAACCCCAGCAGTAACAACAAACAGACCCAGTCCCAGCCTTGTCCCAGCCACAGGCACCTTCCCCTGTGGTGCAGTTCCGGGCACAGCCAGCAGGGGCGCTGGTGGCTCCCGGCCGGGCAGGGCAGGTGCAGTGATTCCCCCGCGGCTGCAGGGGGCGCTGTGGTGCGAGCTCGGCCACCTCTCTCCACACGGCAATGGCGGGCGGGCTGGCGGAAGGGATGGAGAAGGGGCTTCCTTTGGAAACTCACGGGAAGCAGCCACTCCTGGTGCACCTCTGGATAATGAAAGGAGCTGTAGCAGCAACCTCAGAAGCAGCACACTGGAATGGCAGAGGCAGACAATCCCCTGGAGACATCGAATCAAAGTGTAGCACTAAGCCCTAAGCAGTGGCAGAAGCAGCAGGGGCTCTCAGCAGGCATGGGGTGTCAAATAAAGTGTACCAAAAAGTCCACAGCAGTGGCAGGGAGCAGTGGGGCTGGGCAGAGGCAGGCGGGCTCCCACAAGCAGCCAGAGACGCTCCCCCGGGAAGGGGGAGGGGGCCGGGGTGCCCTTCCCGGTGAGGTCGGGTGTTGTAAGGTCCCAGTTCAACAGCTGCTCTTGTGAGCAGAAGCTCACCCACGGTCAGCAGAAAGCAGTGCAGGACAGAACTCCACAGTGGCAGCAAATTCTCCCCACAGCAGCAGCCTGCGCATCTCACCTCTGATCGCGAGGGCGAGAGTGAGCAAGGAGCTGAACCCAGGCACTCACCCCCCAGCCAAAATCTCCTGGTATCTCTGCACTTCCCAAGAGAAAGCCCCCCAGCTCATAGATGGTAGCAAACTGCACCCTTCCCCCTCCTCCTTGGCTACATCTTTTGTCTCTCTTAACTATGTTCGCATCTGTTAGGCAACAAATGGGAGAAAATTCCCTGAGCGAAAAGAAAAAAAAAGGAAAAATCCTACCTTCCATAGCGCTAGAGGCAGGAAGGAGGTTTAAGAGAATATACTCATCCTTCATGCTCCACTGTACATCTGATGCTGGTACATTCCTCACATCACTCTCCCTGCTGTTCAGGCTTCCTTGCTGAACAGATGGTCCCAGCAAGCAGCTTCTTGCTGTGACAGACTGTGAGAGGCTGGGCACAGCCCTGCTGTCCTTGCCTTGAGCTGTGCTCCTCACCAGGTACCAAAGGTAAGTAGGTACAGCAGGACCTGCCAAGCCAGGAACAGGCCCAGCCCAGGAACAACTTCACCTCGGTTCTTTCCTTTCTGCCCAGCCTTCCATTGCTCAGCAATGCAATTCACGTTCCCTGACAACTACCCCTCAAAGCCTCCCTTCTCCTGCCCTGAGCAGAGGCACACAATGACAGAGGGGACACACAGCTCCTCACTGCAGCAGCAGGTGTGTGGTCAGACCACAGATGGCTGTGGCATAAGAAGGACTGTCAACAGAAGGCCTTTAGCATAATAAAGGCTAAGGCACACAGGATTCTCTGCAACAGTGCTTCAGGCCCTGTCACTTCAGACATGGACCAAAAATAGAAGTTCTTTAGACTCTCTGTTGGCCAGCTAAGGCTTGGTGATGGAAACTCAGGAGAGTTGACTTGGAAGTCCTGGTGAGCTGTAGCTGACAGGTGGTGCAAGAGCTGCCAGTAATCAAGAGCAGCCCTGAGCAGGGCTTGTGTTGGAGTCCAGGGCATCCCTTTGGATGACCTGGGACCTGAGAAAGGGAGTTTGGACCCTGGACAGGGGGTGTGGAGCCAGTCCAGAGAGGCTGGAGACCTTGGCACAGAGCCCAGAAAGACACCAAGTTTGGTTTTAGTCCATGAGAGAAGCTTCCGACACTGAGAGAGGAATTACTAATCTCAAAAGTGTGAAAGTAGTAGTTTAGTACAGCACGGGGTGAGAAATTTTGTAGTTTAGGAATTCTTAGAATAGAGATGAATGGGGGACAAGATGGAGGAATTAGGGTGTTGCCCTAGATCCTTCTCCTTCTTCGTCCTCCATCCTCTGGGGTGCTGATGACACAAAGTAGCTCTAGGCTATTGGATTAGGGTAGAAATGACCCTTTTAGTATAGATATCACACATTGGTACAAAATAGTAAATAGTGGGCACGTAATTATTTGTGTAAGAACCAAGCAACACCCCATCAGTTGCAGTCCTGTCGTGCCCCAGCTGCTGTCCGGACCTCGGCTGGGTGCGGATAAAATTGTGAGATACCAAATAATAAACAACACATGAGAACTGAGAACAAGGCCTTGAAGGACTCTGCTTCTTTCTTGTGACACGGCTCGAGGCTTTTAGAGGGCCGGGGACTTTTAACAACCTTGAATCTTGGCAAGGAACCAAAAAAGCGAAAGGCCTGCAGCACCCCTGCCCTGCATACACAGAGCCAACCACAGAGCCCTGGAGCAGTGGGGTTCCCTGGCCCACACTGCAGCTCTGAACACAACCAAGGGAACACTGGGGCCCCACAGCACAGACCAGAAGAGGCAGGCAAGCAAGGCAGCAACCCTGAGACCCCATGAGAGCTGTTTGGAACCTGCTCTGGAAATAGCTTCACAACACACATTCAGTACTTCACCTGACAGAGCCACCTGTAGTATCACTTAGAGCTCACTGACATCCCACTTGTGACAAGTACAACAAACTCAGGGCACAGGTGGGACCTTCTAACACGGCTGAATCTGAACATAGATGGAACATAAAGTTGGTGCTTCTTTCTCTCTCTCTTTCAACATAGAAGTGTTTTAAACGAGAAAGTCTTGCTCTCTCAGCAAGACTTGAGAGCACAAGCATTGGGCAGGCAAGGCCTGCCCCAGCTTCTGTGCACAAAAGCAGTAAAAACAGCATTTTACCAGCTACTCATGCTCTTTTACTTAAAAAAATAATTCTGAGACTTCATACCAGTAAGTTTAGCGTAGGCTTCCATGTCCTCCATTGCTGTAGAAATCCGATACACTTTTCCTCCAGAGCCTCTTATTTCAAAAAACTTGTCTGCTTTTTGAAAGGCTTCTGTTATCCTAATTTGAGACAAAATTACGACTTTAGGATAATATAGTTTTGAAATACCTCACTGGTCAACAGGCAAAATGAAACAAATTAGTATGTTATAAACAGAAGACAACAGATGAAACTGTATCCCCAGCACACAGCAGACACTGATCACTGCAACATCTTGTCTCCATGATGTCACTGCACATTCCAACAGAGATTTACTGAAGACAGATTCAGAACAGAATGTAATCTTTAGATGAATCAGCAAATTCACTTTGTTCTGCTTCAGACTGTGTTTAGCATCGCTGAGACAATTGCAGAACCCTGCAAAACAGTGACATGGTCCCTCAGCTGCAGCAAGGCTTCCTCACAGATGACCAAATCCTTTTACAGACTCCTTGCTTCCTGAGTTAGCTGAGAAGGTACAAATCATTGTAAAGGGAAAACATCACAAACATGTAGTATTTTCAGATGGCAAAATATGATGTTCTGAAGATGAAGTTCTTCCAGATTTCCATGTACCTTGCTGTCATTTCCAGCTTGGACACTCTTTTGGAAAGGTTGCTATAATAGGAAGCCAAGAACTGAGTTTTTCTAAGCTAAAAAATGTGTTTTACTTGTCATATGTAGGTACTGTCAAACCTGAGCATTTTTAGTCTGAGTTTTAGAGGATCCTTAAATCAGGAGCTGAAGTTTATGAAATGAAAGCAATCAAAATCACTCTTGTATTGTGTAATCCTTAACATCCCTTTTTACCAAACTCAACAGACAGTTACCTAGCAGACATGACCCTAAGGAAAAAATATTTGGGGATACAAGTATTTCTGATTCTCAAGAAAAGTAAAAAGAATTATGTTATAGGGAAAATTCTATAGACGTTAACCAGAAAGGTAAAACAGCAGGTAGGCAGCTAAGTTGGTCCTGAACAAATCTTGCATTACAAACACAAAGCCAAGCCTCAGCTGAGCTACATGAGCCCATTCATGACTTCACTCTGTTAGTAACCTTGCTCTAGTAACCAAGCAGTTCGAGCTAAATGGTCTCTAACTTGCAGATAAAGATCTGACTTCAGCAGTCAGCAGTT
The DNA here is from genome assembly GCA_008694505.1 of Cyanoderma ruficeps. NCBI lineage: Eukaryota > Metazoa > Chordata > Aves > Passeriformes > Timaliidae > Cyanoderma > Cyanoderma ruficeps. Next base: position 848,380 of record VZDJ01000037.1, on the reverse strand, counting down.
TAAATGGTTTAAGCACACCCTGGTTCTGTGTTTCTTCAGCCATTTAGTAATTTTCCTCTAATTTAATTTTATGTAGAAGGATGTTTTTGTCCTCCTCTCTTTCTGTTTTTGTTTGCTTTGTTAACCACAGCCACTACAACACTCTAAGCATTAAGTCTCTTCACAAGAATCAAAAGTGGCTTTTATTCTGTCACACCTTATTGATTTTCTGAATATTCCAAATGGACATGGATTGTTTCAAGAATTTAAAAATAAATTGAAAAGGAAGGAAAGGAAAATATACTTGCATTATTTCAATGATGTTGCCAGTCTTATGCTGGTATGCTCTCCGGTGCAGACAATTCCGGGTGTGGAACATCTCGTACAAATTTCCAACTTCCTGAATCAAAAAAACCTTATCAGCATTTACTTTTGCCACTGTCTTACCGGGAAGATTAAAACAATCAATCAATTAATCAAAGTAACTGCCTCCTCCCATTCAGAGCATAAAGCAGAATGATTACTATTCACAATTTTCAAATTTTGAAACTGGCTCAGGCCACCGTAAGAGAGCAAAGAGCTGACAGTGAGCCCAGGCAGCCTGGCAGTGACAAGGACTCCTCATCCCTTTAGCAACCCCTCACCACAGCCACATTCACTTCCTGCCCAGCAGACTTGCTGACAGCAGACCTGGAGCAGGAACATGCAGATCTGACAGGTCTGTAGAGTCTCTCCTGACATGATCTGTCACAAATGCTTTCACACAGTAGTTTGCTCTGCCCCTCTTCCAAACAGCAGCTTCTGAGAAAAACTTTCAGAGCAGCAAGTACTTCTCTCCCGCTTCGGTTAAGGGAGCATGGGGCAGGACCCCTAGGACCCCCAGCCATGGGGTGCAGCTCCCCTGTGTGCCCCCAGGTGCTCTAACCTCCCCAAGCTCCACAGGCTGCTCACCTTGTCACGGGTACAGATGTGCTTCTGGTTTTCCACTTCACAGACCCGAGTGAAGATAAGCAATCGCTTATAGTCAAAATTATTTGGGATTCCAAGATGATGGCAATCCCTAGAAATATTCCACAGAGTGTTTAGTGATATGATCATTTTTGTACATACAGTAGCATTTTGTCAATAGGAATTCATAATAAAATGTAAGATTTGTACCTTGCAAAATAATCCCACTTGTCAACGTCAATGCCATTTTTTTTATTAGCTACAATCTCATAGAGGAAACTTTTCTCCTTTGGTCGACCACGGTAGGGCCACTGACAGGGGAATCAGGAAGAAAAACATCAGAAACAACAAGAAATTAAAGTGCACCAACAATATCAAACAGCTTTTTAAAGACAGTGGGAATACACTTTGATTTTGCTTGTGATAAACATCCAGCACTGAGGTAGTGAAGAACACAAAGACAAGGAAAGAACTTCCAGAAGCTATCAGGCATTAGAAATCCAGAACACAGCCTAAGCAGCTGTCTTCTCTGAATCTCAGGAAGAATAAAACCCATGAACACAAATATTCAGTGCCCATCATTCTACTGAAAGAAAGCCTGCAGCTTTGAAATGAAAAAAAAAAAAAAAGAGCATATCAACAAAGAGGGGAAATTTTGGAATGATTTATTTCTCAGGGAATTAAATACATAAACATGCCACTGTCCTGCAATGTTCTGCAATCTACAACTTTATAGAATACAGTTTAAAAACACTAACTCAGATGTTTTAAGCAAAAACTGTTTGATAGTCAGCTACTTAAACTCCTACCTCACAAGGTACAATTCAGCCATAAGGCAATCAGGAAATGAACACCAAAATAATAAAAGGTGCACATTTTCTTGAAAATTTAAAGATCCTTCACCTAAAAAAATGCCATAAAGTGGCCTTGAAATTCTGATAGTGGAAAACGTCGTATGCAAACATGGCTTCCATGCTACCTGCAATACAGAAATACTAAAACTGATGTGAATAGCAATGGAAACATGTGCAAACAGCAGGAAAAAAGCACATCATGGAAAAAATACCATGATCACAAAGAGCTCTGGTACTGCAACATGTTCAGGACACTTTATGTCTGGTGCCTGAACACCCATTCTCATGAGAGAGGCCTGCACCACAGTGCACACCCTGCCAGTGCAGTCTGCTGCCTAACACCAGAAGGGTGCTGCCACGTACCGTGTGTGGCACTCCTCTTCCTGGTTTCCTGCTGGAAAATAGGCACAGAATTTAAACAAGGCAAACCCGACATGGGGAAAGAACCTGGCACAAGATCAATGCTAGTGGCAGACACCAAGATTTGTATGCAAATAAGCCCAGTGGGATAAAAATCAGCTTGCAGATTTTGTAAATGAACGTCCTCTTCCTATAGGATCTCAGACTCAATTTCACTGTGCCACGTTCCTTGTATTTGCCGTGAGATTGCTACCCACTCCCACAGCAGAAAATAACAGGCAAGTGAACACTTGTGGGTTACTTGTTTGGGACTACATATAAATTCTGATTAGCACCAGATTGTCCTGGCAGATCTCCCACTGACTTCAGTTGCTACCAGTTCTTTACTCTGGTGACAACTAAATGAGTGTCCTTGAAGAGATGACAAAAGCCATAAAGTGTAAAACAAGGGGAAAGGACTTAAGTCTTTCATACAGTTGCAATGATTAACCACCATCTCTTCTCATTTGCCTCCTGAAGCAACTCAGTATCTTCAAGTCTTATCCCTGCCTATATGTCTGCTACTGCAACAAATCCAAGCATTTTGCTTCTGTCATCAAAGCTGTTGTGGCTCTGGCACTTGGGCCACGCTCAGATTGCTCACTGCCTCATTGCTGCCAGTGCTCAGTTTTGTTATCCCGACTGGGGGAGGCCTCCTTTACTCCAGGCCCCGCTAGCTCCTTCAGCTGCTTCTCATCGTATTTGTGCTCCAGACCCTTGCCCAGCACTACTGCCCTTCTCCATTGCACCTCAGTGTCTTTCTTCAAGTGAGGGACCCAAAACTGATCCCAGAATTTGAGTTGTGGCCTCAGCAGTGCCCAGCACATGGGCACTGTCACTGTCCTGGTCCTGCTGGCCATGCTATGGCTGGTACAGGCCACGTCTCATTGGCCTCTTGCCCACCTGGGCAGGTCTGGCTCATTTTCAGCCACTGTCAACCAAACAGCACCTCTTTTTTTGCCTAGCCACTTTCCAGTTGCCCTGTCCCCAGCCTGTAGCAGGATCCAACATCTGGCATTGTGGAACCTCACACAATTGGCCTGGGCACATTGATTCAATCTGCCCAGATCCCTCTGTAAAGCCTTCCTGCCCTTCAGTTGAGCACGACCTGCATTTCCTAAACCCAGGCTGGCTGGGCCTGATTCCCTGGTTGTCCTGCACATGCTGCATGATGGCATTCTGGATGATCTGCTCCATGACCTTCCCTAGCACCAAGGTTAGGCTGACAGCCCTGTAGTTCCCTGCATCATCTTTCTGACCCTTGTACATAGAGTCACATTTGCTGATTTCCAGTCAACTGGGACCACCCAGGACTGCAGGTAAATGATGGGAAATACCTTGGTGAACACTTCTTCCAACTCTTTCAGTACCCTTGAGTGGATCCCAGTCACGAGTTACGTTCCCTAAATACAAGTAACTTTCTACAGCCTTCCTCTGACCTGGAGGCTTTTGGGTAAGAATTCTCAGGGAGCTGTAAGCACATTAACACATCTGCCAGCCCTGTAGGAAATCAACACAACACTCCTCCAGCATCGTGACAAGATTCTGAGAACTTCTGGCAGCTAGAAATAACATATAGCAGAAATCAAAATTATCTGTTCTTTCAGTGAACTAAAGACATATCTTGGGATAACCACAGGAGCAGCACACTGACTCACCGATTTCACACAGGCAGTTTCATCTATAGGCCCTCCTATTTGTTCCTTGATGAAGAACATATCTTCCTCCAGAACAAGACCATAAGACTTCATGACTTCTTCAAGTTTATTGGCAGTGATCAAATGCTCAAACATTTGAACAGAAGCAGTTTCATGCTGTGAAAAAACCCCATCCAAATACTGCATTACATAGTTTAAGCATCTTTCCTGCAGTGTCACAGCTTTACTCCAAGTCACCAGCACTGCCTAGCAGGGCACATGGGCAGGCTGGTGTGAAGTGCAATACCTGGGCGCTTTCCTAGTCATTTTGCATTAAACAGAACAGGAAATCACCTGGTCTACAGAATCCAGAAACACACTCTTCAGCAGAGAGCTATTAATTCTGTGAGTTGAAAAACAGCAGCAAGGCAGTTACAATGCTAAAAGACAAAATAATCAATTTTGCTGTGTAAAAGATTAACCAGATTGTTCATCTGATTTTGCTAAGAAATTTCAAACAGAGAGAGGGCAAAAAGGACTGTATTGCACAGTAAACAACTGCTGAAACTCTGTTCAAAATTTCCCAAAAATTGGAAGGTTTGAATTCTAAAGACTATTGAATATCCTGGCCTTGGACTAAAACATTATACTGGAAAGGAAGCTGCCAGTTGGTATTTTGCAAATGTAAAATATATTCTGCAGAAAGCTCTCAATACGCATTTTAAGGCACAATGCTGGCCAGAAATGATCAGTGCAGCAGTAACAAGGATATCATCATAAGATGAGGAAACAACATTCTGATTTTTAATTTAGCCATCAAAATGATGCAATAAGGTAAGGACAGATGACCACTATAACGTCACAAGCATTGCAACTCTTTAAAGATTAATTATCGAGCCCCTAAAAATTTCAGGTTTGTATTTTTATTTTAATAGTGAAGAGCCTACCTTCCACTTCAAATCTGGACGAGTGAGTGGAATAAATCTTCCATCAAACATGTGTGAAAATGGCCCATGACCTTAAATATAAAGATTACACAGGTTTAGTCTGAGACCTAGTTGTCAGCAAAAAATTTCTTGAGCAAGCTTAGGATCTGAATTCTCCAGTATTTGGCTTTTCTTGACATATCAGAGTCTTAGACTGGTTTGGGTTGGAACAGACATAAAAGATCATCTCATTCAGACTCCTGCCATGCAAGGCAGGGACACCTTTCACTATCCCAGGCTGCTCCAAGCCTTGTCCACTTCTCGGGTGGGTCAACCACAGCTTCTCTGGGCAAACCTGTGCCAGGGCCTCCCCATCCTCACAGGGAAGAATTTCTTCCCAATATCCCAGCTAACCCTGTCCTCTGCCAGTGGGAAGCCATTCCTCCTTGTCCTGTCACTCCAAGCCCTTGTCCAAAGTCCCTCTGAGCTCTCCTGGAACTCCTTTGATGTGGTCTAAGGCCTCTCTGGAGCCTTCTCTCCTCCAGGCTGAACACTCCCAGCCCTCCCAGCCTGGCTCCAGAGCAGAGGGGCTTCAGCTCTTTGTGCATCTCCAAGGCCTCACTCCAGCAGCACCCCATCCTTATGCTGGGACCCAGGGCTGGTGGCAGCTCTGCAGGTGAAGTCTCACCTGAGCAAGGCAGAGGGGCAGAATGCCCCCCTCACCTCTGCCCATACTGGGGATCAGCCCAGCACATGGGGGATTCTGGGCTGCCTCTGGTCCTGCCCAGCCTCTTACCCACCAACACCTCCAAGTTCTTCTGAGGGCTGCTCTCAATCCACTCTCTGCCCCTTCAGCCTGTCCAGGTCTCTCTGGATGCCCCATCCCTTCCTTCCAGCATGTGACCACACCACACAGCTTGGTGTTGTTGGCAAACTGCCCAAGGGTGCATTGCTCTCACTGTCCCCATAACTGACAGAGAAATCCAATAGCATCAGCCTCCACATGGGTCACTCATCACTGGGCTCCACCTGGACATCGAGCCTGTAACCACAACTCTCTGAGTGCAACCATCAGATAATTCCTTATTCATCATTTATGTGGAAGGCTCAGGTATAACAAGTACACTTTCCTAAAATACTTTAAGTACTACTGCACATAACAGCCAGTTCCAGCACCTACACCACAGGCAAGTACTGCAGCAACACTGAGAATATTAATTACTCTGTGTGAGCTCTGAAGAAAAGAAATAATTATGAAATAAATGTTACATTTTTTGAAAGGAATGCTAATCTTCATTCTGAAAATTTTAAGAGACCTGGAGAAATCACAGAAGAAAGTGGACACTTCAGCCACCGAGGGCAGAACTGTAAGCACCATTTGGAAACAGAACAAAACACTAGGTAAGAGTGGCTACAGATTCAAGTGGAACTGTCTCCACGATGTACTCCAGACCAAACCGGACAGATATAACCTGTCTTGGAATATGGCCATGCACTGAGCTGCCCAAAACAGCTCACATGTTCTGACCTCACAGTCAGATTTTCATCCTGGTTAGCTCTCCAAGAGCAACAACCCATCTTAGGTGTTCCTTACCCAAATCATGACAAAGCCCAGCAATTTCTACACAGAGGATGTCTCGCTGGGTTATACCCAGTTCTGGTTGTCTCTCCTTCAGTGTACGAACCAGACACCCTGCAAGGTAGCCAACCCTGTTGCAGAGGGAAAAGAAAGAAATATAGCAGTGGTTTAGGATCAACAGAAAAAGAGAAGTTCTCCTATTCTATTCCTCTCCATTAGGTCACAGATCTTGTCTGAAAGGCAACATACAAGGAATACCCAAATCCTGACCTGCAAGAGAATCACGAACTTCTTCCTGTAGTAGAGTTTTAGTCCTCTGAAAGCAAAAAAGCATGGGATACCATGCCCAAAACACAGAGACTCTACAGCATCCTGCAATATTTCATAACAAACAATTCCACAGTAGCTGTGTATGGGAACAGCACTGCACCACTGAAAGAGAAAATCTTGAAGCACCTCAGCTTACACTGAATCCTTGAATTCCAGTCAGGGCAAACTACAAAGGTCCACAACAGTCACCAAAGCATTTGGTACTTTTTTTCAAACTGCTACTTTAATAATAGCTCATGACAATTATTTCTCTTCTTCTCATTCATTTTAGATCATTTGAAATTTGATTTAGTCCCATTTTTTGAACGGGATCCTCTGTTTTCATGACACAAAACCAGCAGGAACAAATATATGGCACATACTCCCATAAACTGTTTATAACCTCTGCAACACTTGCCTCAACAGTTCCCCTTTCAGAACAGCTTAAAGCAAGACAAGGCTTTCTATGACAAGGTACTATGTTTCATTAGTTCAAATTTCACTGTTTGATGGCTTTTTACTAGACCAATAAGCACACAAAACTCACTCTATTTGTAACTGTAGAAATATTTGAAATTATATACAAGTAGAGAACAACTGTCCTAAATTTAACTTGATAGATCAATGGAACTGTTCAAAAGAAAAGTTGCTGATACAACTGGAGTTTTCAGACTTCTGTTGTGAAAACTTCGTTTATATTCAACCACACTTCTGTCTTTTTGGCCTACCAAATACAATCAGTTCAGGCTGCCTCATTTATCTGACCCTTTTGCAAACAGCCATTTGAATGACATTATAAGTAAACCAGATCTAATGCACAAAATTTCAGCACCAACAAAAGCAACTTTAGGCTGGCCACATCACCTGAAAAAAAACAATTACTGGTTTAATTTCACTGCCCCTTGAGATATACCCTGTAAACAAGCTCAAATTCGTCATTCACCAGCTTTCCTGAGGAGTATGAATGACTGAGCAATTTATGAATCCTTGCGCCCATCATATTTCTGCTTAATGGAATTACAGCTGTCAGCCTGACAACCTGCCATTGATTGCAGGAAGCACATCTACCTACAAAGGCAAACATTACAAATCAAATGGATTTTCCTGTGCTAGATGATGAGTGGAGATTACAACTGCCTGGCAGATCATAAGAGTAGCCGTGGTACACTTACTAAGTTTATGCTTTAAAACTTGTATTTTGACTGGGGGAACATAAAGCACTTACAGTTTTTAGTTAACATTATTCTTAGAATAATAAAGGGTGGGGAAGGAAATATAATATTGATTAATCTTTTAAGTTTGTTTATCTGTCTTTATTAAAAGAAGTTCAAGGGAACAGTCCACAGTCACACAAGATATCCAGGAACATTTGAGACCAGAACGTTCCCCCAGCAGTTTTCACCAGCGTTCAGACAGCAGTGCCCCCTGACTGGCACCCCACAGCAGTGGAGCCAATTTCAGGGATACCCAGATGCTGGAGATGTGTGTGCCAGAACCACCACCTTACCCTAGGGAGTGTTCAAAGCGGTTGTGAGAGGCTCCCGGAAAAACAAAGTAGGTGCCACCCAGCTGCTTGATGTACCGGAGGCGCTGGAATTGAGGGGTGTCGATGATCCGAACAAGCAGGGGATGCAATTCAATGTGCCCATGAATAGGATCATTAAAAACCTACAGGAGAAAAAACAAGCAAACAACAACAACAGCGACAAATTTAAAATTTGACTTTGAAAAGAAACAGGCACCAAGGTAAAGGGTATGTAGAATGATCAGGTATTTGGTGGGAGAGACTGTTCATCTTCTGTAAAACAGACATAACCTGCCAACCCTATATCAAGATCTATCACAGAATCATGGGATGGTTGGGGTTGGAAGGGACCTTAAAGATCATCCTGTTCCAACATACTACCATGGGCAGGGACACATTCCACTAGACCTGGTTGCTCCAAGCCCTGTCCAATCTGACCTTGAACACTTCCAGGCATGGGGCATCCTCAACCTCTCTGCGCAACCAAATTTATCTTGGAGAACTACTAAACCTTTACACCAAAAAAGATAAAGCTGCCTATTTCACATAGCAAGGGAAGGTCAAAATACCTAAAAATGTTATCTCCATCTGTGCAATTCCAAAACTTAACGTGTGAAAACTGCTGTCTTTATTAATCTGCTATTCCAATTAAAGCAGGATACTGCAATCCATGTTTGAGACAACCATATATGTTTGGTCTGATATTGTTCATGTTTTTAAAATCAAATGCAACTTTGCTGAGTGGAAATTATGACTTACTTTTTTCTTAAAACAACGTGCAAATCCCCAAGATGACTAAAATATGAAAGAAATATTTCCTGATAAGCTCATACTTTTAGAGACATCTCAGTAACTACAGGGACTCAGTAGAGAAGGTAAACACATTTAATCTTTAATCTTTGCTGTCAAACTGCAGGCAAAACCATTTCATCACACACATATCTTTGTAAAATACTGAGGCAATTAAGGTTTTCCTCTGCTCTCTACCTTTGGTCACTGAGCTGGGAAGACTGTAGCAGATATGCAGACTACTACAGAATGTGCAGTCCTGGCCTCAGTTAAACCAACACAGACCACTGGGAGAAACAGCTGGACACAGGAAACAGCGAAAGCGAGGAGGGTCTGTTAACCCAGGCCTGGGGAAAAACTAATAAAATAAACCAAAGGGAGGCTCTATACAGATGGACGTGAAAGGGGAATTTCTCCAACATGTGTCAAACAGCTCTTCTGCACATTTAATCTCTCACAACCTGCAGGTGCCCACTGAAAACTTACACATGATGATTCTAGTATTTCTTCTATTAAAGTGGTTTTTCACAGACCACCACTACCAAGGGCCCTGAGTTTGCTGCTGTGCAAAGGAAAGGCACCAGCTGGCAGCACCTAGCCAAGAGGGGGAAGGCAGAGAGGAGGTGCAGAGCCCTGTACAGGGCTTGGGGCAGGACCTGGCCATGGTGTTCCCATATGCTATGGGTTACCTTCATCAACTCCATGTGCTGCTTTTGCCGCTGTGTCAGGCACGCCAGCACTTCCAGTCGCTCAGCTGGGCAGCTAGAAAGCAAAAAAAGACACTGAGAGCAAAGTCTGCAATGCACTTCCCTTTACAATTTGCAGTACATATGGAATTACTTATGCGAGTTCACATTACTTTAATATTCCCTGACAGAAGAAGACTGAAACTTTTTCAGAAAAGTAATGAAAGAACTTATTCTTCTAAAACGAAGCATATAAGGAAGGAAACAAACAGCTACACAACATGTCTGCACAGCAGCATAAGTAGTTCTCTGTGGCAGCCCCACAGGCTGGCACAAAGGAGATCACTTCCCCCTTGGAGCATGTGCAGCACATGAGCTGTTTTCGAGGTGGCAGGCCTTGCCCTCTGGGAGGTCCTTCTAAGTGACTTCCCTGTGAGTCATTGCAAGGTAACTGAAACACCCCCATGAGTCTTTGCTGTAGTATGCAGATTGTTCCTCCCTGATTTGTCATTCAGACAGTTCCTAGTTTCTCTGTTCTCCTATTGGTGTATTTTAGATCCGTTCATTGATTGGTTCTTTTTCTAATCCGTGTCCCGATTGGTCCAAATTCTTGTCCCCGCCCTCAGATAAGTGTATAAGAGTCTGCTCCCCTGAGCACCTGGGTTCTTCAGACCCCAGGAGCTTCTGAATAAAGAAGACATTAGGAAAAGAAGAACCTGTCTGACGTGGTGCTTCCTGGCGTTGCCTGACCTTCCCCGGTACCAAGGCTGCCTTGGCTGCCTTTCACAAAGAGCTGAATCACTCTCCCTAAACCTGAGAGTGCCTGTGCGCCTGGTGCACAGAGTGCCTTGATAAAGGTGCTACTGCCAGGGACTGCCCCGGCACCTGAAGGCCCACTAGGCCGCAGCACTTCTCCCACTTATGCAGAACTGAGAAATAAAACCACCATGAAACTGATGGAAAAAAATTGTGTAAGCCACACCTGGAGTCCTTTAAACTTATGGGAAAGACAACATGCAGCATCTGAATAACTGACATTTATTAAGGATGCAAAACTTCCTTAAACTAAAATGTCCGTCACAACAAATAATTTTTATACAAATTTCTTGCAGTTAGTCAACTGTGTATTAGTCTAATTATGTCAAATTAACTTGAATTTTACATAAATTAATTTCAATTCCACCAGTAAAACCACTGCAGTGGTTGAGTTGAACAAAACATGTTCTGATTTTGTTGAGACTGATTTTTCTATTTTGCAAGGAAATTTTGCCGTCATTTTAAATAAATGACTAAAGGTCCCCTTCCCAACACACAGCTAAACTTCCAGTGCAGATACTCTGCTGTAGCCACAGCAGTCTAAGAGCACAAGCAGGACAACTCTGGAGACAGAGACAATATGCTCTATCACACCTACTTTTACCAACTCTGTCTGCAAGCCTTGCCCTTGAACTAAATGTTTTCAGTCTCACTATGACAGCAAACACTATCATGAGAAATTACTTTTTCTTCAGCAGTTAACCACCAAGATTGGTTTGATATCAGTCTTTCAACATAAAATTTAATAGAAATATGTGTTTCTATTAGTGTCAACTATTAGGAAAATAGTGTCAACTATTAGGAAAAAGTACTGCTTGATGCACTACCTATTCTCATCCAAATCATTTAATAATTCACAATCACTAAAATATTAAAGGCATGTGATGTTTGAGCTGTTGATCAGCAGTGTTTCTCTCAACCACTTGGTACTGCTTTCCCTAACAGGGAGCTCCCGGGCTGTAGCTGCTGTTCGGACTGTCAGAAGGCAGAGCTGGGGAGCACCTCTCCTAGACAGACAGGCTGAGAGAGTTGGGGTTGTTCAGCCAGGAGAAGGGAAGTTTGTGGGGAGACCTCATTGATGCCTTCCAATCAATGGAAGGCTTAAGGGGACCTATAAAAAGGAGGGAGAAGGACTTCTTGTAAGAGCAGATACTGTCAGGACAAGGGGCAATGGTTTTAAACTGACAGAGGACACGGTCAGATTGGGTATTGGGAAAAAACCATTCCCTGTGAGGGTGCTGAGGTCCTGGCACAGGTTGCCCATAGAAGCTGTGGCCACCCCATCCCTGGAAGTGTTCAAGGCCAGGTTGGACATGGCTTGTAGCAGCCTGGGATAGTGGAAGGTGTCCCTGCCTTGCATGGCTGGGGTCTGAATGAGATGATATTTAAGGTCTGTTCCAATCCAAACCATTCCACAATTCTAAGATGAAAAGCACCCATGGTGATGCCCAGACCAGCCTGTGTTCCATGATACAATTCTGAGAGCAAAGAAATCAACATTGTGACCAGCAACTATTAAACTAATATAATGAATGCTTCTAACAACTTATTTTTCACACAGAAATTAGCCAGATTGGAAAAGACCTTTGAGATCATCAAGTCCAACCTATGACCTAACATCACCTAATCAACTAAACCATGGCACTGACACATTCAGTCTTTTTTTAAACACCTTCATGGATGATGATTCCATCACATCCCTCCTGGGCAGCCCATCCCAATGCCCAATTACTCCTTCTGTTAATGATTTTTTTCCTAATGTCTAGCCTAAACTCACCCTGGCACAGCTTAAGATTGTGTCCTCTTATCCTGTCTTAATCCTTACTTGTTGCCTGAGAGAAGAGAACAACCCCTACCTGGCTGCACCCTCCTTTCAGGGAGCTGTAGAGAGTGGTAAGGTTTCCCCTGAGCCTCCTCCTCCCCAGGCTAAACAACCCCAGCTCCCTCAGCCACTCCTCATAAGGCTTGAGTTCCAGACCCTTCACCAGCCTTGCTGCCCTTCTCTGGACATGCTCCAGCATCCCAACATCCCTCCTAAATCGGAGGGTCTCTGAACTGGACACACAACACTCAAGGTGTGGCACAACCAGTGGCCTAACCAGCACAGGGGAAGAATCACTTCCCTAGTTCTGCTGGCCACACTAATCGTATTTTAATATGAATCACTCTCCCCAAAGCCGAGATCTCTGTTCAGATCTGTCATAATCACAACCCTTTGTGCCCCACACTGGGCACCAAGGACTGTGGTGGATTAACCCCAAATGGGAACTCAGTCCCACACAGCTGCCTTGCTGCTCTGGTGGGATGGGGAGGAGAATTGGGAAAAGGTTAGACCCTGTATACTGGATCCTGTGACCAATTGCCTGGATGCCCCACCTTCCCTGCTTTTGGTGCTCCTTCAGATAGGAAACAGCTGCAGCGCATTTTTCACCTGAAGTCTACAAGGTCAGACCCCCCTAAGCAAGATAAATCCTGTTAACACAGGAAACCGTAGTTTTCCAGGGCCCTACAGGCAGAATTCCTCCAACAGCTAAAGCAGCATTACTGCTGGGTGCTTGCAAATGGTGACAACTGGCACTTCCTCATCCACTACCCTCTCTGCTTTCTCCACACCCTCCTTCATGCCACAAGTCACAAGTATAAGAAAATCCCTTTCCTGTGCCTGAAGAGGTCAGCCAGACAGCCCCCCTCATCATCTGTGTTCAGCATGCAGCACACTGCCCACCACATGAAATATCTACTGCCAGCAACATGAGAACACCTGGAACACTGTGGTGCCTCCAGGCTCCACTGGCCCAAGCTCTCCCCTCTGAACATCCAGGAACCCGAGGAACTAAAGACATGCATTAATTAGTGGCCTGTCACAGAGAAATGATAAAAGTTACTGCAGGACAGTGTGCTGTGGACAGAAAAAGAACTGTTCTTTGCACAAAGTAGAGCTGTTTACAAAAAGCAGAATGCTTGAGCAATTTCTTATCCAACTTTCAACAGTTTCAGCTTAATAGAAACAAGATGTCAGTTCTCACAGAAGAACTTATACAAAGTTAACAATATCTTATACAAAGAAAACCCACAAGCCTGTAAACCCATCACCATCTGCTCTCTACATCAACTGACTGCTCTCCACAGCCCTGTACCCCCATCACCTGCATCCCATGCTGAGGGACTCCTGGGTATCCCATCCTGCTGCCCATGTTCAGCCCTGACAGACAGACTCTGACTCCCCAGACTGGCTGCACATGTCCAATGTGTCCTGGACACCTGATGCTCCTTCCCTGCTAGAAGCAACCAGCCTCCTGGCAAGTCCTAAATAAAACTAGACACCAGGTTGTCATTTCAGTCAGGCAATTACCTGGTACTTCAGCAATAAACAAAATCCTCAGCTGCCTTCCATGACATCACAGCATTTCCATCTGCATACTTCAAACAGCTGCAGTTAAACCCCTCTTCCACAAAAAGAGAAATCAAAAATACCTTAATAACTCCAGCACATCTTACCTTGTCCAAAGTACAGGACTCCTGCCTTGTCCCACTGTGTGACACCAGCTCTTTATTCTCTTTCAACACTCCCGCCCAGACACCCACACCCGCCCTTTCCCACTTTCCTTTTGTACGGTGATGTCTCAATAAAACAGAGGAAGAGACATCACCCTCAGCACAGCATGAACTCTGACGAGTTTTCAGGCAAGGACCCAACACCAAAGTTCTCTAACCCCCAGCAGAAAGCACAGCTCTGCACTTGTGTGGACCTGCCACATTACACACCGCAGCCTACCTCAGGGCCACCAACCACAACATCAGCAAACAGCTGGAGCCAGCAGGTGGGTTTTGAGACAAATTTGAAGGAAACACTATAAACAAGGTTAACAAAGGAGTAAAGAAAAGACATTACAAGATTAAAAACCACCAGGAAGTATGTGGTGAGCAAGCAGGCTCACATCCCACTAGAAGGAAGCAAGAGAGGATTCCCAGTGGGGCAGAGAAGGGGCAAAGAGGCCTTTTCGACACACAGAATAGCAGGACAGATTCATACTTTCTTCTGTTTCAGAAAAGCAAGAAAACATATTTACCATCAGAAAGATTACAAGGGTTTTGGGACCAGTCATTCCCTCACTGCTGGGAACATCCTTTACACACTTTAGAACAACATCCAGTGTCCCTGTGTTCACAGCAGGTGACCACTACCAGCCGGACTGCTCAGGGCGGTGGGCACTCAGCCACAGACCCCTATTCTGCCAGGACACATGACAACACTTCTTTTTCCATAGCAGCCCATGCTCCTGTAGGCATAACAGAGAGCCAAGTCCCAGTAGCTGCTGCAAGGCTGACCTGTCAATGCCCTGGATTTCTCCCAGGGAGACGGGTGACACTCAGCCTCTCCTGAGCAGCACCTCCCGCTCTGTCAAACATCGGGGCCGCTGTTGTTCCTGGAATTGGAGCGGCAGCAATTTCAGGCAGAAAAGTAAGTTCCCGTTAGAATCCCTGGAGCTCACTCTTGTGTTCCCAGCAACACTCCAAAGCTCATTGTGCTACCCAGGGGTGGCAGGTTTAATTTTCATTTAACCTTTTCTAAAAGATCGAGTTTGCTTCTCATGGTTATTTGGGCAGCGAGCACCGGCGCCATGGTTGTGCTGGGATCAGCAGGGAACGGGAAGTGCTCCGAGGGTCGGGGATCAGCCCCAGCGTGGCCGTTTCCCCCCGCACAGCTCTGCCCGAGGCGTTTGGGACAGCCGCGGCCCAGAGCCGCGCTGAGCCCGGCCATGCGCCTGTGCAGCCGCTCCCTGCGGGCATGGCCCGCCCGCCGCAGCTCCTGAGCCTCGGCCCCAGTTTCCCCGCGGGCGGCCCTCACCAGACGCGGATGAGCTCGGGGGCGCAGGCCGGCAGATCCAGCAGCATCCTCCCGGTGACCCCGCTCTCTGTGGGAGCAAGAGAAGCGTCAGTGCCAGAGGCGGCCGCGGCCCCGGCCCCGGGGCCCCGGCCCCGGCCCCGGCCCGCCGTACCTCGGAAGCGGCGCAGCAGGCTGGGATCGCCCACGCCGCAGCGGGAGAGGTGCTGGCAGAGCCGCTCCGTGTCCCACAGCCGCGGGTCGCTGCGGTCGCTGCCGGGGCCGCGGGGCCCGTCGTACCGCGAGCGCTTGGCGGGAGCGCCCGCGGGGCTCCCCATCCCGCACCGCCACCGCGCAGGCGCCACCGGCTCGAGGGTCCGGCGCGCAGTGACGTCACCGCCCCTCGCTGGCGCCTCAGCCGTGCCTGGGTGCGGCGGGCGGCCGCGCTGAGGGGTCCGCGGGGAGCCCCAGCCCCGGGAGGAGCCTCTGCCTGCCCGCAGAGCCCGCCTCACCTCGCAGGGCGGCAGGGTCCCCTCTGGGGCCCGCCGGTGCATGCTCGCCGGGGCGACCCGGTGTGTTGGTGGCGCCCTGCTCTAGGGGATTCACGTGGACTACCTGGAACCCTGCACCGGCACTGCCTGGTCATCCCAAATCCCAGCCATCATCACAAACACCAGCTGCCGCGTGCTGCTCCCAAAAGAAGTGATGCCACAGCATTGCTGCCTTCAAACAATACTGCTGAAGGCACCCAAATCTTGAGCTCGTTCAAGATCTCATTCCCAAGACATCAAGGGCCACGGAAACAGCCTCACCCCAGCTGCCAGGTGCCCCGTTGCTCCCAGCCGTGGTAGTGGACACCACAGCCATCCCAGGCAGAGACACATAGGCTAATTTTTACGTATCTTGTTCTCATGTAATGTCCCAATATCCATGAAAACAGGTCAGTTGCCCCAAGGCCTCTGAGTGCCTCAAAGGCCCCAGAAGGGGCCTAAAACTTTGGCTCTTCATTACAGACCCCACAGAGCAAGGCTGGCAAAATCCCTGCTGCCTTGATCCACCCCAACAGCCTTCTCAGAGCTGTGTCTGCCACATGTGCAGCTGCACACTGTGCCCAATGGATGAGATACTCTCACCAGCACAGCTTCCAGGGGAGCCCACTCACCGCTACCAGCAACCCCATGGACTGAGGGTGTGCCAGGCACTCCTCCTTGGGAAAAGCCTGTCGCTCCACTGCCATCACCAGCCTCAACAGGGGCATCCCAGAGATCCAGACCTCTGTACACCTTCAAGCTCCAGCAGTTCTATGATGCCCCATGGGTATCTACATCTACTGTGCTCACTGCGATGCTGCATGGGCTCCCACGTGGAAGGTTGCACTTTATCCCTCAGCAGTATGCATACATGTGCCCAGTTTACAGGCCAGGTTTGGGAAACAAGGGCAGTGGGGGCCTCTGTGCATTGACACCAGAAACTGTTCCTATGTTGGGCAGAGCTGGCTCAAGAGGCCTTCAAGACAAATCCACTGTGGCACAACAGTTGCTGGGAGGGAGGAGCCAGAAGATGCAGAATGGAGAGCCACAGCCTTGCAGGCACCAAGGCCAGGGAAGAAGGAGGGACAGGAGGTGCTCCAGGCACCAGAGCAGAGAATCCCCTGCAACCCATGGTGCAGGCCATGATGAGACAGATCCACCCTGCAGCCCATGGAGGACCCCACACTGGAGCAATTGGACATGCCCCTTGAGGAAGCTGCGGCCCATGGAGAGCCCACACAAGAGCAGGCTCCCAGCAGGAACTTAGCTGTGGGGAGATCCCATGCTGGAGCAGGGGCAGAGCATGAGGTGGGAGGGGCAGCAGGGACAGCATTACAAACTGACCCCCTACTTCTTCCCCATCCCCCTGCAATACTTGCAGAGAGAGGAGATAGGATAGTCAAGCATGAAGCTGAGCCTAGGCAAAAAAGGCTGAGTGGGGAGAAGGTGGTTTTGGTTTTGGGTCTCATTATCCTATTCTATCTTTAATAGGAAATCAATTTCTCTATCTCAAAGCTGTTTTGTGGTATTTTCTCCCCACTCTGCTGAGGAAAGGAGGTGACAGCATATCTGAATCACCTGGCAGCCAGCCATACGCCAACACAGTGCATGTCTGGAGTTGCTGCATCCTCCTCCCGACTTGTTCTCCCTTTCAGATGTGTAGAGGGGAGAAAAAAAAAATACTGCAAATCCTCCCATCATCTTAATAATAAATAGTCCTTTATTTCTTTCCTCGAGGTCTGTTTCTGAGGGGCAAAGCTCACATGCTCCACTGTCATGCTACAGTAATTTCCTCTTGTAAGTGAACATCTTGTTTGCTTACTTCTTGGCTTTTGTTAGTAAAGAACGTGTAATGTTTGCTGTCTAATTTTCATTTGGCCGAGAGTCTCTCTCCATTCCCTCTGGGTATCTCAGTGCTGATCCATCAGCACTGAAATGAAACTGGCTGAGTCCCACCCTTTTAGAAGAAACTTTGTTCTTGGAAGCAACATGAGGAGGCAAAACCAGGCAAGATCCATTCAGGAATGCAGCCATACAAAATAATGTCCTACCTTCTCCATTTCCTCTATCCTATACAAGTGACACACAAATGTCACTGGCCCTTGGCCTTTTAAGGAATAATTGATCACCAATCCATTCTTAACTTCTAAGCAGAGTCAAAAACTGCCCTATATATGGCTCTACCTAAAGAAGCTTTTTGGAAAGAGGAAGGAGTTGAAGGACACACATCCTATCCACAGGCCCAATACATCTGGAGAGCTTATAAAATTTTTTTTTAAAAGGGAGCTCATTGCATTTGTGGCCTAAAAAACAGCAAGGGAGGATGATCCTCAAGAACAGGACATCAGTCTTGGATGCAATCAAAAAACTGCTGATTTTGTAAGATGATATGAACACACAGCACAGCAAGAGGACAGGGATTACTAGTTTCACTCTTGGGTAGCAGGAAAGAAAAAGAAAAAAATACTGCACTTGGGTGTTGTTCTGAATAGCACAAATTCCTTCATAAACAAAACACATGAAATAAAGGATGAAAAAGTTATTTTTGGACTTGTTTGTGTGCAATAAAGGTGACCTGAGTGGCTCCCCATCCCTACCTGCTGCTGCACACAAAGGAAACCCAGTTATCTCTGCTCCAGCAACATGACACATAAACACAAAATTATGTCAATGAGTCCCCCTGCAATGGTAAACAAAACTCAAGGTACATGGTCAAATTCAGGCTGAAGAGGAATTATTCCTGTGTAAGGGCTCTTTATTTTTTTTCACTTTACAAGTTTCTTGTAGCACTTTCCTGGTGTTCATGGCTGGGATTGGAAGGGACTTAAAACCCAGTTCCAACTGCCCCTGCCATGGGCAGGAGAACCCTCCTCTAGACCAGGTTGCTCAAAGACCCATGAAACCTGGTCTCAAACACTTCCAGGGTTTGGGCATCCACCACTGGATTGACTCCCCCTTGGTAGACTCCATGAAGCAGTGCTACAAACTTGCTACCAAGGAACTGAAAAGTTCACAGCAAAGCTGCTTCTGACTTGACACCAGTTTGTTCCACAACCTCAGCTGCTTGAGCCCCATATTTACACATCAGCTAGCTGAAATTTGTGTGACTAAACCCTTGCAGAGCTGTTTTTCTGTGGCTGGGAACCATGAGGGATGACATGTAAGTGAAGAAGACAGAGAAGGACCTTGCAGTAAAGCTGCTGCAGCCCAGGTTCCTTGTGCCTCAGCTGAGAGGCAGCATTGGATCACAGGAGCACTGCTGTGGTGTTCACCTGCAGGGGAAAGTGGGCTTCCTTAAACCAAATGTTGCCCATTACCCAGGTGTACAACCCTTCAGGATGAGATACCACATGAGCCCTGCGCCCCATCAGCTTTGCCCAGCTTTGTGGCTCAGATGGAGCCAGGGCAGCATGAGCCCAGGCTGCAGGTGGGCTGGGAACCAAAAGTATGACCTGCCTCTGATGCACCTGTCCTCCAGTGCCCTTCTGGTCACTCAAGGAAGCTTAAAAGTTTTAGGAGCTTGGCATCGTGTTCATCTGACACCAGTTTTTCAAGAACTGCTACTTGGGAGATGAGTTATGTGCTTATTGCAAACCTTGATTATTGTAATGAAAGCAATCAAACTGAGTCATCTCTGTTTACTCAGCATCTTTGGCATTAAGACACGTTCAGCTTCTTTCATCTGAGATCCCAGCACTGCTTACACATTTACAGTTTCTTCATGGCTTCAGATTGTGTCCCCAGTTTCAATTTCTACCACTCCTCAGACATCAACAAAACGCCCTCATGAGTCACAAAACAGCAACACAAGAGTAATTCCTAATGGGAAATTAAAGAGAAAATCAGTTTCAATTCCCCAAGTTGTTTAATTGCAGTCTAACCACAAATTTTTCTTGAGGCCACATCTTAGTACAACATTTGGGATGTGGCAATCTATTATTAACATAGTGCTTATATGTAAAGAGCTAGCAGCTTTTTGGTATTCTCTGCAGGATTGTTAACAACATTTTAAATTTGACTCTCTAGAAAGCTGAGCTGTAGTAAACATGGAAACTCTGAATCCACTTCAAGGAGCATTAAGGAAGTTGAATTATTAAAAAAATATGGATATTGATCTAATACTGATATCCAACTACAACAGACAAAGACTCTCTAACAGATTAAAGTTAGAAAGTGTATGCTTATTATGGGATAGCTCCCAAATACACACGTGCAATTCACAGATGATCACAGGGTCTTTTTATGTACAGGAGTATTGAATACCCAGAACACAAATGCATATTCATGACTCTGGTACATCCCATTCTCCGCTTCATATGGTAATTAGCCAAAAAGTTATTAAGCATGCTTAGTTTGTTCTTTGAAATGGGTCGGTGGACTTTTTATGGGACAGGGTCTCAAAATGATGAAGTAAGATGGGTCTTCTTTGCTTTCACTTTTTAACCTTTTAATGCTATGTGATAACTAAATCCTGTTTTTCCAGGACTGTTTGATTTATGGTTGTATTGTATTCTTGGAGTCTATTGATTAGTCAGGATGCACAAACATAGTTTGACAGGCTTCATGATTTACCAGTTCCTTAAATCTGGCTTCTGTTAACAAAGGGAAATTTATCTATCTTACCTCAGCAATATCTATTTTAACTAAAGTCCTTAATTCTTCAAAATTAATGTTTCATTGTGATATTTTCATTTGAAGAATTTGTGAAATCCCTCAACCCCCAGCAGACAGGATGGTCTGCAAATCTGGAATACGAGGGCCTAATTTCTGAGTTTAGGCTGCCCACAATGCTGTCTCCTTGCTGACAGGCTTACCTGCAGAAGGAAGTTTACAAAGATAAAAACCAAAACCCAACCAGGTTTTCACTGCTACAACCCTCATCATCCCCTTTCTTGGTAACTAATCCTTGGGTGTTGCTCTGAGCTTTCTGTCTTTTTGTCTTTCTGTAGAACTTTCTCACGCAGCTCCATGAAAACAGTATCTATTCTTAGAATGTTTACATACTTCTCCTGTGAGAGAAGAAATGATTGATGGTGATGTCCACCATCCAGGCTGAAGAGGTGGCGACCTGTGTAGCCAATCTCTTGACCTCTGTACATATGTATAAAAACTGGAGTCAGATTTAAATTAAAAGAGAGTTTTCTAAAACAGCCGTGGTGTGAGTTTCATTTCAGTGTTCCTGAAATTGGGACATGCCCAGCTTCGGCCCGCAACACTTGGGTAAGATTAAGGGAGAAACAAACAAGCAAAGCTGGTGACTACCATGGGCCCACCCAGCCAGGACCATGACACTAAGTAACATCTGTTAATCAATCACCCTTGTCTTTGTCTGACTTCAGCTTGCCAGATGTTAACAGGGAACGCCACACAGCTGGTACAAACTAGTCCAGAAAATCACTAAAATACTTGGATAACAACTTCATGGTACAGGTACTAAGGGAGCTGACCAGGAAAGGTGCCCTCCATGATTTGTTGCTACCAGAGAGGGTATCTGGTATGTAAGGGAAGTGGCAATTGGTGACCATCTTGGCCACAGTGACCACAAAGCAATCAAGTTTAAAATCTCTGATGACAGGAGGAAAAGTGTCAGTAAAACTGCCACCCTGGCCATGAGGAGAGCCGAGTTTAGGCCAGTCTAAATAAGTAAGGTTCCCACGGGAAATGCTTTTGAAGGTGCTGAGGCTCCTCAGTGCTGGTAATTTTTTAAGCACCATGCCCTAAGAGCACAGGAACAGGAAATTCCCACATACCAGAAGAGGTGAGGCAGAAGGCCAGCTTTACCAAGCAGGGATCTTCCTCTGGAGCTAAGGCAAAAGAAGTCAGGTCAATGTGAGCAAGCTTGGTGACATGGGAGCATTCTGCCAATTGGCAGGGGCAATTTAAAGGACACAGACACCAATGAAAGAATGGTCTTATTTTACTATGAATATTAAGGTAACACAAAAGTAAAATGATACAATCAATAAAACTACACAGTTGGTTTTAGCAACAAGCAAAAATAAGCAAGGTAACACACTTAATAATTGCTATAGAAGAGAAAGGATAGTGATTGAGAAAGATGCATCACTGATTGCCTAAATAATCCACCATCATCCAGAGTCCACAGTCGCTGGGGAGCCCCGTTTCACAGTGAGAACCTGGAGAACCCTTCTCAGCAATTGGGAAAATCCCACATGGGGCATCCACCCATAGGTGTGGTCTCCAAATTCACCTCGAAAATGAGTCTAGCTTTTATAGTCCCAAATCAGCAAGTCAATATGACTTGATCATATTTTTAGCACAGAAGCACCTGGATCTGATAGCACTTTTCCCAGTCGGCCAGGGCCATGGCTTGGCCAGGCCCCAGCCCTCAGCTGGGAGGGTTTTCCCCTGAAATATCCTGTGAAGAAAACTCTATTCATGTCAGTTGTGAAAGTTTCTTAAAATGATACATCGCTTGCAGATAACTACACAAGGTTATGTGAAAGTTTTTAAAGCAGCCAGTCTGGTGTTAAACAGCTGGGATAAGCACCTCAGTCATCTATATTTAGCTAAATAATACTGATGGTGTTAGTGACATAGTGCTCAGAATTCATCTTGTAAGTCGGCTCTGGCTGAGGCTTGCTGCTCAGACCAAAGCACATCAGGGAGGAACACAGAGATAGGTGATCACCAACCACATGAAGTTTAACAAACAGTGGTGCTGTCTTCTGCAGCTGGGACTGGATAACCCTAGGTGTCCAGACAGACTGGGGAACAAGAGGCTGGAGAGCAGCACCACAGAAAGGCACCTGGAAGTTTGGGCTGAGGGCAGGTGGAACAGGAGCCAGCAGTGCCCTGATAGCCCCAAGGGCCAGCCCTGTCCTGGGGGACATCAGGCCCAGCACTGCTGGCTGAGCAAGGGGTG
The DNA here is from genome assembly GCA_008694505.1 of Cyanoderma ruficeps. Classification (NCBI taxonomy): domain Eukaryota; kingdom Metazoa; phylum Chordata; class Aves; order Passeriformes; family Timaliidae; genus Cyanoderma; species Cyanoderma ruficeps. The sequence continues at coordinate 825,692 of VZDJ01000037.1, read as the reverse complement.
ACTGTCCTGCTCTGCTCCGGGCTGGCCTCACCTCGAGTCCTGAGGGTAGTCTGGGGTGCCTCCAGGTGTGGATATAAAGACATTAAAGAGCACATACAGAGGGCTACAAAGATGGTGAATGGCATAGAGGGCCATGAAGTCCCTTGGTTGGTTTAGCCTGGAGGAGACTGAGGTCAGCCCTTATCAGGTCTGCAGCTTCCTCCTGAGGGGCAGCTCTGATCTCTGCTCCCTGTGACCAGGGACAGGAGCTGAGGGAACTGAGCTGTGCCAGGGAAGGGTCAGGCTGGATATCCAGGAAAGGGTCTTTCCCCAGAAGGGGGCTGGGCACTGAACAGGCTCCCCAGGGAATGGGCACGGCCCCAAGGGAGCCAGAGCTCCAGGAGCACATGGACAACTCTCCCAGAGCACAGGGTGGGGAACAAGATGATCTCGAAGGTCCTCTCCAAACCAAGCCATTCTATGATGCTATGATTGTTGGGGTGTCTTGTGCAGGGCAAGGAGTTGGACTTTGATGATCCTTGTGGGTCCCTTCCAACTTAGAATATTCCATAATTCTGTGATTCTACAAACTACAGATTAGTCTTTTAAAACAAAAGCTGTGGCAACAAAGAAGTCATTGCAGCAGAAGCTGCACAAATTGGCCCTTTTTCCTTGTAGAGAAGATGAACAAGTTATTTGAAAAGTTGAGTTCATGCCAGCTTTCGGCTTACCTGGAGTGACAAAACTAGCATGACACCAGCTGGTACAGGTCTGAACCTGTCCAAGGCTGGTTCTGAAACACATCTGGGAGGAAGGCACCCAGGACCAGCACCTGGAGCTCATGCCTGCAGTGCTTGGAGATGTCGCTACAGGGTTCTTTCCCTTTCGGTGCTTTTTGGTGACTTCGTGCAATGACTCCCCTTCTCCCAGAATCCACACCTGACTGAAATGCAAAACAGTAAAGAAGCCTCTGGAGGAAACTTCAGACAAAACACATGAAATATCATGAACTCAAACAAAAAAGAAATCCCAAAGAAATCTGAAGGAGCATAAAAACGAAAAAATGATGAAGGTCTTTGATATTACAGAAAATGCAGATAGAAGGCATTGTTTAATGAACTAGCACAACAAAACAACAGGAAATACAGCAACATAGGTTAAAATACCTTTTAATTGTTTATTATAAAATACAGATTTACATAGGAAGGCACTTTGAAACCGTTACAAAATTTCCATGTAAGCTATTGTTTTAGCTGTTCAACAAGCCCAAAATAGTTTTCAGATCACCTAAAAAGGTGAAGAATTCTGAACTGCATCCAGTTGTAGTACATTCATTTTCCTAAGAAACACTACACCTAACAGCAGTTAATAAGGATTTTGGGTCCATCAGTTGTGTACTGTCAGAGAAGGTGGTAACAGTGTGGGGAGCAGAGACTCCAGGAGATCTGCACACATCTCCAGGAGATCTAACCCTAAACTCTCATCACACAATACCATGGAAAGACTGATGCTGTCATGCCTAACCACACATTTCCTATCCAGAAAGGCTGCAATCTTCCACTTTCTATCTCAAAATCTGAAGACAAACATTAAAACTTGAATAAAATTAAAGGAAATTAAATATCTACATGAAACCTACTCCAATGCATGGCCATTTCCTCATACTGCAGCTCTCCACAGGCAAGCACCTTTTTTTGAAAGTAAAAAAGTTTTAAAAAATTCAAATATTCAAGTAGTTAACAACTCAAAACCAAGTTTGTAAACTTTCTGCTCCTTGCTGAGTAGTGTCCCTGCACACCAACACTTAGTAATCAATTTCTCTTTCATCACTGCTGACTTGATTCATTAGCTGAGGCTGCTTAAAATCATGGCACTGTTCTCCACTAGAACTATGGATCTCACAGCACATACTAACCTACCCAGCCAATGAAGGGAACAGAGCCCCTCAAATAAGTCCTATGTAATCATTCCTTTTTTTTTCTGAGTTCAGTTACACAGAAACTAAAAATTACAGTGCTGAGAAATTTCTCTATGGCTCTAACATTAAATACAATTATAAAATAAGATCAAACTACTGATTTACAGTAACGAGTAAACCCTGACTTTTCTCCATTTTGGTAAAATAGACCCTTCCAAATCCTTAGCATTAAAAACTCAGTCACAAGAATTGGATCCAGGAATTTATACTTTCCAGTGAATCCAAACCTTCAACAGTTATAAACCCTCACACATATACACCTCCTTACATGATGGGCATACACTCAGTGTAGATACTACACAACAGGATAAAGGTCTTCAGGAAAAATAAAAGAGGTACAATTTGTTAAATGAATTTGTGCATTTGAACAGCTTTGAGATGACCAAGCCCCAGCTGCTGATTTCAGCTGCAACTGTATTTCCTCATGGGTGAGCTGCCATCTGTATGAACAGCATTCTAGGGCAGGCTGCTCTGTGGCTTCCAATGTGGAGCACTACTGGCTCAAGAGAAAGGGAATTCAGGCTCACAAAATTGTATCTCAGTGCTTTACCAGAGTCCAACCTAAGTCACCGCTATTTGTATTTTTAGATTATTGCCTTTGTTACTGCAAAAGCTACAGATACATGTCACAACCTACACTTTAACAGAAGTTCTGATAGTTCAAAACTGCTCACCTCTTCCTGAGGCTAAATAATTTCTTCTCCCTCCAGTTACTCCACAGTAAAATAATGCATAAAATTCCATATTCTTTTCAAATAAGGCACTTTGCAAGTTTCTTCTCAAAATAACAAAAGCTTGAGGAAACTTCACTGATTTCACTCATTACTTTATCACTCTTATTCCAACAATAAAACCGGTATTACAAGCTGAGTTACACTCAATGCTCACGATGCTCCATGTAAGGCTTGAGAACATCCAGTATGGCTTTCACAGAACACTCTTTTGCTAAAACAGCTCAGAGTAAGTTATAGCACAGTGCGGTCTTTGGGAATGAAGATCACTGGCATTCCCTACATAGCTCTTACTTTTTGCACCCTGTAGAAGTCAGGTGAAAGTTCAGTGTTGAAGGAACTTGGCAGTTGTCTATATACAAAACCAAGAAATAAATAGCACAACAGCTGTAGCCAGCTCCATAACTTAGAGATCCCACAGAAAACAGAAGTTTTTTAGTGATTTGCTCTTTCACTGACAACATCCTGCAGACGTTTTAGTAGAACATCATCATTTTCCTGGCAGAGTCGCTTCGTGGGGGATTCAGTGTCACTGTCAATTGTTATTGCTCGCTTCTTACTCCTATGTTCACCTTGCTTTATCATATTGTTGATGTCCTTCAAACTCTGCAATCAAGACAAAAATAATGAGTTACTCTGACTGTAGTAAAGCATACCACCCCCTTGAGTAGGATCTCTGTATAAAGAAGGAGTTTCAGTTTACCTTTAGACATTTTAGGAAGTTTACCTAGAACCTTCCCTAGAACCTTCCACACCCTTCTGACAATGACTGGCTCAGTGCCAAGAGAGAGGAGCCTGTTGAACCTTGTCACCATTCTTCAAATCCTGTACCTCTCCCTATTGGCAGCAAGCCAAACTGTCCCTCCTAAAACATTAAGTAGGAATGAGCACAAAGGAACTAAGGGGCTTTTTGGAGTGTTTCTAGCAGAATGTCAGAGGTTTTCTCGGACACCTGTGCACGACTTTTCTTTTGTTTTCTGTAATGTTTGTTATTTTTCATTTATTAAACCTTTTACTTTACAAAACATCTCTGAAGAGTAGTCTTGGTAAAATTATTTTAGGCCAATCTGCAAGGGCTGGACCCTCAGAGATTGATACATTTACACGTGGCTCATAACACTCTGGCCAGGTGTTAAACTGTACCATCTGACTCCCTGTCAAACTTGCTCTGTGTCTGAAATATCAGAGAACAACAGGTTATCCTGCACCTCTGAGTGATGGAGTCTACATACAGAATTCTACCTTTCAGTGCAAAGTGAGATTCATTGTAACACATCAGAACTGCACTAGACCACATCTCAATTAGAAGACTAATCGACCCTTTTTCAAACTGATTGGTTTCAGCCTTGTTTTTCTCTCTACCTTGGATGGGCTGCCATTGAATTTGTAGAGCAGAGCAGTTCGGGGTGTGAGGCAGGCGCTGTTCTTGTGAGGCGACACATACACGGAATGCTGCTGGGAGATGCGCCGGGGAGACACCGGCTGCTGCCGGATGCTGGGGAACGGCGACAGCGGAGGCGCTTCCATCTGCAAGAGAAGACATGTCTGCACAGCAGCTCAATCAGAACATCCTGAGAGCAGGAACTCCACAGAAGAGGATATTAATACACTTCCAGGTCATCTTTAGAATATTTGTCTTGTGACAGTGAAACTACAGATCAAGTGACAATCAAGCAACAGAATTAATCTTCCAGATGCCTTACAGACAGTCCACAGGCACTTAGGCAAAAAGGTATTGCATCGATGTAAAGAAGCTGGAATTAGGTCTGAAAACTGAGCAGCACCTGCATTTGTTCTTTTGAAAGGCTGTTAAAGGAACTGCTCATACCATTACCTCCAACTATCTGCCTTGACCCACACCAGGTGACAAGACACAGTTACTGACATACATTTAACTGCCAGGAAAAATGACTCTGTGAGTATTAATTCCAAAATACTTTACTTACCACATGATCCTGGTTTGTGATATCATACTTCAGTGCAAACGACTTTACTCTTCCTACGTAGACTGCATTGTAAAATTTAATAAGATCTCCTCTTTCCTCTGTTTCTGACTCACTCGAGTTCTCTGCTGCAGACCGTCCCGAGGAGCTGCCAGCTTTCACAGATGAGTCTAACAATAAGAGAGTTTCAGATTTCAAAACTACAGCATTGGCAAACCAGGCACTTCAGAGTTGAACTTATGATGTCCAGCTGGCAAGAACTTGTCCATAAATTGACCAGTCAATGAGAAGAATTCAAGAAATGTGCTTGAGCCAGGGGCAGGGTATGCTGCAGGTGTTTATGAACATCAGGAGGAGCTACCAATTGCTGTGAGCAGGCTTGTGGTTTATGGGTAAAAAGGCCAGTATCAACCTTTATCCCAAACTCGGAAACAATTGTAGCAAGAAACTGTAGCACAACTGACCTCTTGTTCCATGCTTATTTTGGGGAGTGATACAAAGCCATTACTTGCTCTTAAAACTAAGTTTTAAGCAGTCTGATAGCTCCCAGCTTTTGGCTTCTCTGAAAGTCTCTTGCGATCAGCTAGCGAAGAAAAACTTGGTGCTCAACTCAGATCTGCACCAAGGCAGTCATGACACCATTTTTTCAGGCATGTTCTGTGGGAAAAGCTGCAGGCACACAGCAAGTGTTGTGTTAATGTTAATGTTTGCTCTCCCCTAATTAAGCTGAAGTGCTACTGAATACAACCTTCTATGTCTCCTCCATTCTGCTGTCTGCCAGGTAAACCGGAGCAACACACAATAAAGCCTCTGGCAATCAGTGCACTGAGACAAACATCAAAAGCTCCAGCTGAGACCCATAAGTGACTCCTTTGTCTGTCTGCCTTCCTTCTCTCACAACACAAGCAGAGCTCCTGTGAACTGGTGTCAGAAGAGCAGGAGTTAATACTGTGTAAAGGAGACATGAGTCCATAAACTGAAGAAAGTCTGGTAGGAAAAGCCACTAAAGAACTTTATAACCAAGTATATTTGTCTGACAAAATACCAGAGCCCAGTGTCACTTCAGATACTCCAACTCATCCAGTAACTGTGGAGGTGTCAGACAGGATTTAGATGAGATCAGCACTTTCCATGACCCTGGTAGTACCCTCAACAGGCCTTTAAAAATGGCTCTAATACTCATTAAGGCAGATGAGTCCCATCCAGAAGGAATTTGCCACAAAGAACAAACTAAATTCCATGTGTGTCCTGGCTACAGATCTGCTCATGGGTTCATATATGATCTGCTCTGCTCATAGGTTCATACATGGGCTTGTGATCTCTCACTTTCCTGACATGTCACTCAAAATGGGTATGGCATAGTTTTCATGCTTTTCTCAAATACTACTCTTAGCCCTTTTCTTCTCTAACCCAGAGGAAAGAAAGCATTACCTATTTAAAAGAAACCTGAATATAAGAAAATGGTGGTCCTGGTGGGACTTAGCATTTTTATTTTCTGAAACAGGCTCTCCCTACTTCAGTCTTCAGAATAGGCGATATTAAAAAAACCCCACCATAATATTCCAGGTACTGTTTATCTTCATTCTTCTTTGTTATCAGGTTTGCCATCCAAGAAGAACTACAGTATTATTGACATACTAAGAAAATGCTTCCACCCTGAGCAACCAAATTTAAGTAAATTATATTAAACATTCTTTCCAACTAGGAAGTGTACTTTCCATATCTAATACACAGGAGAGCTACTTACAAGATGGTTTCTTTTTCAACAATACATTTATTTTTCTTCAATATACTTAAACCCATAAAACTTACTCCACTTCTTATCACTTAACAGTCCAGTTCTTTAAAAGCCCCAAGTGTATTATTGAAAAGAGCAGGTTCCTTTGCTGTACTCACCTTCTGTCATCTCCGTATCTGGGTTTGCATTTTTGTCCAATAGGACATCATCAGAAGTACTTCTCAACAAGACACTCCTATAAACCTATAAGACACCAGGGAAAAACTCTCTTATCAAGGAAAGCAAGGAAGCCAGAAGACTAGATGAAATCCAACTGAATAGGAACAAGTATTACACTGCAGAGGATTTGACTTCTCTTATGAGCACCATGACTTCAAAAACCACCTCTGAGCGGTACAGAAAGTAAAGGCAATGCCACTGACTTACATGGCTGTTTGCTTGTGGCTGATTTCTGTAACTTTTCATTATGTCCTGAAAAGTTCTTTCCTCTTTGGTTACCTGGAAGAGAAAAGGCTGTTGAAGACCAAGTGCAAGCATGAAGGCTGGACTGCTCAGGTCCACTATGTAGCTTTTTGAGGAGTATTACTACAAATACATAATTTTAAAATTTATCTCTGGTGATGAGAGCATGAAAACAACAAAGATTTTTCTTGTTCAGGAATTTCTTGTTTCTTAGCAACTAAAGCTTTCTGTTGCTTATGATGCTTATGCATTACTCCTTTTCAGATTTTTCTTCCAGTAACACTTAAAATTAAAGAAAGGAAATACTATAAAGTCAAAAATGTGTTTTGTGAATTTGGAAACTGGATCCCTTAACTTTTCTAAACAGAAAGTGGGGAAATCCTGAACAAGACATTAGGCAGGTATGTACACACATGCAATTTCACCTTGCTTTTTTTATTTCAAAATAGCTCATTTGTTAAAGTACTTTGTTTTTCAGTCATACCTTTCTAATTTTAAGAGCAGACAAGAACAGTTTTTATACTACGAGCCAGAAGACAATGTATCAATGTCTCTGGCTAAGCTGTCAGGCCTGACACTGCACTGGAGACAGCATTCAAAAGCCTGTATTATAAAATAAACCCAAAACAATGGACAAATTACATGATAAAATACAGAGCACTAACTATTAAATGGATTTGCTATCAGTATTGACATCAGGTGAGCCTAATCCATGCTGCAGTTAAGAGCACAGGTAGTCACAATTTAAACATCAGTTTCCCTCCACACACACTGCTCCTCTTCATTTGCTCTCAAGAAAAGGTAATCCAGCCTCCTGAATTTTGTGTCTGAATTAGGCTTGATGGACACTGTAACCATCAGCTTAAGTCTGAGTCAAACCAATAGTCCAGTTTCAAAATCCAATTTAACACCACCTTAAATTAAAGCTGGCAAATGGAATAAGAAATCAAGTACAACAGGCCACTACCTTAATTCTTCACCCTGAAACATCAAAGGCTAAAAGGATTTTTGGCAATAGAAACCGTCTTACATAAATTTGCTCCTGCAAATTTCTGCACCTGCCTAATTCTGTAATTTTAATGGAATTTTTAGTTCAGATTACAGAGATTGTCAAGATGAAAAACGGGACAGAAAACAAATACAGGGCAGTAAGACCACAGTGCTTTGTCTGTGTCAACCAATGCTCACTGTGAACCCACTCAAGGAGAGAAGAAAAACTCTGTCGAGAATTTCCATCGACAAGCCAGTGAGCTAAGATATGCAAAACAAGGCAAAAAACCATATTGGGACTTCATCCACTTCTTGGAAGGACCTTCTCCTTCCCTCAGTAATATGACATGAATGAATCAGTCAAATTGTAAAGGCTGAACACACCTGATGCTTTCAATTGAACATAAACCCCCACAAATTTCTTAAAACTACATATTACCTTTGCCATGATATAAAAAGCACAGAGGAGGAGCTGGTCCAAATGCCTGTCTTTCATAAGATCAGCACAATGAACCAACGTGAATTCAAAACATGTCCATATCTTCCTGCGCAAGTCATTGGAAACATCCAGTTTTAAGCATAGATCACGCAAGCGCACACTTGCCAGATGATACACCTGGAAGGAAAAGACACACAGTAAAGAGTGAAGCCAAACATGCTTATCCTGGCCTGCAGAAGTAAAAGACCTCAAAGCAGAGCTATTCTATAAGGGCCACAAAGATGATTAGAGTGAAGGAACACCATGAGAGAGGTCTGGGAGCGTGGGGTTTCTTCAGCCTGAAGAAGGCTCCAGAGAGGCCTTAGAGCCTCTTCCGCTGCCTAAGGGAGAGGGATTGGAACAAGGGTGCCAATGGCTTCCCACTGCCAGAGGGCAGTTAGATGGGATATTGGGAGGGAACTCTTCCCTGTGAGGGTGCTGAGGCCCTGGCATAGGCTGCCCAGAGCAGCTGTGGCTGCCCTGTCCCTGGAGTGTTCAAGGCCAGACTGGATGGGGCTTGGTCTAGTGGAAAGTGTCCCTGCTCATGGCAGGGGGTGGCATGATTTGATCTTTTAGGTCCTTTCCAACCAAAAACATTCTGGGATTCAAAGACCAAGCTCTCCACTCTTCAGCTATTGAATCTCTATTACTTGCAGAAAATCCACCTAAAAACATTATGCCTATAGCTTCTATACTATATCTCTCACTAACTAATTAGGTACTTTCTTCATGCTGGAAAGCAGGAATTGGTAGTGTCATTTTCACTTGCTCTACTGAATGGAGCAAGAAAGTAAAGTAGGGAAAAACTAAGGAATTATGTTGTCTATGACATGGTTAGTCAAAGACACGGCTACATCTGAAGTACTCTCCAGCTGAGAGTAAAACTTCCAAAATGCAATGTTCCCGACTGGCAGGTGGCTGATCAATTCTTAATCCTTTCTCAGACAAACCGCCTATCACTGGTAAAATTAAAGAACGAATAGTTTAGACAAAGGATGTGGCTTACACATGTTTCCAGAAATTATTTTTTCTATTAAGATGCACCTTAAAGATTGTTCATGGTAGAACTTCTAAAGTTCTATTGTATCTATACAGATACCCTCAAAGGGGAAAACCTCTGAAAATAACTTGCCTAGTAAGAAAATAACAGCATAAAAAAAATCATCCAAAATTTTTGAGAGAGACGAATTTAGGGATATATTCTTTGCAGTCATCTAGACCAAAATATCCCATTTCCTCCAAAGACCCCTCACAAAATTCACACTGAAAATGAAAGCAACTAGAAGTAGGTCATCTGAAGTCTCTCTGAAGCACACCCAGTTCTTAACTCAATCTTTAAATTCTGCATTATTTCAAACTCATTCTTTCTAGAAACCTTTAGCTATTGTATTATTCATCACTGCTTTCTGAGCTCCTGGCCCAGCAAGATCAGCACTGCTGGGTGGACTTAAAAGTGGCAAAGGACCATCTCCAGACACCGGATCCACAGCAGTGCAGCTTTGAATGAGTGAGGCACAGGATAATTATCCCATGTCAGATTTGTCTAACCCTTGCAAATGTGGGGCAATCAAAACGGCCAAGAGAAGTAAAATCTGAAGTAAAGTATGCTTTTGATATTTATTTATAGAAGTTCCTAATTAAAAAGAAAAAAAAACATGGGTGGAAAGGCGAAAACTGGACACTCTGCAACACTCAACATCTTTTCCCTTCTTCTTCAAGGTATATAAGAACTGCATATGCCAAGAGAAAGGCACACAAAGACTGGAGGTAATGGGAGCTGCACAGGGAGGCAGGATACAGCATGACCATAAGCACAACTACAGCACCACTTCTGAGTAAGGACACTCACCTTCCTGTAGAACAGTGCCAAGGAGCCTGTTCTCTTCGGTTTGCTGGCTGCTGGCATCTGCACTTCCTGCGCCTGGTTCCCAGGAGGGCGGCAGGGAGCCTGCTCATCCACTTTACATGGCTGGCCTAAATTAATCGAAATGGGGATCAAGGTGATTCCACCCATGTCATCTGCAATACCTGGAGAGGATACACATACCCAGAAATAAACTGGTTGCTCTCCTCGTGCTGTAGAGTAAAACAGCAAATCAAACTCATTTTTAAACATTTCATACTAAAGACATCTCATCCTCTGTACTACAGTCCAAGAAGACTGTCCATCAGTCGCCAGAAATGGTAAAAATAACATTTCTGGTAAGGTTAAAAGGAGAATCTGAATGCGAATGACCTTTTCTAAAGCTTATCTGAAAGCACAAAGTTTACATGCAATCACTGTTTCTGTATTTGGTTTTCCACTCTTTTGGGGGAAGGTGAGCATTTTTTTTTTTAATTATTCTTATTCTGCATAACTGGCAGCATATCCTATACAGTCCTCATTAGTTTCCTCAGTAATCAAAATCTCTTGCCTTAATCAAAACCTCCTTAAACGTGAGTAGTGAAGAATTTTTCTTTTCATATTTAACTACAGACGCAATTTTTAAATTATGAAATGGCTATAAACTCATTGCTCATGCATCATTTTCAGAAATATTCAAGTATCCACTGTTAGGATGTAAATCCCTCTGGGCCGCATTCACACAGGCTCAGAAGTACTCAGAAATGTGAGGGCTGAATTAAAACCTTCAGAGAAACTAAAATATATAAATCCATGCAGCCATGAGGTAGAAATATAAGTTTTAGTTTTAAATAAGTAGAGAATATTTTAAGTGCCTTAAGCAAATAAAGAGCCTGTATTAGTTAGTAAGAAAAGCCCTAAAGCCTAGTTTAAAGTTCAGTAGCAGAGTTAACTAAGCCCTAGACATAACAAAGACATAATGTAGCATTGCTGGCATTCCTACACAGAACAGATAGAACTATGTATGTAGAATTTGTGTAAGAAATTATGACCACTTTCCTACATCAATGTTAGGCCCGGATAGGTCCAAGAAGACAGTAGCGGAATCGTGTTTGTAGCTGATTGGGTAAAAAAAGAATAAAAATGCACTGCTTTGAGAATGCTGAGGATGCTGCGGCTGATGGGGCCACTGCTTTGCCTCTCCTTGGGACTTGGGGAATTTATGCCAAACAGCTTTGCGTAATAGCATGGACTGTTATCCTTTGAAGTCTTCGCCTTCGAGACTGATCTTCTAGCCATGCAATAAATAACTTTTACAATAACCCAGCCGCTCTAGTTTTATTTCAAGACCCAGCAAGCGCGACAATCACCCAACTCCCACAAAACAGAAGTCTCACAGTATTTTGCTACTGTTAACACGTAACCCTTATCCAGATGTTCCAGAGCCTTTTGAGATTTTAACAGACCAAATTACGACAAACTGCAGTAAATCATTAATGGAGCTGAGAATCAAAGTACTGCTTAATGAGTGAGGTATAACTAGAAGGAGCACAAACTCCGTGATCTTTTCTTCAAGAGGAGAAATCCTCAGTGTGTTTGCCAGGAATTACATGTCTCCAAGGAGATTATGTCAATATAAAATTAAGCTTTTTTTGTTGTTGTTGTTGGAGCTTAGGATTGCTTCATTTGTTTTCTTTCCCTCAGGGAATTTTCTCCCATGTGTTGTTAAGAGACAAAAAAAAAAAAATTGTACTTAAGAGAGACAAAAGAAGTTGCCATAGGGGAAGGGTGGGGGAAGGGTTCGACTGGCTACTGTCTTTACCTGGGGGTTTTTCTCTTTGGAAGGGAAAAGATACCTTGAGATTTTGGCTGGGTGGAGCTCGCTGCCACTGCCAGAACCCACCCTGGCACTGCTTCTCCTGCCATGAGTGAGCCTTTGCTCATGAGTGCAGCCACTGAATTGGGACCTTACTGGCACCCTGCCTCACTGGAAAGGACTCTTGCCATCTGTTTGGATGCCTCAGGGGAAAAGACTGGGACCCTGACCCCCAATGCCCTCCCAGAAGGTGCATTTCACGGTCTGTGAGAGCTGGCTGCTGCCCTGCCCGGCCCCACCTTGTCTCTGCCCTGCTCTGCTCTGAGTTTTCACTACACTGTAGCCCCCATCCCTGCCCTCCAGGACACCCCACAGCCTCGGCTGCAGCTGTGGAGTTTCTGCTACATCTCATTTATTACTTTGGGATCTACTCCCCTCTGCCATTCCAGTGTGCTGCTTCTGAGGTTCCTGCTACAGCTCCCTTCATTATCCAGAGATGCACCGGGAGCGGCTGCTTCCCGTGAGTTTCCAAAGGAAGCCCCTTCTCCATCCCTTCCGCCAGCCCGCCCGCCATTGCCGTGTGGACAGAGGTGGCCGAGCTCGCACCACAGCGCCCCCTGCAGCTGCGGGGGAATCACTGCACCCGCCCTGCCCGGCCGGGAGCCACCAGCGCCCCTGCTGGCTGTGCCCGGAACTGCACCACAGGGGAAGGTGCCTGTGGCTGGGACAAGGCTGGGACTGGGTCTGTTTGTTGTTACTGCTGGGGTTGTTGTTTGTTTGCCTTGTTACACACACACACACACACACGTGAAGAACTGCTATTCCTTTTCTCATATCTTTGCCTGAAAGCCCCGCAATTTCAAAGATATAGTAATTTGGAGGGAAGGCATATCCCCCATTCCAAGGGCGGCGCCCACCTTCCTTGGCAGACATATTGTCTTTCAAACCAACACAATTGTTGTTGACAAAGTGACTGGTTTTTTAGAAAGAAAAAGCGACACACTTTCAAGATGGATGGTTGGTCTAAGCATATCTTAAGAGCAAAGAAAACATCCTAGTAGAGATGAAACACAGCTGTAATTCCTACCATGCAGTGGGATAGTGACCTTCTGTCTTGCTTTTCCTGGTCCTCTAGTGGTTGTCATGGTCAGCACTGTCTGAGCAGGAGACGTAGACATGTTTCCAGCACCAATGCTTGACGCTGGAGCAATTGTCAGCTTAGTCCCTTTCGTTAAGATTTTTTCCATCTGCATATCTTTGGGGCTGTCATCTCCAAAGAGCCTTCTCTTAGCACTTCCAGCTGTAGGAGAACTGTAGCGCTCGTGAACAGAGATCGGAGACAAGGGCTGCATGTCTGGCATGTCAAAGAAGAAAAAATAGACCCAACAAAACCTTAACAGCAGCTTAATGGAAATACTTGTGCAGAGAAGGGGAAAGGATACCTTCCAACTACACCAGCAGAGATCACTTGTAGCTCAGGCCTGCTCTCAGAATTCACTGTTACGACGTGATAAGAACAAGATCTATAGTCTGACTGACTCCTGCAATCACCCCAGACAGTGCAGTTCTGCCATCAGGTATTACACGGAAGCTGAGCAGCCACTCTGATCCACAGAGACTGAGGAACACACAGGATCAAATCTATTTACTCCAGATAGCCCAGCAATTAGTAATATTTGCAAGTTACTCCTGTGAACACATTTCTCTACAGGAACCCCGACCACGTTCCTTGGACATGCTGTCTTCCCTATGTTCTGGCTTTTAAACTGCCCCCGGTCAGGTGATTCCACCCTCACACAGCCCCAGTTCCTCTCAGGCTTTTTTGTTGCTTTTAAACATTTACTCCAGTAGTAAGCCTGAAGTACACAGCACTAAGATACAGGCTTCTGTTTACAGGCTTTTTTGCATTTCTCCTGCAGTCTGTGACAATAAGAGTAACAACAGTTTCCTATTTCCCCTGAATCAGAAATTATCTGGATAACTGGCAAGGTAAGACTGATTGGAGACCTTATGTCTAACTGCCAAGATGGTTCTCTTGGTACCAAAGACAAATTAACATTTCCTATCCGCACCATCCTCCAACTGAATTTAGAAGAAGCCTCTAGTACCATATTCTCATATACAAAGCTGTGTCCCACACAGTCTTTCCCATATACAAGACACCATCTCCAATCTGGTTCCTCTTACTTCAGTGAACCCTAACACTTACAGCAACTGGTTGTACATCCCCTTCTTAAAGAGTATTTAAAAAAACACCAAACAGTCTTGTTTGTTGCCAGACAAACGCTGAAGGAGACAACATGACAAGTCCAGACAACATGGACCACCAGTCCGTGGTGCACCTGCATGAACATACAGGCCAGGGTCTGACATACAACGGAAGCAGAATTTCCTAACTAGAGAAGCATACAAAGGAAAGAGCAGTGCTCGCACTGCTTCTGCATCCTCACTGTCAGGAGACAGTTCTGTGTGAGATCCAGGAATCTGCAAAGAGCAAATGTTCAGAGGACAGAATACTGTAGGCACAAACAGTTCTGCAGGAAGCAGGAATAAATGTAGCTCTGTCATTACATTAAAAAAAAAAAAGGTTACCTAAAATCCAGTCAATCTCACTGAGCATAAACTAATAGAAAGCAAAAAAAAAACCTGTTTGAAAAATTTGAACATCAACGGACAATAAGTAATTAGATGACAACCCACGTCAGAGTAAGGTCACCTTGGCATCAAACCAGCAGCAAAACCTACTCCAGTCCAGAAGGGAAGCACAGTCACCACTGTCTGCTGCCAGTGAGTCAGAGCACTGGTTTGATTGGGTGCACCTACACCTTTGCTTGATCAAATAAACTTCATGATTCCGAACACTCAATTCAGATTCAAGGTTGCTTTTTGCAATTACAAAGACATTTAAAACTTCCCTCCCCAAATTCACCCATTCAAATAATATCAGAAACCTCGAACATACCTCGTCTTAAACTCCCACCAAGATCTGTCCGAACCTCTTTCACTCGAGGATGAATTATGGGAGATGATGGCATCATGGGCAAGTGCCCAAAGCCACTTCCTCCATTGCTGGCCTCAAAATTACTGGGAAATATTACCTGAGAAATAAGATATGTCAGTGTAAGATAACAAATTAATTTCCCTTCTTTGTGAGAATCTATTAACAGAAGATTTTCTGCAGTAATGGTCTCATTTGAACAGTTTTCTGTATAAAACAAGTGAGAAAAAGAACATGAATTTCCTAGTAACAGGAGTGAGATCACATACTTCTTCACAGGTTGGGACTTTGTTTTCTGAGGCCTCGAGTGCATTCCAGAGTGCCGAGTTCCGAGTCCAGGCCAGACTCTCCAGAATCTGTTCCTCAATGCTATTGAGGTGCTTCACCATGTCTCTGGAAAGTCCTTCCTCAGATCGAATCAGCACTTCAATAACCTGATGGCAATGACACACACACAGAGCAATGTCACACTGCTCATGTTTAACACCATCAAACAGTTACTTATTTCAGGCTCCTGTTCAAAACGTCAACACAGTGCTTCAGCCTCCTCCTCGCATCTTCATCTTCCCCGATCCTCTTCTGATCCCTCTTTAAACCCCTTTCCCAAAGCAACCTGGAAGCTGGAAGAGGACAGTAAATACGCCATCAGTGCAGAACAATCCACTCCAGGGGTTTTTAGGGCCCTCTCTCACCACTGCTAACTGTGCACACACAGCACTTACCTGGGAGATGTGATCAGGTACAGCTGCTCAGCAGGGGAAGTGACAGCCCCAGCATTTCAACTCTCCTTCCTTGCAAACAAGCAGCCCATAACATGAGCAGCTGAAAACCACTTCTTTAAAGTTTGTCGTGGTTTGAGGGGAAATGAGTTTTTTTCAGGAAGGTGAGGTCAAACCAATCAGTGACCAGGTTTGGATGTTGGCACTTTTGGTGGCCATTGAGAGGTTGGACATGCCTCTGAGGACACAGGGGGTTAAAAGCAAGGACTCCCAGACATACTCCCTCTTTTCCGGGCTCTGCTTTCAGCAGAGGAGCATACTCCTCTTCCCCCGCTCAGTGTGGCAGGCTGGGTGGGGGGAGGGGAGCCAGGTAGGCCCAGGCCCCAGGGGGGGGAAAAGAGGGAGAACGGGACGGGAGCTGGGTCAGCCCCATTTAGGATGGAGGAGTGGAGAACTTCGGAGAGGCCTTCCGTCCCCCGTCCCTGTTCCCTACCTTCCCCTCCCTCTCTCGGCCCGTCTT